>JASTWQ010000166.1:0-457511 GCA_035220615.1 Leptothorax acervorum
GTTCCGTGTACATGTGGCGCACATCTGGCGAACATGTGGCGCTTCAGCTTTCGCTATAATCAGAAATTGAGAAATTGTATAACTTACGTATCAATTACTTCGAAACTAGACGGTCAAAGGTCTTAAACTTTTGTCAGTATATTTTTACAAGTCTCTTCTATCGCCTTCTTGTTTTTTATAAAAATCGTAAGTAGTAGTTTGATTGCTATAATTAGAAACGTGATATCGGAAGCCGTTTTCGTTCTATGACCCATGTAAAAAGTGCTAACTTTGACTTCAATTATCTCAGCTTCGGTACGGTCAATCTTTTCTAGTTGCACGTGTGTGTAGAGCGTGTTTACATTAATATGCTGTGCAGATTTTATAAGATTCCTAAGAAAATGGGTTTTACGGACAAACTACATTAAACAAATATATTATCTAAGTAACTAATGGCACGAAAAAACAAATAAATGCTAGAGAAAAGTCCCCTATAATTATTATAAGATAGGCTCCTATAATATGCGATAGCGGGATTTCTGCTAAACTATATATTAGGCCCTATCTGTTTTGGTTCCACACGATGAACTTATTGCTCTTGGGATAAAACCTATTTAGTAGAAAATTCATTGTTCAGTCGTGCGTGTAGTCGTTGTAGAAAAAGAAATTGTAAGATTGCATGTTGTCATGTTCCATGGATATGAGTCTTAAACCTTGTTTATTATACCTATAATAAATAGATATTTGGCAATGGGTTTTGCATGCAGCGATTAAGTAAGATCGTATTAATAGGAAAATACGGGATATGATGAGATGTTTAATTGTAGACATTAGATTTGGTGATCGCGAAACCGCAAGACGGTGGGCTCGTAACATGATACACTCAGGGCACTCTTGGATTGCTGGAGTATGAAGATAATTGTACTGTAATGAAAAAAGAAAAAATACTATATTAACTTTAAGGGAAAGTTTATACGAGATTATAAGAGTGTGCTGACCATAATTTTAGTCTCTCATACTAGGAGCACACTCTTTCGATTCTGCCGAAAAATCATTTTTTACATTTTTCTAATTATTAGAAAAATTAACATTTAAATTAAATTTTACATTTCAGCATCTTAAAGCATATTAAATTCCCTTCAAAATGACCTATATTTTTCAATTCTGCCCATGGACTTCCGGCAATCACGCAAAATAGATGTGGTATCTCATAATCGAGGACTTTCCTCCGAATATTTCGAACAAAATAATTTGATTGAGTTGGTTTAGTTAAAAATTTTTTATAAAAATTTTTTTATGGTATTATAATCTATATATACATATATATTTTTTAAATAACATATAATAGATATCTTTTTAATTTATATATAAATTAAAAAAATTTTATAGTTTTCTTAAATTACTCAATTGCTTATATGTTTTATATTTTATAAGTTAAAAGAACAGAGCTAATTTCAATGCACTATTAAGATTACAACCTTTTAAACCAATATAAATATAATACAAAATTATCTTTATTCTCTAATAAATATAAAAACGTAATATAAACTTCATTTATTACTAATTTTAAGAATTACTGTTAATTATTGTTAAATGCTATTTTTAATATTTTGATTATACTATGCGTAATAATTATTGTTTGGATCACAAATAGCGTTTGTATAATATACTCTGATGAACGAACAAAATATATGTTACTTCCAGTTGTTAGTGCTAACATCATAAAAGCAAGCAAAATGAACTTACAATTAGATATAATCTTTGCAGTATAATTATAATAGATAAATATAGCATTTTAACATACGGTAAAAACAGCTCAAAGATTATTACACTCCATAGGTATCTTTAATCTTTTTTCAGATAGAGACAATATGACATTCCATTATAATTCTTCACTTTACAAAAGGTGTCAATATCCTTACAGTACAAAAGACAGAGTAATGGTAGGTGAAGATCATGTTGACTTCATCTATCAATTTGTGAAAAGATGCTGTATTGAGGAGGAGGAGTATAACTATGAATATAAGTATGAGAATATAGCAAATTTAATGGATTCTTTTAAAAAGATAACCGGACCACCTAGCAAATTTCCAAACCATGGAGATTTTTCAGAAACACTTGTCATGGTACGTGTATTTCCTCTAATATTATGTGTGTTATTACTTTGTAGAGAGTAATTTAACTTTATGCTACTAGACAGTTGTAATATTCGACAATTCTTTGACTTTCTAATATAGAGAAATAACGGTTTGGATATCTCAATATCTCCATGGGAGAAAGAACCATATGTACTACGCAAACCACTCAAACCACAAGATAAAAGCGACATCCATTGTAATTATATTGGTATGTAACACTTAAATTGATAAATAAAATATTGTTAAAGAAGATACATGTATGTTCAGAAAAGATTATAATTAAATTTTCTATTCTACAGATCTCGAGTTTCATGAAGCCGTATATCAAATCAGAATCTCTATATATGAAGTATATAATCCTGGATACGTAACTCAAATTTTGGCTCGAGATTCTGATAAGCGCTGGTCTGAATTATGGTCTGGACAGCCTCAGATTGTTCCTTCTACATCACGGACATTTTCCCCGCCTTTACAGTCTTGTTACTTTAAGACCAACAGGCTCAGACTAAAATTTATGTTCAGCTATTGGGAATATTCACACATTTAAATGCTGTGGAGCTTATCGGTACTTCAAAATTAATACTTCCAAAAAATTCTGAACAGAGTTTAACTAATCTGTTAAAATGCATTAATTGGAAGTATCCTTGCCATGAGGACATCCACAACTTAACACCAGATCATAAAAGTGCATACTTGGATATATTGAAACTTCAAAAAAAATTTTTGGAATATTGTATTATTTGTAAGAGGTAATATTATAATCGCCGACTTTAAGTAATATTCAATCTGTTTTTATTCTCTCAATAACAAAAATAAATTTGTTCCAATGTTATTCGCAGGGATATAGCAAACAGTTTTGACGAGAGCCAGCTCGAGCACAAAGTACCTCAGGAGAAAGATGTGCTATTTTCTAAGCAAGGAAATATGAATTACCATTCATTAAGAGATAATTCAAATTATTCAAAGTTACTAAAAAATATCGAACTCTATTGGAATAAATCCAAGGACGAACAACCACGTTGCAATTTTTCTGCGCTTCCTGTAAAGTATTCACAGAAGTCTATTTCTCTCTCTCTCTCTCTCTCTCTCTCTCTCTCTCTCTCTCTCATACTAATTATATTTATTACAATATAATCTCACACACATATGTTAAAATTTTATATTTTATCTTTGCAGGAGGAAATAGTATTAAAAATATTTGAAAATTTAGATATAAGGTCGTTGTGCCGTATGAGCCGAGTAAACAAACTTCTCAATAACTTAACACGGAATTCTTCTTTTTTTAAATTTTTGAATTTACGAAATATGCGCTATATGCATTCCATTTCTGTTGACAATATCATATCTTACTTGAAACCCATATGTAAATCTTTGCAACAGTTGGATCTTACATCAAGCGATATTTCCGTTTCGCATTTCGTAAAATTTCTGAACGGCAGGTATTTAACGCACTTGCGATTAAGGAACTGCCAGTTTGTTAACAACTCTGTATTATTTGAAATTTCAAAGATATGTAAAAAATTGAAAGGTATAACACAAATAAATATGATTATTAAAATTACAGATAAATTGTATACGACTAATACATATATATTTCTTTTAGTACTGGATCTCAGCTATTGTTATAATAATATAACGGATGATGGATTTTCATATCTCGAAGATCTAGAACTTCTAGAGGTGTTAAACCTTAAATGCACAAATATAACACGTGAATCTGTTTGCAAAATACTGCAAAAAAATCGTCGAATGCGTGACTTAAATTTGGGCATACTGAGCGGAATATGTTCTGGTTTTGACGAGCATTCAGATAAAGTTGCAGTACAATTAACAAATTCATGTCCAGACTTGGAAGTAATAGATTTATCAGGCAATGCTATTAATTCTCGAGGTATTGATGCCCTCGCTGGATGCAAAAATTTACGAAAACTGAACATTTCATTTATGTACGTGTGTGCTACATTTTTCTTTAAAAATATCATTATTATATTCTTTATCAAAATTTGTACATTTTTATCTCTTATTATTGCAAGCATCATGAAACGGTTGTATTGTTGTTCTCTTTGCGGTAACCGTAATAATAGTATCTATATTGCTTTTCTTACAGGTACCCCTGTGACGACTGTAAAGGATGCGGCCCAATCGATAAGCGTAGCTTGCGCAGATTGTTTTCCTCCTGTCAATTCCTGGAAGAAATCAATTTGATGGGTCTTTTTGGCAATTTCGTCGAAGAACTGACATTTTGTAAAAACTTGAAACAAGTACACTTGGATCTAGCTGATAATTACAAGAGTTTGGCAATTTTGGAGCAGTGTCCTAAATTGCAAACGATTTATCTTAATGACATATATGGGCATGGATGCTGCTTCGTTCCTAAATTGTTAAAAAAATATCCACATTTGTCCATCTATGGATGGACGGAATTCGAGGGGTTCACACCTATTGTAATCCGGTGTACCAGGCCATAATACGTGTATGTATGTACATACATGCCATGAAATATATCCGATTAAATCCAGTGTAATTTTAAGTTCGTTGAAATTCTTTCTCTCTAAAATCCGATGTACAAATTTGTTTCTAGTTGTGAATGTTGTGATCTCGCCGACTATTTTGATTAGTCAAAGAAATTATCCTTTCTATAAATATAAATTATAAATATTCATAATTTCTCTTGATTCTCTATTATATTCCATTTCATACAGATAAAAATTTTAAATTAAAAAAAAGACAAGAGGTATAAAATGTATACCAGTAGAAAATAATCTCAAAAGAGATGTTGCGCGCGTGTATTGAAGAAACAATTTAAAAAATATATACTTGTTTTTTAATTTCAAGCACGCAATTTGTTCAAATCTATTGTCTTTGTCTTGATCTTTGTCAAATATAAAATAACGATTTATTTTATAACGATTTATTTTATAACGATTTATTTTATAACGTTATATTTAAGGATGTTCTGGATAGTTTGTCAAAATGCTACAAAGTTCATGAAAATTTAATATCAGATTCTGTATTCTCTTTCAAATTTGAGATCGATTCACAATTTAGATGAAAAGTTATAAATTTTTGAATTGATTCCCGAGTTTTACAGAGAAAAGTGTGAAAGAAGTTTTTTTTAAATGCTACCAATATAACGATATTTTACACATAAGTAAATCATCAACAAATAAAAATATGGCAACAAAATTTGAAATAATTTACAAAATTTTTTTTCGAGATTTCCTTTTTTAGAAAAAGTAGTAGTACAATATTTATTTACAATCACTAAATCTATACGCATCTTTAACATTCTATATTAGACTTGCAGTAACTATAATAATATTTATATATATACATTTTTTTGTCTTTGCATGTATCTCTGGAAAATTAATATCGGTATTTTTAATATTTACATAACTTTTGGTTAAACTGGTACCTCCAAACATCCATAAACAACGCATTTCTTATATCCAATATAAAAAATATATAATCAAATTGTAGTTTGCACGTTTTACATATAATTAATCTTTGTGTAAGATGTAAAACGGTATACATACATATACGTATACGGTATATGTATATACACGGTATACGTTAAAATAAAAAAAATATATAAACATAAAATATTATGCCGTGCTTGGCGATTAACCACACATACTGTGCCCTACTTTATACTGCGACTTATTTCGTCGCTCAGTCTTGATTGCGCGTATGTCGCTCATACGCGGAACGAAAATAAATATTTGAACTATAGCGCTTAGCGCTTCTTACCCTAATCTATATCTAACGGACTAGATAGTTTGACCAGTCGTATTGGCGCGTTTGTCTATCTACGCCAAAGAAAATAAACGGAACGTAATATGATAGAAAACAAACTAATGTTGACGGTGCAAAACAAAATCAATGAGAATTATATGTATGAGGAAAATAAATTGTACGTTTTGTACGGGTTTACGTACCCACCGCTCGCTATAAAGAAACGAAAAGAAACAAAATATATATAGAGTGCCGCTCTCTCACTCTTGTCGTCACGCCTGCGGACAATGTATCGCGTGTTCTCGAGCATCTCGTCACCGGAGATCCGTGGCGTGTCATGGGGACGCGCCACCCCGTTCAGGTCTGGGCCGAGATGTTCCTCTCCAGCTCCGGGCTCCAAGGGCACCGTCTCCGATGCAGCCTCCGGCTGCATTCTCCCCGTCTACCTTGCTTGCGGAGCGGGCTCTGAAGTAAGGCAACTCGAAATCGGGGACGGTGTCGACCTCGAACGTGCCGTTTGTAGACGGCGTTTCTCCCGCAGGTCCGCCCCCTCATCCTCGAGAATGCGCTGGGTCTCCTGTCTGGACGTCACTGCCGCTCGTCGCTTGCCCTTGGTGATCATTAGTTGGTAGGCCGGTCGCTCGTTAGGCGTTCGCCACTCCTCCGATGCGGCTGTTGACACTGGCGTCGCGCTTGGTGCGTCCCGTTCAGTCGGCTCAATCGGCGTGGGCACTGCTGGTTCCCTCTCAATGGCCGCGGACAACGCCGGCGAATCGCTCCTGGCATCAGCGCCCACGGTTGTTACCGAGCTGATAGAGCGCGCGTCGTCATCCACAACAGCGACCTCCCTGCCGCAACGCGCCAGCGCTGTGATGGCCGCCTGGCCACCTGCCACGTCGGCAGTGCCACGTGGCACTCCGGTCTCCGCGTCGATTATCGGGTGACCTGTGAGCGGAGTCGGATGGCCTTTTCTGGCGGAGTCTAAGTCGAACTCGGCGATCGCTAGCAGCATCGCCCTATTGCGGTCGCGCAAACGCTCCAAGGCGCGCGGGCTGTACGCCTCCTCGCTTGTTCGAACGGTGTCAATATCCTGCGGCGCTACGTCCGCATTTGGCCGGATCGTTATTGCCACGTCGGCAGTGCCACGTGGCACTCCGGTCTCCGCGTCGATTATCGGGTGACCTGTGAGCGGAGTCAGCTGGCGTCCTGTGACGGCGTCGAACTCGACGATCGCGCGCAGCGCCGCCCTATTGCAGTCGCGCAAACGCTCCAAGGCGCGCGGGCTGTACGTCTCCTCGCTTGGCAGGAGGCGAACACGGTCCTCCAGCATCCCCGTGATCTGAGCACTTCTATCTTGCTCGATCTTATAGAGGAGATATTGCTCGTAACTCTTCAACTTAGCTTCGAGGCTCCTCTGCTCGCCTTTGGGCACGTTATCCGACATTTTTGCAGAGATTGGGCGATGTGTCCTCTCCGACGTCTCGTGCACTGCTGCTCCTGCCTCCTGCATGCTCCTGCTCGGTCTCCCCTCCTTATATAAGGTCCCGTCCAGGGACGATTCCTACAATTCGGGGCCCTGTGCCTCCAGAAAATTTCTCTCTTCTCCTCGCTCGTCATCAGACTGTTACTCTTATCATCCTTCGCTGTCCGTCCCTGGTGGAAATAATTTTAGAACAATTTACGTATTTCTACAAAAAATTGAAATCTTAAACAACAAATCATAAATTTCTACAAATTCGTAAAAATTGTAGAAATTCATGGTAAATTGTAGAAATTCATGGTAAATTGTAGTAAATTGTAGTGAGTTGTAAAAAGTATTATAAATTTTTACAAATTTCAACAACTTTTTACGAACATTTTTATGAGAACGTAGTAAATTGTAGAAGTTGTAAATTATTGTGTAAATCATAACTATTTACAACTGTCTACAACATTCTACGAATATGTTTTATGAGAATGTAGTAAATGGTAGAAGTTGTAGATTATTGTAAAAATTACAACTACGATATTTACAACTTTGTACAACATTCTAAGAATATTTTTATGATCAAATGTTAGTTTATTGTAGAAGTTGTACATGTTTATAAAAACAATATATATCAGCCGATTTCGATCAAATTGTTTTGGCATCAAGAGTTGCTTCTTCCTATGTTACCTGTGTTCAAAACTGTAAAAATTTTGTCTAAAATTAAGAGACTATCACCATATGAGAGCATGCAGACAGTCATCGATTCGATATCGATCGACATCGATTCGATGACTATCTGCATATTTTTATATGGTAAAAATTTTTAGTTTTGAACACAGGTTATAAAGAAACAACTTTTGATGCCAAAACGATTTGATCGAAATCGGGTAATTTTCGATGTTAATTTCGAAGTCGATAAGTCATCGATTCGATATCGAATCGATGACCGACATCAATTTTGTAAGAAATATATATATACATGTATATATTAAGCCGACCCTATTAAAAGGGTAATAATAATATAGCTGACACCTTCCGTACGTCTGCTAACAATAAGTGTAACATATGTAGACAATACGAAACGTCTTCATCAATCAATGTTGTAGCACAGTGCGGAAGGTGACTGACTCAAGATCCAGGGGTTCTAGGTTTAAATCCAGCGGTGGACGTAAGCAAATTTTCTAAGTACAATATAAATTTATTTAGTTAAGCTTGGACGTAATCAAGATTTTCAGCAATAAAATAATGGTTTACGAGAAGTTAATTTTATATTTTATTTTGCAGTATAGATTATAAAAATTTCTACGTAAATTTATGAGAAACTATAAACATGGCCCAAATTGCGTACTTTTGACGTAAAAATTACGTAAAAATAGTGTAAAAAGTTGTAATTACATTATAAGAAATTGTGATTTTTACGTAATTTTCCCGTAAAAAATTGTAAAATTATTTCCACCAGGGGTGTTGTGAAAATTTTTATCTCAGTGCCGTACGTGGGGTGCCTGGTGCCCCTTGGCAAAGAATTTTTCTCAATATTTCGGTGAGTCTACACGACTCACCGAACGATCATCTGGATGGTCTCCTCTCAATGATCTACGACCAGATTTGCCCTCTCGGGTTGATCGATTGATGATTTGTTCATGATATCACGATTTTCGTGAAATTGTGATCTGTGTCTCAGGTGGTTGTTTTCGCCATCTCCCGATGTTCCTTCGTCGCTTGCGTCCGCTGATCGGTTGCTTTGCTTGTGAATTAATCCAGCATCAGTATTATGTGCTCCACAAGCCCCTCCGTCATTTTTACTGCTTCGGCTCACGTCTTCTGGATTTCTATCGGTAATTTTGTCGGCGTTTACAATCCCTTTGGTTATGATGTGCATGTATGCGACATCGTCTTCGCTTTCTCTGCTTGACTCGACGATTTCGACTGAATTGTCGTTCTCGCCATCGGAGATCGTGATTCGCTCGCTAGCCTTCTCCTCGTCGTCGTCTGAGATCGTTATTGGCTCATCCGCGTTGGACGTCTTCCCGTCGGACTCGGCTCCACCATCTCGGCTGTCTCCCCGTTATTTTGGACTGGTAGATCATCTTCTTCGCCGGATGGCTCCTCGTCATCATCGTCTTCGCGGCCGTCATCTTCGAAGCGCGGTTCGCGGTGTGGTCGTAATTGTCGCGCATTATAGACGCCTATCGCCTGGCCGTCTAATTCTTCAATTAGATATGCATTATTCGCTGAATGCGGTATGGCCCTTCGTACACGAGGTGAATTTTCTTCGTTAAACGCCTGCTCGCGTCGGACCTACGGTGTAGTTTGACCCACACCATTTGACCCTCGCGATACTGCGCTGTCCCATGTTTCTCCGCTTGCCTTTTTCGCTTCTGCGCCGCTTCTGCTAGACGTTATCTCGCCCCTACGATCTTTTGGCGCCATGGAATCTCCTCGACGTTGAGGGGAATTAGTATCGGGTATATCGTTAATCGGCCTATTTCGCCGCTATTTCACTTTCGCGGTGTAAACCCGGTTGATGAATGAGCCGTATCGTTTAGTACCTCTTCGGCGCGATCTACAATTCGGTGCCACGCGTGTTGGCGGTCGCTCGCATACGTACCCACAATCCGGCCTAACTCGCGCACGACTCGCTCGACAGGATTGGACTGTGGATTGAGTAGGAGGGAGTCACCGGTTCTGGATTACTTGTAGGCGAGGGGGGAGCGGGGCGAGGGGTTTCGGCGCCGCGGGGTACTCCATGCCCGGTGGGCGCGGGGTCCGCGGGGCAAGGGAGGGGAGCATGCACTTATGGCGAGGGGGTCCGCGGGGTAAGGGGAGGGTGGCGGCCTACAGCGTGGGTCCGCGGGGTAAGGGGAAAGTGGCGGCCTACAGCATGGGTCCGGGGAGGAAGGGGGAGGGGTCTTAGGCGCGCGCTCGTCGGGGGGTATGTTTCTAAATGCTGTGTCTTGCCCTGCATAAGCGATCATTGACATAATTTACGATCAATTATAGTGACGTTAATGTCCTCTTCACTTTTCTAGAAAGAGATGTTTATCCTAGATTATGTTTCTTTCAAGTATGCACATGCGGTCTGCATTTTTTGCTCAAAAGAGCCCTTTGTCGAGCCATGCCATTGCGACTATAAAAAATAGCGCGAGCGCCGGTGACAGGCTGCTATAATTTTACGATCAATTATCGCGACGCCGATGTCCTCTTCATTTTTCTAGAAGAAGAAGACGTTTTATCGACGAGCATGTCACCATTCGACACGGACATTTCGTGACCCCATTCGGCTAAAATTTTTTGCGAGCGCATACTAGTTTTAACCGTCGCGTTTTTCTTCATTTTTTCTAGAAAGGGTCGTTTTTTTTTTGGAGTCATGTATTGTGCAGGATCCTTCGACCTATTATTTACACACTAAAGATAGTATGTCTCTACTGGATGGAAATTGATCCATCGACCTAAATCTTTATTTTAACTCCTATGATTGTCTTCCACATGCGAATGGAATAAGATCTCAAATGCTAAATAAATAGTAAATGTCGTAAATGTCAAAACGCATTGTGTTCCCTACTCCAAAAATTTTTCTTGGCTGCCATGACTGTCTTCTTCATAGTGTCCAAGCCACCGAATTCGCAGAGTCTTCTCAGCTTTTACACGGTGCAGTTTAAATTAAAAGTAGTTCTGTAAAAATTAAAAAAAGTGAAAGCTATAAAAGTTACAAAAGTTGCAAAATAATGGAAGGACAACATTACGTAGAAGAGTACATACAAATTCGATACCCAGTCAGAGGAGTAAGTATATTAAATACAACGTTATTTAATATTAAATAATATTTCCTAAAAATGTAAACTAAAAAATATTTTCTTAAATTAACGATTGTTTTAATTTTTTACAGTGGATATGGGTTGGAAACGTGCCTCAACAGGAGGTATGGATAAGGAATATGGTGAGAGTGCGGATTCCTCGCGAGCAAGTGTGTATAAAAATGGCATTTTTCATATATTTATATGAAAACAGCTTTTTAAATTTTGTATTTCTTTGTTTTCAGCCCCAGGAAGTATGGTTAAATAATATGGTGAGAGTGCAGATTCCTCGCGGGCAAGTGTGTATAAAGAAAAATGACATTTTCATATATTTATATGAAATCTTTTTAAATTTTATATTTTTTTTTGTTTTCAGCCCCAAATACTCCGCGAGGATATAGAAATCCCGGGGTATACTAGCCTTGAGCGGCAGCGGTGGGTCCGCTATTTCAGAAACATCGACCAAACGAGAAACGAAGAGATGTGGGATTGCAGTGGCAATGTTGACATCTTCGATCTGAGAAAATTATTTGGTGAAGAAGAGCTAATAGACGACGAGCAAGAAATATGGGGATAAAAAATTAAATATAATTCTCGACAAAAATGTAATTTTTTGAATAAATGTTTTATATATGTAGGTATAAACTAGTGTTCTTTCGTCTATCTTCTATTTACCGCCCTCTCTCTCGCTCACCTTCCTGCCTATGTCACCGTTCGCGTTCTCTTTCTCCCGCTTGCGTTGAGTGCGTCTCCCTTTGGTTCAACAAAGGGTATACGGCCCGACCGTAACAGTAACCATCTCTCTCTCCCTCTCTCACTCTCTTTAAAAAGAAAAGAAAGAGAACGCGTAGCTCCCGAGCTACAAGAAATCTCAGAGCACAAATATTAAATATATAAAGAAACATTAATAACAGAAAAAAGAAACAATATTTTATTAAATTTTTTAAATTTATAATAAATGGTATATAATCATGATTTAAATAGGAATAGAGGAGAAGGAGGTGGAAGGAAAATTAAATAAGTAAAAAAATAATTTAGATATATGTTATACATTTATTCATGTTAACCTACTACATCAAAAGATTTCTCTCTCAATGCATAATACATAATGTCATCCATAGCATACGCTATTAGTTCGCAATCTACCATTGACGTTTGATCGTAATAGCTGCGCAAGAAACTAAAGGCGTCGCATTTTTCGGCAATACGATTTCTTCGTAGAATACTTGCAAAATCGGTAAACTTTTTATCTACATCTCTCGCAAGCTGATATAGCTCGCGGAAGACATGCTCGACGCAGTGTTCGAGCGTGAGTAAAAAGAGAATAGTTGCAGGTTTCATGTACAAATAATTATTGCGCGATGACAATTTTACAAGTTTATCGTCACGCATTTGTACAACTTCGAGTATTAGATCTTGAATAGTCAGCGACTGACCGACAGTTGACTGCACGAGTCGCTCGACATCCATGCGTCTATCGATGAGCACCGTCCACGTTCCATGATGAATCGCGATTTTAAATCCTCGGTTGTCGCCAAGGACCAATTCCACAAAAGAACCGTGTGGAGGTCTCACGCTGATCCCAATGTCCAAATATTTGTGAGCCGTAGGTGTCAATGCAAATCGTCTGCTCAAGATACGAGGCGTATAACGAGGTTTCGATTTATCGAAGAAACTGTAGAAAAAATAAAATAGATAAATGATTTATGGAAAAATAGGTTTTGGAAAAATATATGCAAAGTAATACTTACGTATTAGACTGGTTCGATGGAGTTTCACATGGAATCGGCACGTAATAATTCATTCTTGTGCTGCTTCCCGCAGAGGAGTACATCGCTGTTGGTTACAAGATTCGAACTGCTTCCACACGGGTGACTGATGCAAGACTGAACATGTCTGAACATGTAACGATCGCGTACGACTCTTTGTAACAAAATTATAAGAGAAGGGAAGGGATTATTCCCCTTCCTTCAGCATTTCAAGCACCAATGTCAGCGCTGCTTAAGTACAAGTTATTTAAAAATTATAAGGGAAGGGGAAGGGAAGGGGATTATTTCCCTTTCTTCAGCATTTCAAGCACCAATGTCAGCGCTGCTTACGTAGAAGTTATTTAAAAAAATCTAAGAAATGGAAGGGAAGGGATTATTCCCCTTCCTTCAGCATTTCAAGCGCCAATGTCAGCGCTGCTTACGTAGAAGTTATTAAAAAATTCTAAGAAATGGAAAAAAGTAAACGTTATAAGAAACGCAAAGAAAGCCAACGGATCTTTCAAACATCTGTTAACCACTAACAACTAATGGGGAAGGGGAAAAGGACATAAAACATTGTAAAATTTATATAATTTATTTTTTAAAAAATTTCAATTTTTTCTGGCGTGACCACCAGTTAAATAATTTTAATACATTTTGTAATGCGCAATTCTTAACATGTTTTCCGCATCGCATAGTATTGGTATCATCTAGATTATTTAAAGATTCGATGTCTTCGTGATCCGCGTCCAGAGTCTCGACGATCAGGTTTTTTCTCGCATAATTCTCAAGCAGATCCACCAACCATTCCAGTTTCTGGCATCCCTTGACGTACACGAGAGTCGGCGGCGTCTCATCATCATCATCCTCTTCTGTACCAAGCACGGCCGATGTAATTATGCGTTTAGCCATGTTGTACGGCACGTTTCCGTCTTCCCATCGTAACCCATGGTGATTTTTAATCAACCAGGAAGCACACGACTTGTCGAAATTTGCGAGGAGACTCCACGGCATGGGGTGTGTAAAAATGTAATGCGCCAGGATGGTCCCCTTTTGCAGCACCGCAACCTCCTTCACGACAAATTTCATCCCGACGGTGAATCCTTGCAGATCGACAAACGTAGGCACAATCATGACGCAACGAAGGAGCGATCTGTACTATACCTTATCGCGATGCATCTGTCTCTCTTATATCGAAATATTTTGCAGACAGTGCAATTTACGTGATCTTGCGCACCACGTTCGACAACGGGCTGTATTCGATTACGCGATCATGCAAGATGAGACAATAGGCGGTAGTATTTGCGGGTACATTTTCTTTGCAGTCAAATTCTATTCGCACATCCACGGTGGCGCTCTTGACGGACTCGTTCTGTCGCGAGCAATCGATGACAACAAAAGGACCTTGCATTAGGAATGTGGCCACTGTGCACAACGTTTCTGTTATGTAGTAAACACATGCGTCGTGCACGACACAACTTGAGTGTATAAGAGAGATTGTCGGATGGCTCAGACACATACACACACACACATTCACTTATAGTTACATCTATTAATTATATGTACAAATAAATAACTCGGTATCTTAGAGACGAGTTTCGACGCTCGCTAGATGTGGCTCCGGCGTTTTCGATCCTTCGTTGCCACGGCCGATTTTCGATTATTCCTCGTTACTTCGATGTATTTACGTTAGTTACGTGGCCACAAAGGATCGCTCGAGATTTGCTTTTCCTTCAAGACGAATATTTAAAATTCTATACAAAAGACACAATTGTGAATATTGAATAAAGTGTGTGTCAAGCCAAGGCGACCCGAGGTCTACTCCTCAAGGCGTTGTCGCATCCGACAATCAGGTAGCGACTCAGGACGATAGTTCCCCAGGCGTCGTCGCTTACCGTTCTCACTACACAGGGCAACAGCCCCTAAGCGAAATCATCGGCCAAAGCGAAATCATCGGCCATCGGCAACAGCCCTTAGGCAAAGTCACATACGATGCGCGACCGATCCATGTATGTATGTGTATATGCGTTCTCTTCTCAATTGTTATTTTCTGCTTTAACGTTTAACGTTTACATTTTGTATTAAAATGATTTTAAACTGTTTTCTGAATTTGTTATACATTAACTAAAGCGTAAGACGAAAATACGGCGTAGATACGAATAATATCTATGCCGATCATATAACATTTTGGTGCCTCCTGTGAGGTAACAGCCCACATACAGAATTTGAGTATTAGCTACACTTGACGGCCATTTAAACGTAAGTTTGTTCATCTTTTTATCGAGACTATTTCTCGCGAATACCATAACTATGTCCGATAAAGTTAAACTTCTTACGCAAAAACGTACCACCTTAAAGTCTCAGATAACCAATCTGGCGAACATCCTCGACAAAGGTAGATTTGACAATGCCAATTTAAGATTGCGAATTAACCGTTTAACGGTCTTGTATCACGCATTCGAAGATTTTAATGATGAACTCATAGTCTTAGATCCGAGTGAGGGACATCAAGAGGAGTTTACAAACATTCAAGATCGGTTCTACTCCCTCGCTGGTAAGATTGAGGATATTTTGAATACAGCGAATATGTCAGAGGCAAGCGCAGCTACAACAAGCGAGGATCCTCGAAGCGAAAATGCAGTATCCGTAACTTCTGTCAAGAAACGGCGGTTCAAATTACCTGAGGCTCCTTTACCGACATTTGACGGTAAATATGAGAATTGGTTATCGTTCAAGAACGCATTTCATAATATGATCGGCTCGCAAGCGGATTTATCGGATGTAGATAAATTACATTACTTAAAATCGGCATTAATCGCTGAAGCCGCTAACAAAATAAAGATTTTCGCGATTGACGGGATGAATTATGCTAAGGCATAGGAATTATTAGAACGCTCCTACAAGGTTAAGCGGATTTTAATCTCACGTCATCTTTCATTGATTATTAATTTGCCCGCGATAGACCAGGAAACTACAAGTGGTTTATCTAGGCTCGCGGATGACGCTCAACAACACGTCGCGTCGTTAAATTCTTTAGGAGTTTCGCTCAGCCCGGAAATAATTGTACATCTTCTGGAAAGTAAATTGCCGAAGAATACGTTGGAAAAATGGGAAGCGACTCTTGAGAGAGACGAATTTCCGAAACCGGATCTATTGTATGAATTTTTATATAAAACCGCAGTCTGTGCTTCTAAGCGTGAAAGATCGAAAATATCGGAACAAGAGAAAGGTAAAGATGAAACTCCGATTAAGAAGAAACGCAGTAACTTTTCAAATAGAGCAAATAGAGCCTTCTTACTAAATTCATCGAACACGCGTAATTGCATTGCATGCAAGGTTAAACGTCATCCACTTTATTTATGCGACAAATTTAAACAATTGCCAGTATATAAACGTATTGAGACGGTTAAAAACGCTAAGATTTGTTACAATTGTTTACGATCCCATCGAGATACCCCATGTAAATTTTCTAATTGTACGATTTGCCAGAAGCGACACAACACACTTTTACACCTCGATAAATACGCGGCTACAAACAAACCAAATATTACGAAATCAGAGAATACACAAACTGAATGACTAGCCGATTCGATTCCCGACAGAGCCACGAGCATCACGTCAATATCACGAGTACCTGATCCCCAGCTACTAACAAGTGCATTAGTATACATTCGTGTTTGCAAACGTAGGCTTATTAAATGTCGTGCTTTGTTGGATACATGCGCTACTGCAAACTTTATTTCCGAGTCCATCGTGAAACAATTAGATCTTCATGTAATGGCACATTCGTTACCGATTGGCGCGATTAATTCTATGAGTACCGTATCTAGAGGCGTAGTGCAAATCACCATACAGTCTATACGCGATGGTTTTTGCAAGGATCTTACATGCTTAACGATTCCAGCTATTACGGATTTGATTCCTTCAGAAATCTTTCCGCGGAATTCGATCAGAATACCTTCGAACATTAATTTGGCGGATCCAGAATTCCATCTTCCACGTCCGGTCGATTTATTAATCGGTTCAGGGGCTACATTGTCGTTGTTCTCAGTCGGTCAGATTAATTTATCCCATGAAGGTCGTGATCTATATTTACAAAAGACGCGGCTGGGTTGGGTAGTAGCCGGTAGCACGTCCTTGCAATCTCCATCGTGTACGTCGAAATGCCTTTTAACAAACTTAGAAAATCAAATAGCTAAATTCTGGCTGATCGAAGAAATTACGAGAGACAAACCGAAATCGGAAGAGGAAATTATATGCGAAGCACACTTTACGAACACTGTTACTCGAAATCATGATGGGCGTTACATAGTTCGTTTGCCGTTTCGCAAAATAAATAAACGTCTTGGCGAGTCGCGGACTATTGCGCTTAAACGCTTATCGGCATTAGAACGTAAACTTGATGCGAACGCGACATTAAAGATCGAATATACTAGGGTGTTAGAAGAATATTTAAATTTAAAGCATATGTCTCTTGTAGAGGCTCCCTGTGAGGATGGATATTACATGCCTCATCATGCGGTGATCAAAGACTCGAGCCACACCACCAAGGTACGAGTTGTGTTTGATGCATCGGCTAAGACGAGTAACGGTGTTTCCCTAAATGATACGTTAATGGTAGGAGCCACCATCCAAGACAAACTTTTCTCGCACTTGATTCGATTCCGGACTTATAATTATGTTATTACCGCGGATATCGAGAAAATGTATCGTCAAGTGCTCGTACACGAAGACGATCGTCGATATCAGCGCATCCTCTGGCGTAGAAATGGTAATGTAGAAACATTTCAGCTTAATACTCTTACATTCGGAATTTCTTCATCGCCGTTTCTTGCTATACGAACCATTCAGAGGCTTGCTGACGACGAATGCCATACATACCCTAGAGCAGCTAAAATTCTCAAGTCACATTTATACGTGGACGACTTGTTATCAGGCGCCGAAACCGTTGACGAAGCTTGGGCGATTAGAGACGAGGTAATTACGTTACTTGCTCGCGGTGGTTTTTCCATTAGGCAATGGGCATCTAACGATGAGCGTATTATTAGCGACTTAGCTTCTAACGTCTTACACGCAAATTTTGCACTGAACATGGATCGTTGCCTGAAGACATTAGGTGTATCGTGGAGCACGCAGGACGATAAAATATATTATTCGGCTTATCCAATCAAGATCACGGATAGATTAACAAAACGGAATGTACTGTCAGAAATTGCGAAAATTTTCGATCCGATGGGTTTATTAGGTCCTATTGTTCTTCATGCTAAAAAATTAATGCAAGATGTGTGGCGGTGTGGGCTAAATTGGGACGAATCCGTTCCACAGAGCATATACACTGAATGGTCAGAATTTGTTCGACAATGGCAATTGATGGATCGGGTTTCTTTCAATCGCAAATTATTAGTGGAAGATTATCGAGACGTTCAACTTCACGGGTTCTGCGATGCGAGCAACCTCGGTTACGGTGCATGTTTGTACATACGTTCGATCGGAAAACATAAAGGCACCGTAACTAGATTACTATGCGCCAAGTCACGGGTCGCACCATTAAAGACTGTTACAATACCGCGACTTGAGCTATGCGGCGCGTTATTGTTGGCTCAGTTGTATCGCGAAACGAATGATGCTCTAAATATCGCGTTCAACAAAATTATTTTCTGGAGCGACTCGACAATCGTACTACATTGGTTAAACACACCGCCTCACCTACTCAAGACTTATGTCGCGAATCGAATCGTGGAAATTCACGAGCTCACTCATTCTATCGAATGGCGTCATGTTAAATCGGGGGATAACCCTGCTGATGCGGTGTCAAGAGGTCAACTACCTCTCGTATTTTTACAAAATCAGACGTGGTTTGAGGGACCTTCGTGGCTTTTAAAGGATGAATATGCATGGCCTAATGAGATCATGCAAACAATCGAAATACCCGAGTTAAAAAGGAATTCTTGTCTGTCGACAATATCTAACGACTTCAATATTTTCGAGAGGTACTCTTCATACACTAAGCTACTTCGAGTCATCGCGTATTGTCTTCGTTTTCGACTTACTAACAAACACACTGGAGCGATATGTGCGAAAGAAATTAACGAGGCAGAAATACGAATACTAAAGATTCTTCACGCCGCTTGTTTTTCCACTGAAATCAAAAGGCTTAGAAACAAGAATTCGATAAACAAGAGTAAAATAGCTAATCTAAACCCGTTTGTGGATGAGAACGACTTAATTCGAGTTGGAGGGCGTCTCCAGAAGACAAGTCTGCCATTCTCAAAAAAACATCCAATTCTATTGCCAAGCCGACACTATGTAACGGATCTTATTATACGCAAAATTCACGAAACACATCACCATGCGGGCATCCAAACCACACTGTATTTCCTGAGACAAAGATTCTGGTTGTTAGACGGCCGTAATCAAGTACGGAAGGTCGTGCGTGGTTGTATGCGCTGTTTCCGGTTCGACGCTAACTCTATTGAATATAAAATGGGAAATCTTCCACCGGCCCGTGTACGCGAAGCACCCCCTTTCACTAATACCGGCATTGATTTTTGCGGCCCATTTTATATCAAAGAAAGAAAATACCGCAATCGTACACGTGTCAAGGTATACATTTGCGTATTCGTATGCATGTCGATTAAGGCGATCCACCTCGAGGTTGTTAGTGATCTGACGTCCGACGGTTTTCTCGCGGCGCTTCGACGATTTGTTGCTAGAAGAGGGCTGCCAGAACACATTTACTCGGACAATGGAACCAATTTCCGAGGCGCGAATAATCAACTAAAGGAAATGTACGCGTTGTTCAATTCCGAAGAGCACAAAGATCACATTAATAAATTTGCTAGCGAACACCGCATCGTTTGGCACTTCATACCTCCGATGGCTCCGCACTTCGGTGGATTGTGGGAGTCAACGGTGAAGCTTTTCAAGCATCATTTCAAACGCGTAGTAGGAGATTCTTTATTCACTTTCGAGGAATTGAACACCTTTGTTATCGAAGTTGAGGGTATTCTAAATTCCAGGCCGATCACTTCCTTATCATCCGATCCGAATGACATGATGGTATTAACACCCGCTCATTACTTAATTGGCAAGCCATTGACGACCCTCCCGGAGGGAGATTTATTATGTGTTCCAGTTAACCGGTTGTCTACCTGGCAACATATATCGAAGGTACGACAAGATTTTTGGGCACGTTGGTACCTCGAATATCTAAATGAACTCCAAACACGCAGTAAATGGATCAAGGATGGGCCGAAGTTAAACATCAGGACTATCGTACTCATCAAGGACAGGAATCTACCGTGCACGCAGTGGTTATTAGGCAGAATCACGAGACTCCATCCGGGTGAGGACGGAATAGCTCGAACTGTCACCATCAAAACGGCTCGCGGAGAATTGAAGAGAGCTGCTAAGGATCTGTGCCCAATTCCGGTCGAATAATGAGCGTAATACTTACACACGTCATAAGATTTATTCTGAAGACGATATCGTACCTATTCATTGTAATGCGTATTAGTATCATAAGTTACAGATTAGTCTTTGCATGTTATTGTTGATCGTTGCCCTCTCAACGGGGGGAGTATGTTATGTAGTAAACACTATGTTATGTAGTAAACACATGCGTCGTGCACGACACAACTTGAGTGTATAAGAGAGATTGTCGGATGGCTCAGATACATACACACACACATTTACTTATAGTTACATCTATCAATTATATGTACAAATAAATAACTCGGTATCTTAGAGACGAGTTTCGACGCTCGCTAGATGTGGCTCCGGCGTTTTCGATCCTTCGTTGCCACGGCCGATTTTCGATTATTCCTCGTTACTTCGATGTATTTACGTTAGTTACGTGGCCACAAAGGATCGCTCGAGATTTTGCCTTTCCTTCAAGACGAACATTTAAAATTCTATACAAAAGACACAATTGTGAATATTGAATAAAGTGTGTGTCAAGCCAAGGCGACCCGAGGTCTACTCCTCAAGGCGTTGTCGCATCCGACAATCAGGTAGCGACTCAGGACGATAGTTCCCCAGGCGTCGTCGCTTACCGCTCTCACTACACAGGGCAACAGCCCCTAAGCGAAATCATCGGCCAAAGCGAAATCATCGGCCATCGGCAACAGCCCTTAGGCAAAGTCACATACAATGCGCGACCGATCCATGTATGTATGTGTATATGCGTTCTCTTCTCAATTGTTATTTTCTGCTTTAATGTTTAACGTTTACATTTTGTATTAAAACGATTTTAAACTGTTTTCTGAATTTGTTATATATTAACTAAAGCGTAAGACGAAAATACGGCGTAGATACGAATAATATCTATGCCGATCATATAACAGTTTCAAAGCAGTCGAATCCGTAATAAGCTTTACGGAAACGTGCATACATATCAAACAGGATGGCATATCGGTTTTTGTCAATGTCTAGATTCATGTCGTCATACGGGTAAAATTCAGAGTTTAGATAAAGTTTCACGTTGGTCAAGTTACAGTGGTCGAATCGACTAGCATCTCGAGACATAACATTTTTTCGACCAGTTTGGAGAGCAAAGATGACGTATCGCGGCTTTTCTAGCTGAGTCGCAGTCTTGACGGCCCACGAATGCTTGGTCGTGCTCTGCAGCATGGGATACTCATACAGATCCCATGAACGGAAACTCATACTCAAATATCGCCCGTTTTCCAAGGCGCGCAGCATCGACAGCTTGTTTACCTCGTTTAACGTAACGTGAGGCATTCGCCACTGTACTTTAAACAATTCGATTTCAGGCTCCGTCGTCGGATTTCCCACAATGCAATTGTTGTCGCTACGCGCTCGTATTAAAATCAATTCGTGACGAGCGTTAACAACCACGCGTTTGAAATCCTCGCAAAAGCCCAGCAAGATCTTGAGCGGTACGCAAAAGTTGAAATATCCTTCCGATATATTCGATAAAATGTCCCATCCAGCATTCCGCATGATCGAAGCATTGTCGTATGTTAGCGATACATAGTTTTTGAGAGTACTGGTTATTCCAACGTTTCTACTGCGATCAATCTCCACGCCGTTAAGTTCATATCGAATTTCATCAAACATGAACGCCACGCAATTATTTACAAGCATTGCCTGAGGGTCGTCGTTGTTCCTTTTCTTTATTCTCAAGATTCCTTCAACGTAGAGAAAACTTTCGCACGGCAACGTATACAGATCCTGCTGTTGTATTGGTATTCGTATCTCGTCGCTATGCTCAAACGTTGTGTTGGCGTACGGGTTGTACGTGTGAGTCTCGATCTTGACGATGCGATCGTCAAAGACCGGCTCGCCTCCAATGTTAAGGATATCGCTCATGTTTTTTATCAGATATTTCGCACCGCGAATCCCAAAGATTGTAAAAATTCAACGTTCGATGCTTTCAGCTTCTTCTTCGTGTTTTTAGCGTAACCTGACGACGATGATGATGGTGATGATCGAATGATATCGTTGGTCACTACCGTAGTGTGAATAGTCTTATCTCTCGCGTGCTCTGTGTCGTTCAACACGAGCATCTCATACGTCGCGCACACTCACGCGCGTTATCGTTGTCGCCGTCGTACGTGCAATCTGACGGTGATCTCTTCTCCTCGAAAATCGAGCAACCGTCCGTCTTGATCCACAACGCGTATCGTTAGATCCGTAATGCTCCGCGCGATGATCGGCAGGTAAATGATCTGCGCCGGCGTTTCCGATATCTTATATCCTGGTGGCACGCTCGGAGAAAATTCATGTATCGTATGAACGCGTTTACCGTTGCTGTACGCACCCGCGGTCACGTTACACTCTATGCGGATTATGTTTATGTTGATAATATTAATCGGTAGATCCGATTGGTGCCATTTTCCTGGTTGCAATATACGCTTTGACGAGAATCCCAGCAGCGATCCAATGTTGTTGGGTTTGCTAAAGTTTACTCTGAAAGCGCAATTGATCTCGCTTTTCATAGTGTTGTGATTAGCACGGAGCACTATCGGGTATTTTACAGCCTCGTCCTCGCTCTCGTCGTCACTCGCGTGAACGGTCTTCTTTCGCGCGATATCCGCGACTGATGTACGATCATCGCGATCGCTGGAACGAACTACGTGTCGCGGGCGTTTCCATGAAATTGCACGTTTCAAAAACTCATTTAAGGCTCGTATCTCGTACGATCCCTCGGGAATCGTAATTTCCGTGTCATCCTCGTCGAAATAGAATTTATTATTCGAGGAATTCACGTTCGGTATCGTGTGATAAGTCTCAAAAACTGTTAGACCGAGCTCGTAGTCACCATCGCTCAAATCTATGGGGGGAAAGTAGTGCACCGCGAGGATGCTGCTCTTCCCGGTCAGCGTGAACGTCATAGACATGTCGGGAAAACCGTTTAACGAACACTGAGTCTCCACGGGCACCGTCAGGCTTTAAATTTACGCAGATTGTCATCGATCGTTTGAAGAAACCGCAGGCACAATTGTCCGCAGATGCTCTGCTCATAAGTTTGAATGGGTGTGCGATTGTACTCTATCTTTGTCACGCTGTGTCCGAAATATCGCACCAATTCGTTCGGCGGTCGAAGATTACCGAAACTGTCGAAATACATCACACGGTTTCCTCTCTTTGCGTACGCCACCCAATGAGTACCAGGACCCGCTGTATTGTCCAAATTTACAATACCGCTCTCGTTTCGACGTATACCGCCGATCGGTAACGAGTCACGCATAAAAACACCTCTAAAATACGGAATGCGCATACGCTTTGCCAGTTGTTGCAGTTGTACGTTGGTAGTTGCACCCGTGGGCATATTTAACGCCTCTTTGACGTTTTTTTTTTTCCTTTCTTCTTCTTCTTCTTCAATGTTACTCCCCGCCCGCGTTTGTACGGAGCGAGATGAAGTCCACGACCTTCCATGGCGCGATTGTGACGTTGCATCTCTTCTAGCTGACGCCACGCAGCTTTGTTATCGTTCACGACTTTTGCGACTCCCGCCGCCCCGCCTGCCAGAGAACCGAGAACTCCCAGCAACGGTAGAATCGGTAATGCATCACCTCGTTTCGCTGCTGCGAGTATCCGTTTTTTCAATGCTTTCTTCTTCTTCTTCACCGTTTTCAACCCCATTCCTAACTTCCGCTTGACGTTCATGGTCTCCCAGACGGCTGTAGCGACAGCTCTCTCTCCGAGAGTCGAATCTTTTGCGATGACACGTTCTAGCGCTCTCTTGGCGAGTATCTTGTCCGCCGCGTGTCTGTCGATGAGATCGTTGCTACGCGAATACGCTATGTCGTGTTCGCGACACGCCGCGTCCAATGGATTAATACCTTGATCACCTCTGGCTAATCGTTCTTCCAGCCGAGTGCCCGGACCACAAAACTGATAGCCTGGAACATGCAATTCGATCGGAAGTGCGTTTATCGCGCAGGTTTAACAGACCTCTGCCTATTTTCGTTAGGCATTCGTAGCAATTCTTTATCAATGGTGTGGGACCCTCAATGTGCGTTCGCTGGTCTTGATAGCAGGATGAACATCTTTGCTACTGAGCGACTCGCGGTTCCGCACACCTATAAATAGGCGTTTGATCCAGCCCTCCAGTCGACAGTGTGACAAAATGAAATTCGTGCAACAGCCGTTGGCGATACGCGTGACGAATTACGACGACAGATCACGGTCGATGGGGGACACCGCGGAGAAGCGCAGGCACGGTCCGATGTTACCGACTACTATACGCGCGATTATTTGCGGCCCCTCGAATTGCGGTAAAACCAACGTTCTGATAAGCTTGTTGGAAAGTCCTCACGGTGTTCGTTTTGAGAACGTGTACGTGTACTCGAAGTCGCTACAGCAGCCGAAATATCGATATCTAGAAAATTTATTGACGTCGATCGACGGAATCGGTTATTTCACGTTCTCCAACAACAGTGACGTCATTCCGCCGAGCGATGCGTGTCCAAACTCGATCTTCATCTTCGACGACGTGGCATGTGACAAGCAAAACGCGGTGAGAGAGTACTTTTCAATGGGCCGGCACTCGAGCGTCGACTGCTTTTATCTCTGTCAGACCTACGCGAGAATACCTAAACATCTGATACGCGACAACGCGAACCTGCTAATCCTGTTCAAACAGGATGGCACCAATCTGAAACACGTGTACAACGATCACGTGAATACCGACATATCGTATGATGAATTTTGTGCGTTGTGTCGCGAATGTTGGCAGCGCGAGTACGGATTTGTAGTGATAGACAAGGACAGCTCGCTTAACAATGGTCGATACAGAAAAGGATTTAACGTGTTCGCGATACCGCAAAAGCAGTCAGTTGTTGCCGATACCTCGTCGAGGTGAAGCATTGTAGAGAGAGATCAAAACCTTGCTTTTTTCCGCGATGGCCACGATTCGACAGGAGCGATGATATTCGAGAGCGTGAGAAGATTGCGAGGGAGATTGCGAAAACGAGCAAATCGATTCGCAAGAAACTTCGCGCGTTGAAGACCGGTAAGATCGAGAAGGACATTGAGTTGGACATGCACTTTAAGCCTCTCGTCGGGCCACTGCGAAAGATTGCCGACAACTCGAGCTTGATCGCGGTGAAGAAAGAGGAGTCGGATAGCGACACCGAGATCTACACGTTACCCAGTCAGCAGCGCGAGGAAGAGGAGGATGCGACGTCGAGAAAGAGGAAACGACCAAACTCCTGGTTGGATCTCTCACCAACACCGCGTAAATCTGATCAATCGAAAGCTCCACTGGATGTACCATCGGCATCCTCTCCACCGATAACCTCTGCACCGTCCACGACAGTGAGAACCGTGCAGCCTACAATGCCCAAATCACTCCCAAACGAGGCTGTTTTCGAAAGCGCGGGCGAGTCTCTCGCGACGTCCATTCAAGAGAAGTTACTAACGTCGGAGGGTCGACAAAAGTTTCTAGAAACGTTGCGAAACACCTTTGGTCCTCTGGGCCAAGAGTACATCGGGGCTTTTCTGAGCGGCGGTTCAAAGAGCGGTATAGATCATTCCATTTACGGCGCTTATTTCGACAAAGATGTAATGCTCGGTAATAAACGTTTCAACGTGGAGAAAGGTGATGTCATAATTATCGATGGCATACGATACGGTGGCACACCCGGTATTTACGAGTTGATCTTCAAGAAAATACCTGATGAAGACATCTACACGGAGGAAGACATGAAAAAGTACAAGAGCATACTGTTGGCGACAAGCCTTCATAAATTTAAGTACAATCCTGTCGGGCGAATACAGGGCAACATAGGACACAAGTACAAACATATAATTCAGAAGTTGATACCGACCGAATCCCAGAATAAAAAATCTGGAAAGGGATTATTCGTACCTCGCGCGATGATTCTTACCGACAATAAGATTGACTACGTGCACTGGGACGACCCCAACGAGCTGGTGGACCGTCTACGATTGCTCAACGCCTCGCGCCAAGCTGGTCACAATGCCCACGACAACGAGATCCAGTCGATCATCGAGGAACTTCGCGAAGCCGATCTTATTATAAATTGAATCGCGCAGCAGCGAGCTGTCCAATCGACGTCGAAATGCCGATCAACAAATTTGGGGTATTCGAGCAGAGCAGAGACGCGCCGTACGCCATTTCGTACCATCAGTGGAGCGGATTAATGAGAAATTTCGTGCGAAATAACGCTCTGTGTCGCACCGCTACGGACTTTGACGCAAAGTCGCGCAAGATTCGTTGTGTGGCGCAACCGGAGGATGATACCGATGTCGTCAACAAACTTTACGTGGATCAATGCGTTAAAACGTTGAGCAATCGACTGAAAGAGTCAGACGAGAGGCTGACTGCGTTCGAGAAGGACGTGCAAGCGTTACGGACTGCGATAAACGAGCTTCGGCATTCGATTACCGCTGAGTCAGAAACGACAACGAAACAACAATGGACAAACGGACCAATATCGGCTACGAACGATTAAGGGACGGCAACGAACGACAACGCACAGTCCAGGAACGGCTATCGGAGGGCTGTCGAGCGACTAAAGAACAGCTATCAAACAGCTATCAAGCGGCTAACGAACGGCTCAGGAACAGCTATGAAAAGCTAACAAACAGCTATAAACGGTCAGCGGACGACAAAGAACGGCTATTGAAGGACAATAAACAGAAATAAACAGTCATCGAACCACCATCAAACCACTATCAACCCACTATCAACCCACCATCGAACCACTATCAACCAACTATCAACCCACCATCGAACCACTATCAACCAACTATCAACCAAACTATCAACCAACCATCGAACCACTATCAACCAACCATCGAACCACTATCAACCCACCATCGAACCACTATCAACCCACCATCGAACCACCATCAACCACTATCAACCCACTATCAACCCACTATCAACCCACCATCGAACCACTATCAACCCACCATCGAACCACTATCAACCAACTATCAACCCACTATCAACCAACCATCGAACCACTATCAACCCACCATTGAACAGCTATTAAACCACAATAATAAGAAATGAACGGCTATTGAATAGTTAAAAGCATAAATTATAATATAATTTCTTTGCATATATTATTACGCGTCAACCAGTCGCACCGTTAAAAACATGACGTCGTTCAAATCCGATGGACGTAAAAATATCGAGAAGCAACGACTCGTCGAGGAACTGCACGCACCGGCGAGAAGAAATTTTCCACGAAGACGCGTCATAGTGCGAGGCTACGACGACCTGTGGCAGGCTGACATCGTCGAGAATGCGTCCATACTCACGTTTCAACAAAAGCAATCACTATATACTTACCGTCATCGATGTGCTGAGCAAGTACGCGTGGGCCGTGCCACTCAAGAGTAAAGGCGGAAGCGAGACAGCCGACGCTATCGCTAAGATAATTCGAGACAGCAAGAGGTGTCCAAAAAACTTGCAAACCGATATGGGGAAGGAATTTTACAACGCCGACGTGCAACGTCTCCTGAGGAAACACGGCGTCAATCATTATTCCACATATTCGGTGATGAAGGCATCGGTCGTCGAGCGATTCAATCGCACGTTGAAGAACGACATGTGGAAGATGTTTACGCTCAACGGAAATTACAAGTGGGTCGACATGCTGCCGCGTCTCGTCGCGGATTACAACGCGCGCAAGCATCGAACGATCGGTATGCGACCCGTTGACGTTACCCCCACGATCGCTGAAAGACTCTTGACCACGGTGTACAGCGCGATAAAGATCGCGGGTCCGGCAAAGTTTAAAGCAGGTGACCCGGTACGCGTTAGCAAATACAAGACGATTTTTGAAAAGGGTTACACACCGAATTGGACCACCGAGGTGTTCAAGATCGTTAAAGTGCAGCGTACTAATCCCGTAACCTATCTACTCGAGGACTATCGCGGAAAATCTATCGCTGGAGCGTTCTACGAGCACGAGTTGCATCGTGCGACTTACCCGGACGTGTATCTCGTGGAAAAAGTACTTCGCAGAAGGGGTGACGAGGTTTACGTAAAATGGCTGGGATTCGATGGATCGCACAACTCATGGATACACAAGGACAATGTAGTTTAATTCATACAGACTGCATTTATTTTTTACTATAAAAATATCAAATATAAAAATATGTATAAAATATGAAATACATATAAAGTATATGAAATATGAAATACATATGAAATATTTCTTTTAATATCCTTTCCAATATATAATACGTTACATTACATACGTCGCATACATTACATACACTGCATACATCGCATACATCGCATACATTGCATACATTGCATACATTGCACACATTATACTACATTACGTTACGTTATGTTACGTTATACTACATTATACCACATGAAGTATTTGAAATATGAAATACATATAAAATATTTTATTAATATCCTTTCCAATATGACACGTTACATTACATACATTGCATACATTGCATACATTGCATACATTATACTACATTACGCTACGTTATGTTATCTTATAATGGTATTCGGTAATGTCCCCACGGTAACGTATCGGTCGAATCGGGTATAATGTATCGCTTATCGTCGTACGGACTTAGAGCAATCTTTTTCTCGCACCATGTATATACCTGATGCAATTTTGATCTTATACATGACTGCTCTCGCGTCATTTCAATCTCATCATTCAGACACCGCGTGTAATCGCCGAACGTTATAGTACGCGCTACGACGTTACTCTTGACACCTTTTGCTTTTTTAGTTTCTTTTTTGCCATCGACTCGCAAGGCGTACATTTTTGCCCTAAGCCCGACGAATTCGGTCATGATCGCACCGTTGTTTTCATCCTTCATCAAGCCCGGCACCTTCTTGTTCGCAAGCGGGATACCGTACGCGTTGTCCGCGGCATAATCGCTCGTGTCGAATCTGTCAATGTCACGTTTCATGTTCTCGTACACGTCGTCGCACTCGACGTGGTATATTAGACTGTCCGTGTCGGTGTACATAACTTTAAACTTGTCGCGATACAGGGGAGACATGTAATCGTGATGAAATTCGTACAAACAGACCTTCGATAAGTCGAGTATACACATGCCGACATAGATCGGTTTGTCGAATTTTACTTCTAGTTTGCGCAGTTCAACGGCTACTAAATTTTCTGAAAAGACGCTTCGACTGTGAAAGTTTGGTTTCGCGATCATTGCCTCCGCGCCGTATTGTCCGTCCCACTTTGTCACCAATTTTACATCGACGTGATTGCGCACGTTCTCCATGGTTTTGCCGAATACCGCGTTGTTCATTAACTTGTATAAATTTTTCTCGAAATCGTTTTTTGCTTGCGTTCTAAACCGAGTGTTTAATTCAATGTACTCGCGGAGCCATGGAGATTGCGCGAACTGCAATACGCGATGTATCTTTGTGACACGAAGACCGTGATGAATACATTGCTGCAGGTTGCGATAATGTATGACATAACGCTTCTTATCGTAGAGAGTTGCAAGAAGTTTTTCCTGCCGCTTGCCCGGCGGTTTGTCGCGCGTCGGACAGAACGGTAGGTCAACGTGCGCGTCGTGTTTACTTTGCGGGTACTCGAGATCGACCTCGAGAATGTAGCCTGTCGGGGAATCCAGCGCGACATTCGTAACATTAAAATTGGCTGCGTCGTCGACCCATCGAAAATCGGCGTAAGGCAGTGGTTGACACATTGCCCAACCATATAAGTTGTTTACATCGAAATACATCAAGTACGACGATGGTTTCGATGGATCGTACGACTGCATGTACTTGTTATTGGCTCGCGCGTATCTGCCGGAACATTGACTCAAACCGCCGCGAATACCGCGTTCGACGAACATGACCATATCAATGTCGGTGAGCAGTTCGAAATTTACGCGAGTATGTTTTAACATGGCATCCCACGTATACCCGGGAAGAGTATAGTAATACGCGGGGTCAAGTCCATAACTCGCGACACAGCTATCGCGGAAATTTTCAAAGATGTCAGCCAATAACAAGACATCCGTTTTTAAATATAGATCACTGTATTCGCCTAAGGTTCGAACGGAGAACCGCTGCCAAACGTTCACAGCGTGAGCGTAATCGCTTTCGGATACGGTGTCACCGGTCAAGGAACTATAAAACGAGTCGCACGGTGGTAAACACGAGTCCTCCAACTTTTCGACGCAGTCAATGTATTCATACGGAAATACGCCCTTTCTCGTCAAAAGATCAAAATCCTCGATCGATAATTGTGAAAATTCAGAACGTACAATTTTTAACTTATCTCTGCACAGAAAAGATGCTAATTTATCGAGGCTGCTACTCAGAAATTTGTATGAATCGATGAACCGTAACTTTATATCACTTCGCGAATCTGATCTTTCGGCGGTATCTTTTACGTGTTTTGTAAACGAAATATATTTTTCTTTTGTTATCGGTAATACGTCGACCGAACCTTCGAACGCGGTAGCTATTTCTTTTATGATAAAATGCGCGTCGTATCCGGATAAATTGTGAAAAATTATGGGAATGTAATGGGAATCTTTATAATTTAAATTACAATTTGAATGTGCGGGACCTCTGTAATGACCGGTCAAATGGCAATGATCGCGTACTCGTACGTCGTCCGACGTGAACGGTTTTTCGCAAATGTGACACTGCGTTGCGCTGTTAAACTTTTTCCACTGTTCGTTCGAGAGAGTTACCATGGGGATATTTGCGGATAGGATACCTTTTACGCGATGCGCTAATCTTTTGAGTTCATCGGCGAACCACGCGATGCAATCCTTATCGCGACGAAACCGATACATAGATAACGAGTCGTCGTACGAGCACCGCACGTAGTACCCGACGCTAAATACCTGATGACGTTGACAGGCGTACGTGGACGCTTGCGGATCAGCATCCGTTTTCTCCAGGGTGCATTCAAGGTCGGCGTATACCACGAACGGAACCCGCTCCTTTCTGTTATAGTTGCGGAAGCTCAGCCATTTGTCGTCCTCGCTCGGTAGTCGGATAGCGCAGTCATTCATCTGCCCACAGTCAACGGCGTGGGCTTCCAATCTCTCGCTCGTGTGGAAATAGTGCAAACATCTGTAAATAATAATCAAATTTTTTTAAATATATCTTTTATATAAAAATTATTGTACAATTTTATTTTTATTTTTTAAATGTATACTCACCGATCGCAAAAGTATTTCCTGTGTGCATATCTATTGATTTGCGAGCTCACGAGGCGGGATAGGTTTTTGATCCACGCGAAATGTCCCACGTTGTCGTCTTGCTGATCTGGCAGGTACAGTAAATTGATATGTTTATTCTTTTTACTGTCGGTGAGTCGTATCGGTAAGATTACGAGTTTCTCTTTCTTCTCGATGGCATATACATTGATCGACACGTTGTTGAGTCGTTCAAATGTACTAATTTTTTTCAAAGACATGGGGAACTCAACGTCTTTAAGATTTAACACCGATGTATAACGGGGATACGAGGATGGATGATTTGCATTTGTTTTAGCTGGATGCAGAGCAGCCACCACCGACCACGCGAAACATGCATTGTCTCTTGATTGCACGTTGATCACCGCTTTTTTCAATTTAATTTCTTGCGGGATTTCCACAAAACACCCTGCGTGCAATGGATTATATTTGTTCACGTTAACCATTAAATTAAGTATACGCGACAACGCCCACCCGCTGTCGCGTTCCTGAAATTCCTCCAGAGTTGTTAAGGTAAGCTCGATAACGCGCATGTCGTACCACTCTCGCAGGTCGGATGTACGAAAGAGTTCATAGTTTTTTGTAGCGATACTTTTATTCGCGCGTTTGTCACCTGTCACAAATTCACCGTTAAACACAGTGTTTATCTTTACATTGTCATGTCTTTGCATGACGTTCCGCACACGATCGAGTACAATCTCTCTCGCATCTTCAAGAAATTGACGAGGTTCAATGTGCTCGGAATTAATCACCGCACCGGTCAGTATACGACTTTCGAACGCGGTCTCGATCTCTCGCCAAACGAGTCTTTCCGCGTTATTGCCGCCACTACTGGTGCTCGCGTACTCACCGCCGCTGTGTATGAAACGTCTCTGTAATCGAATCTTTGCACACTCGAGTCGCGCGATTATTTGCAGCAAAGATGTTCTCGTTCCAGGCGCGAGCCGCGGACGCTTGGCGCGACTGTGTTCTTCGAGCTGTCCAACGACTTCCTCGCATCGCTGCGCCCACGCGAAATATTCGCCTAAGGTAGCGACTTGGCGCGACTGCTCCAACAGGTCGCGTTCAATTTGCTCAAAGTCTTCCATATTTTTGAGTCCTTTTACACACTATTGTTTAAAGCACGTCACAAATTTCTACGGAGCACTTGCACGTGACTCTATTACATGATAAACAAAACCGTTGGCATCCTTGAACATGATAGTGCATACTCACAAAATCATTAAGATTGAAGTGGGGGGCATCTTTGTAAGTAAGTCGCCAAAGAGCATCATCAATAGCATCGATATCGTCACAATCATCAATTGCGTCATCATCAAAAGCGTATTCAAGAATAATCGCTGGATAATTCCAAAGGCATAAATATACCGAAGACTTCAAGTTGTTTATCACCGCCAATTCGACGTACTTCCCAATACCTGTACGAATCTGAATGTACAGAGTCTCAAAGTCATACCTCTCGATCTTTTCAATAATTTTCATCGCGCCACGGTTATAGTATGATTCATCGTTCACTTTAAACTTATATGGAATATAACGAGCTATCCATCTACGGCATCTTAACATTCTTAGGTCTTCTTCTTCCTCTTCTTCCTCTTCTTCCTCTTCTTCCTCTTCTTCATCTAGCATTTGTTTCCACAAGTGTCTGTACGCTTTACGTCTCAGGTGATAAGGCCAGTAATATGGAGTGCACGTGTTGATAACAACTCCTTGTCTGACTATGCGTTCACTGGTTCCGCGTATACCGAGTTCACGATCGCGAAGAAACTGCACTGGTGATATTCGTTGCACACACGTTTCTCCTCGCGGACCTTTAACGTCCTTCAAAGCATCGACGATATCTTGTCTACAAGGAATGCGCATGGTTGACAGAATCATTAAAGTATTCATAAGAGCGGATTCTTTCCATGGTACTCGCGTACACTTTATATATCGAAGCACCGCATCGGTGACGCTCGTTGCACTTCCGTTTCTCTTTGCGGATCCTGCTCGAGCCACATTAATGTTATAAAGATATCATTATAATAAATCCCCTTGCGTTGAGAGCGCCACATATAGTACTTGTCTACCTCAGAGTTACGTATATATGTAACGTCTCCTCAGCATGTTGCTCGTGTAAAGGCGCGCACTTTATGCCGTCTCTCTCTCACACTTCTATGGAGCACTTGCACGCGACTCGACCGCACCGTACACACGATCGTTTGTACTCTTGAATGTGATAACGCATACACGTTAACTGATGAGGATCAAAGCGTGTAACATCTATATAAGACTCCAGCAAGATATCAAAATTATGACGCTCATTATAATTTTTATAAAACGTTTTTGTATGGCTAGGATCGTTCAAACACGCACAGGTTAAAGATCGCGAGGTGTTCGTCACCACCAATTTGATGCACCTCCCAATACCTGCATCAATGTCAATGAATAAACTCTCTACGTGTCCACGCTTGATCTTGTCATAAATTTGTATTGTCCATTTATATATGTCCTTTGCACTGTAATAGTCGTGATCGTCTTCTATACACTCATTCCGCATTTGTGTATACACTTCGCGTCTCACGTGATAAGGCCACCCACTAGGAAACGTAATTGCGTATCTATAGACGTGCGGTTTGCGTATGCGTTCAGTGGTTTCACATAACTCAAGTTCGTGGATGAAGCATCGCATCGGTGATGCTCGTTGCACTTCCGGTTCTCTTTGCCGATCCAGCGCGAGCTGCCATAAAATATAAAATATATCGTAAAACTCATCTCCTATGCGTTTGGAGCACTTCCTATAATACTTGTCATGGCTACGTAAGTAACGTCTTCTCAGCATGTTGCTCACGTACACTTTATATTGTTCGATTCACGGCAATGTTTTTTTCAATGTACACAAATTGGGCACATATTGCATGGAAATATTTGATATACCGGAAGTCTGCAATTAGAGCAAGACCAACCTTCTATCGCGTCGTACAGCTCAATCACATGTTTTCGCACAACATACATATATCCGTAATCTGTGTCCGCTATTCTTACCATGCACGATGCACATGCAACAAAACTGCCACCCGTGGTGTAGTAACAATATATCGCGCAAAACTTGGTGCGTCCATTTAGCGAGCAAATTTCTGAGTGCGACACTATTTTTTCAGTGGTTTCAACAAGATCATCTCCTTGATGATCGCTGATATAATCACTGTCATCCGCCGACAACGCGTGATCTTCGTTGGATGACTGGTCTAAAATTTGTTCAAAATTATTGTCTATTTCCATATCGTCTATTTCCATATTGAACTCTTGCACATTTCACAAAAGTATGAATTAAATAACTGTTACACTGTTTTCGACCGATATACTTTTTTCGACCGATGCGCTGGCTTTCAAATCACGACTGTGGTTTTGACGCTCTTCGTTCTTCGTTATATATTTTTTTTCTTCTATAGGTTTTTCTCTCGTTTCTAGAGCATTGTGTATCGTTTCTTTTTCTATTTAGTGCATAGTGTTATCTGATGTTTAGTATACCTACGTCGCAGAAAAGTGGCCTCTTAGACGCAAAATTTTAACCGAATGGGGTCACGAAATGTCCGTGTCGAATGGTGACATGCTCGTCGATAAAACGTCTTCTTCTAGAAAAAATGAAGAGGACATCGGCGATAATTGATCGTAAAATTATAGCAGCCTGTCACCGGCGCTCGCGCTATTTTTTTATAGTCGCAAAGGCATGGCCTGACAAAGGGCTCTTTCGAGCAAAAAGATGCAGACGGCACGTGCATACTTGAAAGAAACATAATCTAGGATAAACATCTCTTTCTAGAAAAGTGAAGAGGACATTAACGTCACTATAATTGATCGTAAATTATATCAATGATCGCTTATGCAGGGCAAGACACAGCATTTAGAAACATACCCCCCGACGAGCGCGCGCCTAAGACCCCTCCCCCTTCCTCCCCGGACCCATGCTGTAGGCCGCCACCCTCCCCTTACCCCGCGGACCCACGCTGTAGGCCGCCACCCTCCCCTTACCCCGCGGACCCCCCCTCGCCATAAGTGCATGCTCCCCTCCCTTGCCCCGCGGACCCCCGCGCCCTAAGTGCATGCTCCCCCCCGTTGCCCCGCGGACCCCGCGCCCACCGGGCATGGAGTACCCCGCGCCGCCGAAACCCCTCGCCCCGCTCCCCCCTCGCCTACAAGTTATCCAGAACCGGTGACTCCCTCCTACTGATGTACAACTTTATGTGAAGGAAAAAATCAAGTTTCATAAGAAATTAGTCCCCTATTTTTTGAAAATGACATGTACGACACAACTGACATCGGAATCTTGTGTCCCCCTTCAAAGCAAACAACTTTTGTTTGAAACATATTTATCTGCAAATAAGTTGTGAGGATACAAATTCGTTACGCTTTATTTTGTCCACCTTGTACGTTATATTGTTTATATATTTATACAATCAAGTGTGACTAATACATGCACAGCACATTTTTTCTTAAATGTACAAAAAGGATCGAAATTATGTGATTTTGATTATTGATACTATAGAATGGGCCCCTCCAACGCCCATTCCCGTGAGAACGCACCCAATATATTTGCTTTCGTCTCTCCGATTGTAATGTACAAAAAATACATTTGTAATAATCAGTACCGTCATAACAGACGCTTCTGATTTTTATTACACTATAGATGGATTACAGAATAGGCCCCTCCAACGCCTATTCCCGTGAGAACGCACCCAATCTATTTATGTCCGTCTCTCCAATTTTACTTTAGAAATGATACATTTCTAATTATCAGTTCCGTCATAACAGACGCTTCTGACGTTTTACTTTGTCAGTACCGTCAGAACAAACGCATCTGATTTTTATTATAATCAACAGTCCGAATACATGCTTTTGGCATTTTATTTTGTCACTACCGTCAGAATAGACACATCTGATTTATATTACAATCAGTACCGTCCGAATAGACGCTTGTGGCATTTTATTTTGTTACTAGCGTCACAACAGACGCATCTGATTTTTATTATAATCAACAGTCCGAATACACGCTTTTGGCATTTTTTTTTTGTCACTACCGTCAGAATAGACGCATCTGATTTTTATTATAATCAGTACCGTCCGAATAAACGTTTGTGGCATTTTATTTTTCCACTACCGTCAGAGCAGACGATTGTGACATTTAGTTTCCCAATACTAAACAAATACTTTATTCATTGAGACATGTTATATTTCGATATATTTATGCAATATCGTAACTTTGTAAATATTACTACGGACGTGTTGGAAATAGCGATAGATGTCCATCTTCTATAATTTTTATAAAGTGTTGTCTCATCTGTCCTACTTGATAGGAATATTTTACATTACAAGGATTGCCTTGTAAGACTATAGTTGTGGCAAAAGCTGCGGCGTAAATTCCGCAACTTGTAGCGTCTGGTTGTGCATCAACTTTCTCAAAAATAATGTCACTTTGCCTTATTTTTGGATATCGACGCTTTATATATTCTCTTTCCTTGCTTACCAATTTGTCGTATGTACAGCCAGGTATACTGTCATATACGAACAGTTTGGTGCCATCACAAAATATACATCGCCAGTGTTCAATTCCCCCTGCTTTACTTTTTCCTCCAATTATTTGTAAGCTTTTGTCGCTCTTACTAGCGTCAATATAATGAGGACATTCTTGATATTGTACACTTTGCGTTTCAAAAGGAGTACTTTGTCTTACAATGCGTAAAAATTCATCTATCGATTCGTCCGTTAGGAGGTTGTTGCGAGACAAAACATTCTTTTTCACAACGGAAATAGGTATAATAATTTCATTTAAATTCATTATTCGTCTTGCCTTATCCTCTTCGGTTATATCTCGCTTGTAGCTTGTACCAATATATGTACAATCATCATCCTGCTCCATATCTAGAGCTATCACATTAGTGGTAATTGCTGTGTTTATCGGCAAAATGTCACATTTTAACGTTTCTTTATTTTCATTAATGACATTTTCGCATTTTACTGCATTTTGCTCAATAGCTTTTTGACTACTTAATTTTTTACTTGTTTCCTGTGCTTCTATAATATATATTGGCTCCCTTATAGGCATATTCCTTGCATGACGACTATTCAAGATTTCCGGAAGCATGCTATCGTGGTAGAAGCGTTTTAGCAAAGGCAGCATATTAGTTTCCCAAAAAGCATTGTCTCTATTTACACGCACTATTTTCATGCTTTTTGGTGTCCATACAGCAAAAATGCAATATTCTCGTTGCGTTATGTTTAATTGACCTTGAACCTGATAAAAAAATTTATGATTTCTATTCATATTGTCAGGATTTTTTTTTAAAGATGGTCTTCAAGGAAGCCAATTTTTCTATGGCTTCTTCTGCTGTTAAATTTTCAGCCGACTGAGGACATTTAATCTGCACCAGACCATCTTCGTCAATGTGCCCATCGGGAGAAGCACCCAGGAATGGATTTTTACCATCAATAAACAATCCGCAAGGTTTTATTTGTTTCTTGAGTTTTGCGGCTAACTCTTTCCTCGCATCCTCCTCTCGATCGCGACCATATTTCATGGCTGCAGTGTCAATGCACGGAGGAAACAAAATATCTTTCACTGTTGGTGCGCGAGGCGTTTGCAATCTCATACGACATACCCTTCCAAAATTGGATGCTGTCAACATGCGACTTCTTGTGACCATCCACAGCTCAGAATCACTTTGATCTATTGTGTTTCGTTCAATCTGCTTCCTGTTTTCCGCGTTTTTAGCCAACATCTTAAAATGATCTTGCCGATTTTTTTCGAATAAATCATCTGAATCGTCTGGTTTTTGCGAGTGCGGGCCATAATGGCGATCTGTTCCTGATTCTCGCTTCGGTCTTTTTTGCCTTCCATCGATTTGTCGAGATTCTCTGGTTCTCGCAACTTTTATTTGCCGTCGCTTCTCCAGTTTCTCGACAACAGGTGGAACTGCTTTACCTCTGACCTTATGCACTCTTGTAAGGATGTCTTGTGTATTGTATTGCACAGCTGATCCCAAAACTCTAGCATTATAAGAGCCTCGTTTGCCAAAATTAACGCGCTTTCCGCCAATTTCTTTGCAGATTATGGAATTGAACGATTCTGCAGGATTATTTGTGTAATTTAACAGCAAACTATCTGAATAAGCTGCTATATATCTTACAGCAATCTGTATTTTTTGGTACAGACCATACAGTTTCAGATCGTTTACGTAGTTTGTCTTCGTTTCATCTTCGCATTTACGACCGCGTTTCTTACATTCTGTATGCTCACCAAATACGTGGCTAGGAATCATGTTCAATATATCTTCTCGTAATTTCGTAGCCTGCAAATGAGGAGGTATGTTTTCCTTTCTTTGTAAAGAAGCTAGTTCCATAATCTCTTTTCGTATTGGTAAAATGTTGCTTTTTACAACATTTCTAAGCTGTACAAAATTACGTTTCCTTTTTTGCCCTTTTGGCTGAGTTGTTTCAGCCACGTTTTTTAATTTATTGCTCAGATTACGAAGCAGATGGTTGGTACATTCTATTTTTTGTACCCTTACCTTCATTTCGCGATATGGGTCATTTTTGAGTATACAGTGATATACATTACTGTCGCCATCAGCAATAAGTGTTCTGTATATCAATCCGTGCATTTCCAGGCTACTATTGAAACCTTCTGCAATGGCATCGCTCTCCATACTTGTGGAGCTTGCGTCGCGATTAAAATTTTTGTAGCATTTATGACTTTTTGCTTTACAATTTCTTCGCTCCGCTACGTCGCATACCGTGCAATATTTGTTGCGGATGCCAACGAAGAGAACTTTCTTTGTGCGGTAACCGATTATGGCACCTGCACCGGAAAGTGAATCGTACGCTTTACCGTACGATCTTTTCATCCAACTGCCATCCGCAACAACTGTTATATACGGAATACCATTTATCGTTTCATTTTTTTCTATCGCGAGTTGTTTTTCCTCCTCGGCTGCCATTTTCATACTTTCCATGGCCGTTTCTAGAAAACTGTCAACTAAGTCTTCGCGATACTTAATGTATGTGCGTTCAGACATGCAAGTAATGTTCATGGCTGCACATAGCTCTTCTAGCTGGGCGTAACCAATTCCAGCTGTTATTGTTACAGCTACAGCAGCTCTATTAAAACATCTAATATTTCGTCGGAATCTACGGGTTCAGACCAAAAATTGTCTTCAAAGTTGCACGTTTGACATTTGAAGAAGAATTGCGTGAGTAACCCACGGCGACGAGATTTTACGCATGTCCAACCTTCAAATGAGCACTGAAATGCTGCCTTATATTTATGATTATCAAATGTTCTATGCAATTCTTTCAAGAAAAAAGATGGGTCCATAATGCAACGACCTTCAGGCTCATGTTCTTCGATACGACCTGTATCCGTACCGCCTTTCTCGATAACAAGAGTATGATTCTCAATATCGTCATCATCAGGTGATGTCCAATATTGGACATAATCTGTGCATTCCGGCGTTTCAGCCGGGCACGTTTGTTGGGTACGAAGCTCCACATCCATCGTACCGGGAGTAACCAGTGATTCCACTGATTTCCGGACATAGGTAGGTTCCTTCGCACCCTCAACAAGAATATAATGTTCAATATCGTCATCTTCGCGATATTGGACATTGTCGTACGTATCTGTGCATTTCGGCGTTAGAGCCAAGCACGTTTGTTGGATACGAGGCTCTACATCTATCGTACCGGGAGTAACCAGTGATTCCACTGATTTCCGTACATTGGCAGATTCCCTCGTATCCTCAACTAAACTACAATTGTCAATATCGTCATCTTCGCGATATTGGACATTGTACGTACCTGTGCATTTCGGCGTTAGAGCTAGGCACGTTTGCTGGGTACGAAGCTCCACGTCCATCGTACCGGGAGTGACCAGTGATTCCACTGATTTCCGGACATTGGTAAATTTCTTCGTACCCTCTGTGCTATTTGCTTCTTCGCGTTGCTTCTTCAGTAACTGTCGCCTGCAAATAACAATAAACATAAATATACACAATAATTAATGAAAAAGCATCTTATAAAATAATGTTCAGTATTGTGTCATATGATATAATATTGTGTAATTTACATGTACATATTAATCGTATAACATAAACAACCTCTTAAAAATTACAATGGTCCTTTACTTCTTCTCTACTACATATATATTTCATGTCATTATATTTTTTTTAAAAATTAACTATAATAATATAAATAAAAATGTATATCTTGGATATGTTTTATTACCAATACTGTCAGAGCAAACGCTTCTGGTTCGTATTGCTATCAGTACCGTCAAAATAGACGCTTCTGATTATTATTGAAACCAGTACCGTCGGATTAGACGCTTCTGGTATTTATATAAGCCAGTCCCGTCTAAATAGACGCTTGTGGTATTTGTTTCTAACTACTGTTTTACATGCAACCAGTACCGTCGGATTAGACGCTTCTGGTATTTATATAAACCAGTCCCGTCTAAATAGACGCTTGTGGTATTTGTTTCTAACTACTGTTTTACATGCAACCAGTACCGTCGGATAAGACGCTTCTGGTATTTATATAAACCAGTCCCGTCTAAATAGACGCTTGTGGTATTTGTTTCTAACTACTGTTTTACATGCAACCAGTACCGTCGAATTAGACGCTTCTGGTATTTATATAAACCAGTCCCGCCTAAATAGACGCTTGTGGTATTTGTTTCTAACTACTGTTTTACATGCAAACAGTCCCGTCCAAATGGACGCTTCTAGTATTTGTTTCTAACTACTGTTTTACATGCAACCAGTCCCGTCCAAATGGACGCTTCTAGTATTTGTTTCTAACTACTGTTTTACATGCAACCAGTACCGTCGGATTAGACGCTTCTGGCATTATATTATTACAATAATTACTACTAACTACAGTGATAAAACACTTGCATACAGTTAATTTTTAATGTAAGGTTACGCTTAGGACCGCATTCTTATTTTTAAGAGGTTGTTGTACTTCTTCGTAATCACGACAGACAATATCTAGAATTGTGTAAGTTGCACTGGTCTACATAATTGTAGTTGAAATCTAACTTTCGAATAACATCAAATAAGCATAAATCCGCAAAAAAATGTATTTAAAAAATTATGTTTAGTGAAAAATCTGCACTAAAAAACATTCGCTACATTTGAATTTATCCTCTTCCTTCCACATTGTGTCTTGAAAAAATTGATTTATTAATATGACGCACTCTTCAGGCTGAAATTATTTTTTTTTTATGTGAAATGTGATGCGTGCGTGTGTGAGGGTGAGAGGACGGTGGTACGTTCGCATTTAAAATTGCATATTCTGTAATCGTTTTATTTCTTGTAGACGCTCACGCATCACATTTGACATTGACACATACACCATACACATGATGTGCAAAGTCCGACCAGCAATCTCCCCGTGATGCTAATGCTAATGCTGGCAATAACTGGAAAAAATGCATAAGAAACTACTGTGTAATTAGGCAAAAAAAAAAAATGTATACATCTTAATTTTCGTAATTTGCGAGAAAACGTCCATGTTTCACAACAGTTATCACGACATATATAAAAAAAATTTATTTTGCTCCGTACAGTGAAATTATGCAATATTTTGGAGACAAAACACGTCCCTTACTTTTAAAATACAGCGGAAGGAGGGGAAGATAAATTCAAAACGAATTTTCCAGGTACAGACATTACCGTCAGCATAAAAAATTTTAAATTAATTTTATCACGGAGTTATGCTTATTTACAGTTGTCAATATCATCAATAAGTTATGAGCAATTTGGACATAAATTTGGTGTTGCAATAATTTTGTATACCAGTGCATTCGCTATGTAATATTTGAAAGAAGACAAACACTTATACAATTTTTAAAATACTAATTTTATTATAGAGGGTGGAAAAGTCAATAGTCCGGGAGGTGATAGTATTGATTATTGCTAAAATGTTTATATGAACAAGACTCCTATTCCAAACGGTTTTCGAGAAGCAGTTGTAGAATGTACACTTGTCAAATAACTGGTAAGAGTGATACTATGTACTGTTTCTACTTCATTGTTCAAGTGACACGTTTTTTACAGCTTGTAGATACTTTTCTAAAATTCCACTGTCAATAATGCATTTATCAACTCTTGTTCTCGTAAGATGATGAACACTCTTGTTGTGACAACAGTTGATAAATGCATGTTGACAGTGGAATTTCATAAAATTTATTATAAACTAAAAAATGTGTCACTTGAGCAATAAAGTACAAACAGTACGTAGTATCACTCTCATCAATTTTACAACTGTACATTCAACAGCTCTAGCTCGAAAACCTTTTGGAATAGAACACTTGTTCATATAAACATTTTCGCATGACCAATACTATCACCTCCCACAGTTTTGACTTTTCCTTCTGGGACACCCTGTATAGTGACAATGATTGAAGCATTCGTCTGCTACACGACATATGCTTGAAATTACATTACGTGCTACAAGCAATAAGAAATTACATAAATGTTTAATAAAATATATGGATAAGAGTTTTTCCGTCAAATGAGCAACTTTTTTACCTCGGGGTCTGATGTTTTTTTGCGTACTGAAAAATGACATAATAAAATTTTTCCTGTTTGTAATGCATGACTTTTTGAATTTATATTCTGGTTTTTGTGTACTACATTGTTTTGTATTGAAAAAAGAATTGAAAAGTAAAGTAACTAAAAATTTTGCTTTTCTCACATACTGTATAAATACTTTACTAACAAATTGTGTTACTTACATTGTTCTCTGTTATCGGCCAAAAACTATGTCAATTTAAATTCTTTATTATTTATGTCTCAGTTCAACCAAAGAAATTTTCACAAAATCTGTTTAAAATATTCGTTACTAATATCTATTTAGACAAAGAAATTCTTACCAAATAGTTGGCAGCCTAGATATAAATCTTTCTATTGTGTAATGTAATATTTTTTTTTCTGAAAAAATTGTTATCAATACAAGCGTTATTCATCAAAAATGTGGTACATCAAAAAAGGTACAATTTACACCAGAAAATTTTATAATCATAAACTGTCATATCTTGGCTGATAATAGCTCTAATTTCTTTCTGTAGACATAGACATTGAGCTGACAAGGGGAGATTCAGGTATTTTTCTCCGCGGATGTCCACGTAGGCTTGAACTTTGTAAAAATAATATATAACATTTAGGGCCAATGGGTTGAGAGAGTACAGCTATAGAGCTGTAAAGTTTTAGAATAAAAATTTAAAATAAAAGAATAAATAATAAAGTCCTATCATTAATGAAAATAAATTGTGTCATTAATTAAAATAAGTGTTATTAAAAATATAGCGACAAATAATACATTCATATATTGTTTGTTACGGTATTACATTTATTGGCTGCCACATAAATATTTATAAATTAATATGTAAAAAGGAAAGGTAAAAGAATAAATTACTTATATGACCCACAGTTTGAAGGATGATAAGTATCATAAAAACACATAAAACAAAGATACTTACAACACCCTAAACATATAAATAGAAAAATGTTTCTATTGCACTTGCATTTTTGTTAATAAACATTTTGGGGGAAACAAACATCAGTGACATTAAAAAAGGTCTCACGATAAAATATCAATCTCGATGCAAGTGTAGCATTTTGTTGAATACTGGAGCCCGCAATTGATTGTGAATTATAGAATGTATTGCATCTACTCTTGATGTAACTTTCCGTTGCTGTTTTTTTCCGTTGCTGTGCTTTAAAACTACTACATTCTAAAAGCACAGCAACGGAATCTTACATCAAGGGCTCCAGTATTCAACAAAATGCTACGTTATGCGTGGTTTGCATCGAAATTGATACCTCATCGTGATACCTTTTCTAATTTCAATGATGTTTCTTTCCTCCAAAATGTTTTATGTACAAAAATGCAAGTACGACAAAAACATTTTTGTTCACGGTTTTGGGTATCTTTGTTTTATGTGTTTTTATGATAATTATCATCCTTCAGACTGTGGGTCATATAACTAATTCTTTTTAAATACCAATCTTTTTTACATATTAATTTATAAATATTTATGTAACAGGCAGTATAAATCTTACAATGTATTATTTGTCGCGCTATTTTTAGCAAAACTTTATTATTGTAATTAGTGACACAAGATTTAATTATTTATTATATTATTTTAAACTTTTATTCTAAAACTGTATACCTGTACAGCTCTACTCCCTCAACCCATTGGTCCCGAAATGTTATATATTATTTTTACAATGAAACTACGTGGAAATATCCAAATTTTTCAAATCCGCAGAAAACATACCTATGTAAATCTCCCCTTGTACAAAATATTTTAAACAATTTTGGTCAAAATAACTGACAAACAAAAAGTAAGAGGTACAAGTGTCAGGGTTTTTTTGCCGATAATAGACACAGAATTAGTACATGTGAATAATCGCACAGTATATAACAAAAATTTAATTTTTATTTATGTAACTTTGGTGATAACATTTTCGACAAAAATACATATAATAAAAGGAAAGTAAAATATTATATTTCTTATGTCATGAATTCAATAATCAGAAGAAATTTAAATTTGATTCGTCACACATAAAATGCAACATTTCGAAAATATACCATTAGGTAAAATAGGCTTACCTGACAGAATAACTGAGATATTTCGACAATGTAATTTTTTACACTTGTTAGTACATCATGTAATTTTATATTACTTATCGTGTGACAAATGCTTCACTCATTCTCAATTATGATATTCTCATTTCACATTTTCTTATACTAAATTTCAAATAGAAGCTTTGCTGTTGGGAGATACATGAAATAGAATGTTATTCGCGAATGTAAAGACACCTATGTGCAAGGAATATAAAGATACAAATTTTTTAATTACTCTTCAACAAAGCTTGTATTTAAAAAAAAAAACGTCACACTGTCAAAGACTATCTGTCTGTCTGCCCATGTGTCACTCAGTCTGTCTATCTAACTGTCTGTCTGTTTGTTTGTCCATTTGTCCATTTCTCACTGTAAAATTCAATATTTCTCAATAAACAATACTTACTGTCGCCTCCAACCTTTTTTCCCAGACAGCCTATCGGCATACCGAGGCTTCGTCTTTGCACCGTGAACACCCATTATACAAAAAAGAGTAATAATAAGTAGTTTCACAGAATAAATAAATTTTATAATCACTGAAAAACACTGATCGCAGTGGACTAGGTTTATTCACGTTTACCGTAACGGAATCGTTCCGTCCACTGACATTGTTTTGTTTATGCAAGCTCGGCGCGCCGAGCGAGCGAGCGAGCGAGCGAGAGAACGAATATCATTCCCTCCTTCTCCCGCTCACTCAGCTGATACGATCGAGGCCGCTAGCCCAGCGAGCGCGCTATTGCTTTCTCGCCGCAGATGTGAAGGAGATTGTACGCGTTGGGATACGCAGATAATGACACTCAATTTGTAGGGTGACAGTCCCTGAGTGTATACGCGAAATATTACCTTACATTGGCTAACCATTCAAAAATTATTAACAAAAAGAGATTTCAGCGTGGTATATATACCCGTTTGATAACATTGAATATCAAAGGTGTGTGTAGCAGTGCGGCAGGACGTCTGACTGCTAAAACGTTGGTCAGGGTTCGATCCTTGTTACTTCCACTTTTTGTCTTTTTATTTTTTTAATCGTTACTACAAAAAAACAAAGCGATTAAAATTTGTTCCACCTTTGTCCTAATTAGTTCTTTTTCTTGTGTGCCGACTGCACTACTCGCTCGCTCGAGCGTCGCGCCGAACTTGGCCGCGACACAGTGAGCCAGAATGAAAATTCGTGTTTCAAACAAGGCTACAGCATCCAATTTTGAACCGATTTCGATGCATTTTTTGTAAATGAAGGCTAATGAAATGTATAACAAATTTGTCGACTTACATTTCTTTTTCGGTTTCCTCCTGTATTAAATTAGACACAAACAAGTTAGATTTAGGAACTTTTCAATACAACAGTACATTTTATATAGATTATAGATTAGTTATATAGATAAGTAGATATGTTTCACATACGGGACAGATATTGATATTGAATTTAAATACTTGAACGCTTATTAGTAGACATCGGATTTTTCATATGCAGATTGGAAGAAAAGAGCAGGTAATAACTATAATTGTAAGATTATGTTTATATATAATGTCCAACAATTTATACTGCAACATATGTTCGATATAAATATGTTGGATATATATTATAAATAGAAACATAATCTTATTAATAGTTAGCTCTTTTCTACCAATCTGCATGTGAAAAATCCGATGTTTAGTTATTAGACTTGAAAAATCTTACAGATTGATAGTCTCACTAAATCTTACCTCATCCGAACGAGATGAATTAAAATATTACCTGATTTTTAGTTGAAGAAAAGTACTGAATAAAGTAAGTACTGTATAAACTAAATTATTTCTTTTAGGTAATCAATATTTCGTTTATTGTTATGAAACAAGTTTTGCATCCTCCGCACCTTTCGGAGTTGGAAAATGCTTCCTTCCACTCAATACGAAGACTACTTATATAAGGATCTGAAGAGATCAATAGTTTATTTATGTCTTTGTATGTTACCAATCTATTATATGTTTTCGTCTAATACATTCTGTAAAATGTTTGAAATCTTTATAGCCTGCCTCTTGACCCTCCTGAGATAAATGTATTGGAATTATAAATAATTGTGCAAAATTTTTTCCAAGAACGTATGTGCGAACTGATACTGGCCTGTAATACCAACATTTTAAAGTATTTTTGATAATTTAATGCACAAAAACAGAATAGATTGGTAACAACCGAAGACAAAACTATTCATCTCTTTAGATTCTTATATCAGTCGTGTTTTTACCAAGTCGAAGCATTTTCCAAGTCCGATAGGTGCGGAGGATCAAAACTTGTAAATTACTGAGTTACTTTATCAACAATACTTAATAAAAAACTAATTACATAATACAAGTTTTATTAAAACAAGCAGTAATTACTTTATTCAGTACTATTTATTATCTAAAATCAGGTGCTATTTCAACTCGTTTGTAAAAGATGAGGTAAGATTTAGTGAGACTATGTTAGTGTGTAAGATTTTTTAAGACTATTTTAGTTCAATATCAATAACTGCCCCGATGTGATAACTTATTGATAAGATATGTACTGTTTTATTGAAAAATTTCTAAATGTAACTTCTTTATGTATAATTTAGTAAAGGAGCGGGAAGCAAAAAATCAAAAATCTAGCTCGACTAAGTTGTTCTGCATTTTATTACCTCTTATTTAAAAAAATGCATCGAAATTGGTTCAAATGTGGAGGCTATAGCTTTCTTTGAAACAGAAATTTCATTCTGGCCTACTGTGCGCGACCCGGCTAATTGTAAGTTTAGCGCACCGAATGAGCGAGCGAGAGAGAGAAATATCACTCCCTCCTTCTCGCTCTGACTCAGCTGATACGACGTACGATCGACAGGAATCAACTTATTTTCGATGGAGATTCATGCTAAAGCCAGCTCCAGACGATGCGTTCACTCGCCAAACATTTGTTATAAATGCGTCAAATACTTGTAAATTATTATTTATTAAATTATTATTAATTATTATATTCTATTAATTTTAACAATATTTTTAATTAATAAAAAAAATAATTAACAAATATTTAACGCATTTATATTTGACGAATGTTTAGCGAGTGAACGCATCGTCTGGAGCCAGCTGTATGTAACAGCGATGATGTTACATATCCTCTCCTTGTAACTAACTGTACTCGTAAAGTACTAATAAAAGTAATAAACAATTTGTTGTAAATGTAAAAATTTTAAATGTATTTTTTATTCTGTTGTAATGAAACGAGGTAGTACTTTAATATAAGAACCGATATAAATAATAAGGAATAAGAGTAAAAGAAAATATCACAATTTGAAATATACTTTTGTCATAGTACATCAGTATGTATAACAGTTTATTGTCAGAATATGATGCAAAGAGCGAATATATCCGTAGCAGTGTATTACATAATAATAAAATGAGACAGTGGTAATAAAAGGTGCAATGAAAACGAATATAGTTATGGTCGAATGTGTTCGCCTCCAAAAACGCAAATCCCATCTATTTGCAAGCGAAAAGCTGTTGTTATATAAAAAGTCTTTCTTGCGTATGTGTGTATCTGAAATACTAATACAAGAAGAGTGTCACATATATACGAAACATATCGTGGAAAAGTTCCGTCTGCGCGATGCTTATTTGTTTTCTTCCGACGGGTACCGTTCGCCTCACGTCGTTCCACTCTCTCAGGACGTAGTCTCAGTCGAGCAGCGACCAAGCGGCGGAGGTCAAAGACGGCGACGCAGGTTACGACGGTGCGCGCAAGATATGTCGCGCCGAACATATCGAAAGTGTAAGTATACAATGAGAATATAAAGTATATGTATATATCATACAGAATTGTGTAATGTAACTAATTATTTACTTTTTTACAGCAAAAAGCGAAGGCGCTGATGCGACGGCGACGGTATCATTGCCGTCGCCTTGTACATTACCACGGATACCACGGATACCACGGATGCCGAGTGCGACGGCGATAATGCCATCGGCGACAAATTCGGCACGGATGCCGAGTGCGACGGCGACGATGCCGTCGGCGACAACATCGGAAGAAATGTTGACGCCGACGGAGATGATGCCGTCAGCGTCAACATCGAGTGCGACGGCGATAACATCGGCAGAAATGCAGAGTGCGACGCCGATGGTACCATCAGCGTCAACACCGAGTGCGACGGCGATGATACCGTCGCGGTCGGCGTCAACATCGGCAGGGATGGCGATGGCGATGGCGCCGCCACCGGTACGTGAACAACAAAACAAGGAATTTCGAAAGGTAGGTGATATTTGTCCGTTTGTCTATTTGTCCAGTCGCCCGTTTACCCGTTTGTTCGTCCGGTTGTCCATTCGTCCGTCCGGTCGCCTGTTTGTTCGTCCGTTCGTTGTGTTCTCCCATTCGCTCACCCGATTGTCCGGTTATATATTCGCTCAATTATCCGTTCATCTGTTGGCCCGGTCGCCCGTTCGTTCGTCCGGTCGTCCATTTGTCCGTCTGTTCGCATGTCTACCCATTCTCCCGTTCGTTCGTTCATCCCTTCGTTCGCTCACGCATACGCGCACGCACGTACGCACGCACGCACACGCGTATATTTTATATGTTTATTATTATTTTGTAAGTATTATTTACATTATTATTGTTACAGTATGCCAATCAAGCAGTGCGTCGGGCGATGCAGAAGAGGGTACGGAGAGAGCGGAACATGGGGAGGTACGCCGGCGGAGTAGCGTATACTTCGTCGGCGTACGCGTCGCCCGCACCTGTTATACAGTACACGCCGGCGCCTCCACCGCCTCCACCGCCGCCGCCGCCGACAGCGTACACGTCCGTTTCATATATTCCGGCGTACACATCGCCCGCACCTGCAGGGTACATGCCGCCGCCGCCGCCGCCGCCGCCGCCGCCGCCGACAGCGTACACAGCGGGGTATACTCCGTCGGCGTATTCGTCGCTCGCACCTGCAGGGTACACGCCGCCGCCAACGTACATGGCGCAACCCCTACCGGCAGCGTACACGTCCCCGTCTCTGCCGCTAGCATACGTGCCGCCGGCGCCAGGGCACACGACACTCCCGGCAGGGTACACGCCATTCGTGGCAGGAGTGTCGTGGTCTTATCGGATGTAGGATGCAACCGGTAAAAAATTTTTTACATAAAGATATATTGATATGAAAACATAATATATAAAAACATATATAAATACATTTTTATATCTCAAATATGTCCATACATGTTTTTTTGTTTTCTATAATCTCTGTTTGTATATATTGCAAGAAATAGAATAAAAAAAAGAATATAAAAATGATTAAAGACATCATTTTTGCATTGCATTTTTTACAAAAAGTGAAGTTGTAAGTAATGAGAAAAATTTGCCCATACATAATCATGTATAATTGTTACATTTATATAGGTATGATTATATATTATGTAGGCAAATTTTTTCTTATTACCTCAAACAACTTTTTATAAAAAAAATGCAATGCAAAAATAATCTTTTTAATCATTTTTAGAATCTTTTTTTTATTGTTTTTCCTGTAATATATACGAACAGAAATAATAGAAGATAAGAAAACATGTATGGACATATTTGATATATAATTTTATATGTATTTATATGTTTTGATATGTTTTTATGTTTTTATGTATTTTTATATAAAAAAATTTTTACCGGGTAGCGTCACAGTGTAGCGTACAGGTCGCGTTTAGCCTGATTTTTGTTGTGCGTTTGGCCTTGTGTCCATGATTCTAGAAATCGCTCCGAGATTTCGGGCGAAGAAAGAATTGATCAATCACATTTATAAACAATTCGGCCAATTGATCAATGCGATTGATTCATTCTTTCTCCGTTCGAGATGTCGGAGCGATTTCGAGTATCGTAGACTTGTAATGCTTTTGTCCATCAATTTATGTTCCTCAATCGGACAGAGCTGCGAAGGAATCTTCGTTCTCCTTTTCATTTGCGGTTATTTTCCTGCAAGACATGCCGTCGAATTTAGTTCGTGTACAAATAACACGAAGCGACGTTTTGTTTGTTACGCGCAGAGATATCTCTAATTTTGTCTATTTTTATTTAATTTATCTATTTTTTTGGGGTATTATTTTATTCTTGTTTATTCGGTGGAAAACAAGGATAAAATGATACCTGGGGGCACTCGGGTAATGTTTCCGAACGCAGCCTAAATGTAAAAGGCACATGGGACATATCGCGAACCCGCGCGTTTCCGCATGCTTCAGGATAATAATACAGTAATAGTAATAGTAGTGTGCGCAATATTTTCTACTTTTTACCGTTGCCACGCGCAAGCTGCATGTGCAGCAAGACCATTTTTGTATTAAAAATAAATATAATTTCATTTCTGCTGTGAGATATTGTATGAACATTGAAATAAAAAATTAAACAAAATAAAGAAAAGTTTAGTTGTAAAAAAAATGCCCTTATCGACATCCGAAACTCCATTGCTTGACCTCAACTAAATAGAGAACCAACTATTCGACGAAATCTTACATGTACAATTATACATAAACATTGCTAAAGTTTTGTAGTCATGGAGAATCTTTTATAGAATCTGTGTTTTGCTATAACTGATATTGCTCGAAAATAGCGTTCAATACAATTGATATAGATATACCTTCCCAGTAAAAATATTTTTATATAACAACATAAATATATATAATTATATAGCAAATATGTCTATATATGTTTTTTTCTCCTCTATAATCTCTGTTCGTATATATTACATGCAAAAGAATAAAAATAAGAATCTAAAAATTATTTACAAAATAATTTTTGCATTGTATTTTGTATAAAAAGTAAAGTTTGAGGTAATGAGAAAAATTTGCCTATACATAATCATATATAACAACTGTTACATTTATATGTGATTATATATGGGCAAATTTTTCTCATTACCTCAAACTTTACTTTTTATACAAAATGCAATGCGAAAATAATTTTTGAAATCATTTTTAGATTCTTCCTTTTATTCTTTTTCCTGTAATATATACAAACAGAGATTATAGAAAAGAAAAAAACATGTATGGACATATTTGATATATGTATAATGATTTATATTTATATATGTTTATATATAAAAATTTTTTTACCGGGAAGGTATACCTATATCAACTCTATTCAACGCGATTTTCGAGCAATATCAGTTATAGCAAAACACAGATTTATTCAATAAAAGATTCTCTACGACTACAAAATTTTAACAATCTTTATGTTATAATTGTATTTCAGAACATCCAAGGTCTGCGCCTTTTACGATCCAGAGTCAGCGCAGCCCTGGCTGCGATTGCAGCGCCATCTCTGACAAGATGCGGCAACTACCGTTACACACACACACAGCTCTTCTTGTCATTCCGCATCTGCATTTGCATTTCCAAAGTTTCAGTGGGAATTATCTTTTTTTCTAGGCTTTCAATCTTAGTTCTACTTGCACGATATTGTTCCTACATGTTGTCCCTACCTCGCGCTGGTCTCATTTTGCATGAATTAACTGTACAATTTTTGTATTCATCGAATATTGTGGTTAGGTGACAGCTCTACGTGCCGAAAAAAAGTAAGATTTTTAATTTTTTTCGTTTTTGATATTTATTCGACCAGCGCGAGCTTCATTTTAATCCTACTTTTAATTGTGTAAAAGAGATTTGCAATTCCGTAAAGCCAATTCCAAGAAAACTCCCACCAAAAAGAAATTGGTAAAACAGAGTTCTACAGACGACTTCAGGATCCCCTTAAACTCGATTGCAATCACGATCGCTGTGTTCGCTGACGTCCTAATGACGCTCACGAGTCGCCTCGCCGCGATATATTCCATGTAACGTGACTTTCCGGCACGACGCATTTACTCTGCTGCAACACGCTCGGAAGCGTGTGGCTGTTCACGCTGGCGCGCGGTAACGCTGAATTACCGGGTTATCCCCTTATCTCACAACGCATCGAGTTGTCGGAGCAACTCTTATCAACTCCCGGATCGTATCAATTTACATACGTGACAGAAAATCATAAGGAACGGAAAGGAATCGTAAATATATTTTAATCGCCATGAGTAGCTTTTAATCCATGGAAACGAACAAAATAAATCTTTACTCTAACGGCAATCGACCGTTCAGTCTCGGATCGCGTACTCGTGTCGTACGCGGGCGCAAAGTTCAAGTAACCTTAAATCTATTCTTATACACTAAACGCTTATCACTAACGGCTTGTAACGCCGTGGCGCTCCCTACGAGCTGTAATATATGTTATACGAAACGCGAGAATAAATAACGCAAAAATTAAATCAAAACGGCAAAAGGAAAAGAAAATCAAAATAACGCAAGCTCGCGCGATTGGACGTGAAAGGAAAAGAAACAAAATGAAACGATTGATCGAAACGTCCTACATGAAATTCAATATCTTGATGCCAATCGGCAAGCAACGACGAATAGCATTTGACCGAAAGAAAAGCACGAATCACGCCTCTGGCTTCGCTCGACTCACTCGGACGGGCGGATGACCACCTTTCTGGCGCACGCCTCCACGCCAACGATCGTCGGCAGGACTCTGGTTGGCCCAGCGCTGGTCCGGTCTGCCTCCTCTCGCTGATCCTCTGCACGCGGCTCGCACGGCGGCGTCGCCAATGCAGCCTCCGGCTGCAAGGTATGGGTATGAGCGCGCGAGGAACGAGGAGGAGGAGGACGAGGATCACGACGACGAGAAGAAGGAGGGTACTTCCCGCGGCGAAACGCGGAGGCTTTTTACCACTTTTGCCGATGCTGGGAGCGCTCGGATCTCTGATCGGTGGAGCGGCCGGTGTAGCGAAAGCGGTGAACGACAGCAAGGCTGCTCGACGTCAACTCGAGGAATTACAGCGTCACAATCGAGCGACAGAAGGTCGTGGATTGTATCTCACGCCGTATAAACGTAGCGGTGACGGCGCGAGGACGATCAGAAGAAAACCGTCGTCGTTAAGATGTAAAAAAAAATATAGTATCTGAATTAAAGCCTGTGTAATTCAGAAATCAAATTTTAATTATAAATTAAAGCCGATGCAATTTTCAAGTAAAAATTGGTTTGTGCAAAATTAAAGCGTATATAAGTCACAAGTCGAATTTTAATTATAAATTAAAGCCGATGCAATTCACAAATGAGAATTGATTTGTGAATTGAAGCTTATATAATTCACAAATCAAATTTTAATTATAAAAGGGAAGTTTCAGGTTAACAGTTGCCAAATGTTACATTTATATGTAATTATGCATGGGTAAATTTTTCTCATACCTGAAACTTCACTTCACAGCCGACGAAGATAATGGACGTAAACATCATTCGCGTGGAATGCAATCTTACCATGGGGGCTTACAGCAACGGTATGCTGGTGCACACGATACACGAATTTGCGCCGAACGTTCCACCTGGATATAAACTGTCGGAGACGCCGACGCAGATCATTTATCTCCCGATCATCGCGCGGAGTGTCGCCGACATAACGGTGCGCGTAGTGGATCAGAACGGGCGACCGATCGATTTTCGTGGCGAGAAGATAACGCTTCGACTGCATGTGCGACGCTGAGGTTAGATATATGGGTGTGTGAAAGATGCTCGTTCTGAACGAGTCGTCCGCGAGAGAAAGTAAGAGCGCATCTGCTGTCGCTGTTGTTGAGCCACCAACGTTATCGTTTGGCGCGCGGAGTGAGAGGACGAGGTGGTGGAAAAAGAGGAACGAGCTAAGCGTCGAGAACGTTGCTTTTCTGCGATCCTTGGGTTTCGTTGTGCGAAACAATCGTCATGGCTGACATCCTAAGCATCGGTGGTGAGCCAATTTTCGACGAGCGCATTGTCAAGATTGAAACTCACACGTATAATCCGTACGCCAACACCACGCTCGGATACAGCGACGAGATACGCATACCGATACAACAGCAGGATCTGTACACGTTACCCTGCGAGAGTTTTCTCTACGTTGAGGGGACGCTTTCCGACGATATTGCGGAAATTACCTCGGAGACGCGAATGGATAACAACTGCGTGGCGTTTATGTTCGATGAGATTCGATATGAGCTCAATGGCGTTGAGATTGACAGGAACAGAAACGTCGGAATAACGAGCTCAATTAAGAACTTCGTGTCGCTGACCGCCGAGAGAGGCAAAAAACTGCAGAACGCTGGATGGAACCTCGGACCGAGGCCTAAAATTGGCGAGTTCAACTTTTGCGTACCTCTTGACACGCTTCTCGGTTTTTGCGAGGATTATAGGCGCGTGGTGATAAACGCGCGACACGAACTTATTCTCATACGTTCGCGGAACGACGCCAATTGCATCGTGACGACGCCGGATCATAACAAGGATCCAAAGATCACTTTGTCGAAGCTGCAATGGAGAATGCCACACGTGATTTTGAACGATGTAAATAAATTGTCCCTTTTGCGAACGTTGGAGAGCGGACGTTATCTGAGCATGGGTTTTCGCTCGTGGGATCTGTATGAGTACCCTCTGCTGCAGACCACGGTCAAGCATTCGTGGGCCGTGAAAGCGGCGACGCAGCTGGAGAAGCCGAGATACGTCATTTTCGCGCTGCAAACTGGAAGAATTAACAACATATTTAAAAATGCCTCCGTTTTTGACAGCGGCAATCTTACGAATGTTAAGTTGTATCTCAATTCTGATTTTTATCCCTACGACGATATGAATTTGGATTTTGATAATCGTAGAATCGCTATACTGTATGACATGTAAGGGAAATTTCGAAAGTCGTATTACGGAAGCAAAAGCGATGAGGTACTCCTCACGCTGACCCTTTTCAAGGAATGGGGCCCGTTCGTGGTGATGGATTGTTCACGACAGAACGAATCGATAAAAAGCGCGACCGTGGATGTTCGTATAGAGTTTGAGTGTAAACGCAATATAGAACCTAATACAACGGCCTACTGTCTTATTATTCACGAACGTGTGGTGGAATATAATCCGCTGACTAACATCGTGCGCAAGATTGTGTAGCGACAGTAAATTCATTTATCATCTGCTCATGAGATCGCAACTATGTTGTAAGTACTGACATTCGCTGATTTTATAAGGATTTATTGTTGCGGAAAGAAGTTTGTGGTTAAAGAGGCTGCTCTATTATTCATGATCTTGCAGTGGAATATATACAGGGTGTTACTAAAAAACCGCCCACTAATCACATAGCGGTATTCCTTGTCAAAGACTGAGTCGAAAAGTCCTGAACCACTTTTTTCTATAATGCTTAACAAAGCCGTAATCATTGAGTAAAGTTAGTCCAACCAGCGTCGTTCTTTAGCCAGGCGAACGTCGGTGAGCCGCGCGCCTGATAGTGTGCGTGAGCGCTCCGCCGCGCAACGCGTGGCGGCACGACGGCACGGCCGCGGCGGCCGCGCTATGCTTTCGCGCGCGTCGCGTGCAATATTCTTACGCATTGTAATAATAGAAATAATTTTTTCTTGCCCTAAAAATCACTTTTTACTCTTGTCAGAAGTACCTCCTTGCAGAAAATTTTGATAACGGATAAAACTTTCGCCAAGACATAACTATTATTAACATATGAAAATTTAAACAAGCACAAAAAATTGTACTGTGTATTTTACGATACAAAATTTTACAATACAAAAATTATTTTCTAAACAATCCGCTTCGTTAAATATCTTTGCGTTAACTTAATTTAAATTATAACACAAAACAATTATTGAATCTTTTTGCAAGGTTTGCCCAGTTACTCAGAAGTAATAAATTTTTTAAGGGAAATTTACTGTAACAATTAGATATTTAAATAATCTTGTACTCAAAAGGAAATGCATTAAAAATATTATTAAAAGATAAAGTATTCAAAAATAAAAAAAATTTTTTTTATAAAAAAAAGATTTATCCTAAGTTATAAATAACGCTGTCCAGATGTACAATTTTTTTGAAACTTAAGGCAAATAAGAGCAAACCGCCGAGCAAACAATATTAATTTTTATAGCGAATAATAAATAATAACACGTTTAATAATTTAAAACAAAATACAATACAAACGTTTCTGTCTTAGTTTAGACGCATAAATAAAAGTGAAATGTTATCGTATTCATAAAACATTGGTCAGCGGTAAAGTTATTGGAAAAGGTTGAACATAAGGTAAATTACGCGATAACTGCTGCCTTTTAAATAAAGTGAAATTGAAAAGTTAGCTGCAATTTGTATGTTTTTTCATAAAGATGTAAGATTCATTTATCAGACAGTATAATTCAGAAGAAATTCTTTTATTTTTGAATACTTTAGCTTTTAATAATATTTTTAACGTATTTCCTTTTAAGTACGAGATTATTTAAATATCTAATTGTTACAGTAAATTCCCCTTAAAAAATTTATTACTTCTGAGTAACTGGGCAAACCTCGTAGAAAGATTCAATAAGTGCTTTGTGTTATAATTTAAATTAAGTTAACGCAAAGATATTTAACGAAACGGATTGTTTAGAAAATAATTTTTGTATTGTAAAATTTTGTATTGTAAAATACACAGTATAATTTTTTGTATTTGTTTTAATTTTCATATGTTAATAATAGTTATGTCTTGGCGAAAGTTTTATCCGTTATCAAAATTTTCTGCAAGGAGGTACTTCTGACAAGAGTAAAAAGTGATTTTTAGTGCAAGAAAAAATTATTTTTATTATTACAATGCGTAAGAATATTGCACGCGACGCGCGCGAAAGCATAGCGCGGCCGCCGCGGCCGTGCCGTCGTGCCGCCGTGCCGCCACGCGTTGCGTGGCGGAACGCTCACGCACACTATCAGGCGCGCGGCTCACCGACGTTCGCCCGGCTAAAGAACGACGCTGGTTGGACTAACTTTACTCAATGATTACGGCTTTGTTAAGCATTATAGAAAAAAGTGGTTCAGGACTTTTCGACTCAGTTTTTGACAAGGAATACCGCTATGTAGTTAGTGGGCGGTCTTTTAGTAACACCCTGTATATATAATGGCAGACTAATATTGTGCGCAAGATTCTGTAGCGACAGTAAATTCATTTTAAGTTTGCGGTTAAATAGGCTGGTTTATTATTTATGATCTTGCAGTGGAATATATGTATACATAATTCGAGTAAATTCATTTTATCAGTCGTTCACGAGATCGTAACCGTGTCGGACGTACCAACATTCGTCGATCTACAGGGGTTTATTGTAGGTGAAAAGTTCGTAGTCAAAGAGGTTGCGGTCTTGAGAAAAGGGACCGTGCTTACACACCATGTTTTTTATCCACCGAGGGTATGGCATGTCATGACGAGTGCGGAAAAAATTCAAGCGAGGTGGCTGACGCGGAATCACCACGGTCTTGGATGGAACGACGGCGACACGGAGTACTGTCACGCTAAGAGCATCATCCGAGAGGCTGTGTGCGGAAAACTTAAAGTTGAGGAAGATTTTTCTTCCGATTCCGCTTCCTCTTCCGCTTCCTCTTCCGTCCTGATTGTGTACGTGAAGGGAGAGGAGAAGAAGAAATGGCTGCGAGAACTCATCGGGGACACGGTCGACGTTGATGTCACGATCGAGACGATCGATGCCGATTACGAGGACATCGGTAGGCTGCGAACGCTGACCGCGGTCAGGCCTTTTCGCTGCTATCGTCACACGAGGAACTGCGCGATGGAGAATGTCATAAAGGTACACGAATGGTGGACCGAGCGGCAGGAGCGAGTGAAGCACCTATGATTCCGACAGGATACGAGATTTCTGAGAAGAAAACCTTACGTTTCAACGATAATAATCATCATATAATCATCTTTTTTTCATTTTGTATTGTGCATATAAAAATCATCTCTTTCCATTTTGTATTGTATAAATTTGGGAAATTAAAAAAACTGTTTTCGACATACATATGTTTTAGCGTTAGTGTTCATTTTTTTTTACATTTGATAGCTATTTTTAAAAAGTCATTCGCTTATTTATCCAAGCTCGCTCGTGTACGCCGTGACTTCGGAAATGATTTTATCGCTATTATTTATGTTCAATCGTTATTGCGATGTGACTAAACCGCGCGCGCCTTTTCTCCTCAAACGTCTCGCGAATTGTTTTTTTCCTCGTTTATTTTATATATTAGCGACGATTAGTAATTTATTGCGATGCGAATAAACCGTGCATGCTTTTTTCCTCTTTCCTTGTTCGTCTTATTTATAGCCACGATTATTAATTTATCGCGATGTGACTGAACCTTGCGCGCCTTTTTTCTTCAAACGTCTCGTGAATTATTTTTTCTCGTTTGTTTTATTTATTTTTTCTCCGAAACGTTTCACGAGTCTTTTCTTCGTTTTTACTCCTTTTAATAAAAAAAATCTTTCCCTAAATCTAGATCGTTAGCGACAACATCCTCCCCTCCCTGTCCGTCTAATCGATGGTGCCCAGATTCAACGTTTATCGTCTCTCGGTTTTTGTTTTATATATTAGCGACGATTAGTAATTTATTTGAGATGCAAATGAACCGTGCCTTTTTCTCTTTCCTTGTTCGTCTTATTTATAGCGACGATTATTAATTTATCGCGATGTGACTGAACCTTGCGTGCTTTTTTTCCTCAAACGTCTCGTGAATTGTTTTTCCTCGTTTGTTTTTATTTATTTTTCTCCGAAACGTTTCACGAGTTTTTTTTCTTTTTACTCCTCCTAAGAAAAAAATATTTCCCTAAATTTAGATCGTTGGCGACAACATCCCCCCCTCCGCGTCCGTCTAATCGATGGTGTCCAATTACGTTCGAATCGCGATCAGACGCTTATCGTCTCTCGGTTGCGAGTGAGTCACCTCGCTTTTCTCTGTTCTCTCCACTTCTCGATAATGTTGTTCTGGCGCATCGTTATCCTCGCGATTGACGTCGTTGCGGTAAACTGCGAATTTAACGCTAGTGATACTAAAGCGGTGGTCCATTATTTGCAAAAATATGGCTATTTGCAGGAGAATGCGCAAAAATTTTCAGCAGGCTACGACACGACTGCGGCTATGAAACGTGCTATCGCGTGGTTTCAGAGATATTATAAATTGCTCGGCAACGGTGAATTGAATGAGCTAACCCTGCAATTGATGAACACACCCCGCTGCGGTGTCGAGGACATGTCGGAGCGCTTGATTGGTCCACTCTCGCTGAAATGGCCTAAAACATATCTCACGTGGAACTTTCACAGGGCGACAAAGGATCAACTGACAACAGCTCAAGCCGCGTTCGATCTATGGGCGGCGAATTCGTCGTTGACGTTCGCGCGAGATGTAGAGAATCCCAACATTCTGATATCATTTCGCAATTGCTTTCACCCGTTTCTCAATCCCCGACATGGAATGTGTTTGGAATCGATGGACGGCCCCAACGGAGTAATCGCTCACGCGTATCTCCCTACTGGAGATCACGACTATGTTTCGGAGATACACATAGACAACGCGGAACGATGGCACATAACTCTGGACAAGAATCCTCCGGGAACTTACCATATGCTTCAAACGCTCACGCACGAGATCGGTCACGCTCTAGAATTAGGGCATAGTCCGAACGAGGATTCAGTGATGTTTGCATTCGTGCCAAAGAAATCTTTTCCCACCAAATTAAACTATGAGGATATTATTACCATCCAACATCTTTACGGTCTTAACGTTTACTTTCCGGTTTCCATACCGATTACGACAACGATCGCGCCGATGACCACAACTACGAGGGCGACGACTACGAGGGCGACGACTACGAGGGCGACGACTACGAGGGCGACGACTACGAGGGCGACGACGGCAGCCACCACGATCGCGACTGATACGAAATTCTCGAAAGACGACGTCGAGACGGATCTGTGTGCCTTACAACGCGTGGATCACGTGTTGGTATTTAACAGTCGAATTTACGTCGCGCGTAAGCGACACGTATGGTCGATCGATGTAAATGGAAAGACCTACAGGAAACCGTTTTTGTTGACGAATTATATTAATTATCTCCCCGTAAATTTCACACTTTCGGCTGCCTATCAAGCGCCGTCGGGCGATCTCGTGCTGTTTGTGGACAATAAGGTATACCTGGTGAATTACCCGAGTTTAGCGCTGGTACCAACCTGGCCGCGATATCTCTCCGAGCTTGGATTTCCATCGAACGCGAGGATTAACGCCGCGGTGAATACCAACCGAGAACGAACCTTCGTGATACGACGATCAGTTTGCGGCCGAGATGAACGAGTGTTCGATGAAAGCCTCCCAATTTTTCTCGATTAAATCGATATTTCCCGGAATACCTTCCGGTATTTCAACGGCCTTCCGATTCATCGATGGGAATCTGTACTTTTTCGGCAAACGACAATTCTACAAATTTAACGAATTTACGAAAGCTGTAACAACCATCGGCGGATTTGAACCGGAGATGCTCGGTGTGACTTGTCCGAGGGACGGGCTGTTGCTAGAGCTGCGAAATCTTCTGAGTTGATTCGTTTGAATTGACGCACTGATGAGTAACCGTGACGATACTTCCGATGATATTGAAGAGGAAAAGAGCGAGTCGACGGTGTAAAAAAAGTATTCTAAATTATCATAAAATTATCCGGAGTGTCCGAGGATGTTGAAGAGGAAAAGAGCGAGTCGACGGTGTAAAAAAGTATTGTAAATTATCATAAAATTATCCGGAGAGGGAAATGACGTGTTTCTTTTTAAGTCGACACCCTGTCACACGAGCGATTATTCTTGCGCGGTCCACCTACCGGTTGCAAACGATCAGACGCATAGAAAGATACGCTGAGAAAAGAGAGAGAGAGATGTAGCATTTCGATAAATCACCGCCGTCACCGCCGTCACCGCAGCCACTGTTGCAGGTAATGCTAACGCAACCACCGCCGCCGCTGCAACATCACCTTGACGACGATCGTGAGAACGATATCTGCGACGATGGAACAAATAGGATAAAAAAAAGAAGGAACGACGAGGGATCGGTGACGATGACGCCGCCACCGAATATTGAGCATGTCTATCCAACCTCGAGCAACAGCGGGAACAACAGTGAAAGAAACGTGTAAGTTGACGTTGACACCGACTAGCGTATCCCCGCCAAGTATGTAGGTATTCATACACATTATATTTTTTACAGATATGACAACAACAGCCGCTCGACGAAATGGATAGCCAATATCGCGCGTTATCGTATCCGTATCTTGGGAAGGAGATACTCGTTGACCAAAACGTTCTACAAATTCATAGACGTCGGTATCGCCGTTAGATTTCCGTCTCGCGTGGACATCATCATAGGGGATTATCATGGCAAGGAGATCAATCTCTCGCCCGACGCATGGAGTCGACTCATGGATGAAAAACACGCCATAATGTCGCACCTGCGGCGCAGCACCAGCAGCGGCGGTGGGTGCAACAACGACGACGAGAATACGCGCAATCCAGCCTACAGAACCATCGTTGCAGCAGGTTTGACGTTACGATTTGGAAGACTCAACAATTTGCCGTTCCTGCGTCTGAACACGCTCAAGACTCGTATCGTCCTGTCGATGAATACCGTGCTCGCTATGTTCGACCTCGAGCACTGCATAAATTTTATAGCGGCTACGCTATCCGCGATAAGCGACAAGGTCGACGCGAAACTGTCCCGTTTTGTCGCTATTGCATCCATGGTTTCGGACCCTGCGAACGTGCCACGTGTGATACGCGAGAGCGAATTTTTTGATCGCACTGACATCGTCGACTGCGAGTTGGTCGCTTTATGTTTTGGAATGGCTGAAAAGTTGTAATTCCCTCACCATGCCCCGATACGAATAAAGAAACATCTTGCCCCTTTCTTTCTCATTACCCTATCTAAAAAAAGCATTCAATAAATGACAATTACACAATCTATACAATTCCATTTTGATATTTTTTATTATTTTCCCATTTCCCATTATGTGCACAGAGAGACATTCTTCTATTACTCTAGGCTACAAATCTCATATCTGCGCGTATATGTATGTAGATGTATGTAGATAGATGTATGCCACCACCATCGCCGCCCGATCTTCGACAACACGATCGATCTGTAACGCGAGCAACAGTATTAATTTACGAAATTATTCACATATTCTCAAATTATACGTACCTAAATGTCGCCCTGACCGCCGTAGTAGGAAAGACTCTTAGTCTCTTTCACGATTGCCGGAATAGTCGACATATCCGTCGCCACCTGATCCAATAATTCTCGCAACAATTGTCCCTTGCGGCCCGTCATCGAGGAGGAGATAAAGAATTGATTTCTCAGTTTCGCGTGCCTCCACCAGTGACGCTTGTCCACGTTTATTATGTCCTTGAAATCGTACACGTCCAAGCGTACCAATTGATGTCCGGTCTCTCCAGGTGATCTCATAGTCTCCATTCGCCCATTATTTAATCTAGATACGTACTGATGAATATATTTGACATGAAAATCGGGGGCCAGATCAAACAATGCGTCAAGCCCGCGTCCCTTGTCCACCTCTTCCTCCTTATCATCACTATCATTCTGCTTCTTTCTCTTCTTATCCTCTTTTTCCTCCGCCGTCGAAGTTATCGCCGTCGCTGTCGCTGTCACTACCTCTTTCTCCTTCATCCTTTTCATGCGTTGCTCCAATGAGACGTCATCATTTTCGCAAACGTTTTCACCGTCGCACAGTGGGTCGAACCATTGGAAAGCCCGGACATAGAGCAAAAAAATTTTTTTGTTTGCAAAGGTTTTAAAACTGTCTCTAATTGTTGTTTAAAGATTGATTTAACTTAATTTCAAGTAAAAAAGAGATCAAGAGTGTTTGTTACTGATATAGGCAATAAACATGTATAGGGTTAGAATTTGTAGAAAATTAACGTATATTTGCACCATCTGTTCAAAGTAATGCCATATATAAACGCTTTCATTTTTTCCAATGACTCTTTTTTATTGCATTTATCCTTAATCAGAGCTATTAGAATCAATTATTAATATTCGAAACTTGTCCCGTTAAACTTTAGAAACTTAACGCTTTTTAAAAGCATTTGTAAGGCACGAAATCCAAAAGTCTTTGAGGTATATAACAAAAGTGCCGCAGAGTGCCGCAAAATCTCCTTTTTGAGAGTGCAGAGGAACTTCCCACGAACTTTTTACGTTCAGTTTTATTTGCTCCTTTTTGCTCCTTTTCGAGAAAAATGCATTTTTGTGTGAGCGAACACCAGACTTCGGGACTTACGATCGGCCTCAATGTGGCCGATCTTGCTTCGGCGAATTCTGGCTCACCCGAAAGTTGGGTGGTAGGGATACGCACACAAAGAAAAGGCATGTACATGTGCGCTGCTCGGAGTGTGCGTATCTCTATCACCTCTTTCAGGTGAACCGCGTCCTCATTCGACCATCTATGTTTCGCACTGTGTTCGACGTTCCATATTCAATCGCTAACAAAAATTATAAGTTTTGCTCGCGAAAAAAATACATTTTTTTTCAAAAGGAGCAGAAATAAAAATGTACAAATACATTTTTGGGCTGACCATTAAAGACGATCAATCCATGAAACCTTGTGACCGAACGTTCGTCCTGCCCAGTCCTAACTTCGCACTATCCGATGGTAAGGTTGTGACCGAACGTTCATTCTGGCCAGTCCTAACCTTGCAATATCCGACGGTAAGGTTACTCCCTATTTCTCGCATATGTTGTTCGGGTTCCCTAACCAGGCGGAAAGTGATTTTATCACGACTCACTGACTCTAGATTCGCTTTTATCAACGGTCGCCACTCGGTTTAACCGTGTCTAACCGAGAAGGTAAGTATAATGTCCACAGACCTTTCGTAGACTGATTTTGATTTTAATTCTGCTTTTCTCTGTTTCAGGTTCCCCTCGGATGCCGGATGGACCCCGCTGCCCACTGGATCGCCGCCGTCGCTGGATCGCCGTCGCCTCTGGATCGCCGGATTGTCGCTGGACAGGGATTTCAACGGACCCCGCGCCAACCGATTTCAAATTCAGGGAAGTATTTCACAGGAAAGTAACTTTATATTCACAGACACTTTGCTCTGCTTTTAACACTGAATTTATTTCTATTTCAGATTACACACAATATGGATACGCGTTAGCGCTCACAAAATGGCCGCCCGTTGCCACGAAGGCTGGCCGGATACACGCGCCGGCTATTAGTCGTACGCTAGAATGTTACTAATAATCAATGCGATAATAACTCGCGGTTCGTAGCAATTCGCTAACGCTATTTAATGTTCGCGCACGTCGATATTCGCCGAAACTGTCGCGCGTAATTATCGATCGCCGCACTACTCCGATTTCACACACACGTGAATCGTCGTTAGTTATTGTTCTCAAAATGTTCAAATAGAGATGTTACAATTTATTACAACTCGCTTATCTCGATTCGCGGTTGCACTCTCGTTAACGATGTCACGCCTCGCTCGCGGGTTATCTCCGGTTTTATAATAGAGAGACACTAGCACGTCCGCACGCTAGGACTCTCCCGGATAGAAGACCATGAGAGTTGCTCCGTTACCGTCTTCGGAGCTCGTCGCGTCTGCGCGTCGGTATCCCCTACTCCGGAATCTTCGCATCCCATTGTCCGTTTCGCGTAAACATGTTTTCGACTTTATCGCATTCCGATGTTCGATTTGCGAAAACATGTTTGTCTCGGAGCGCTCGCATTCCGATGGTCGCTTGCAAAAGTTGTTTATCCGTAGAAACTTTCGACTGCCTATTTTCGCGTTTCGAAAGTCTCTACTTACAGAATCTGAAATATACGTTATATTTCGTCGTTCGCTTTTCGACGATAATATTCGCTTCGCAAATGCTAATGCCTTCCACGTTTCCATTTTACAGGTGTTCGGATAATTAATTAGCCTCGCTATCGTTAATTTCGCTTGTCGATTAGCGCGCGCATGGATCTCGCGAACCGCCGCACGAATCTACTCGCTTTCGTTCTATAGCGTCATTCTGGTGCTCCCGCACGCTCCTAAATTGCGTTTCGTAATTAGCTAATTGGTCGCACCTATTTTCGCACGCGTCGCATGGATCGCATTTCCGATTGCATTCGCACGCTTGTCATACTCGCCCGAGCACGCCGCGTGTGCCCCTGCACGCCTGTGACCCACGCGTATGGAGTTAGCTGCGCGCCGCTATAGTAGGAATCTGCTAACTTTTGTCACTTTTATCTGACTTCCGCCGATCTCCCGAATACAATAATTATGGTCTATATGACCTTTGACCCGCGCGCATGTAACTCCTCACGCGTCGCTATCTCGCCTTCGCGTTCGATACGGAAGCGTTCTCGGGTCACCCCTGATTACTCCGGATGCCTCGGTTTCGCGGTGTAAGGCCGCGCATCTAATTTTGCATGCGTCCGTCCGATCGCGTTGGGACCTCGTCGGGGATGCTATTTGGGCCCTAATTAACTCGTCTGTCATGTCGACCTTTGTCTCCTTCCGTCGCACAGGCAGTTGGCTGCGCGCACTTCCGGTCGATCGTATTTCTTTAATCTCGTGTTCCGGGCAGGCCATGTGGCTTACTCGACTTGAAACTCGATCAATTTTCCGTCCGCGTTACGAATCCGTTGCGCGTCATCGACTCTACTTCGCGAATCTGTATATCGCGCGTTTCAAAGTGCGCTTGAACCAACATTTCGCGTTATCGATATCTTACTCGTTCTTCTCCGCGTGATTCCATTCAACCTGTCAATCATGCAACTTTGAATGCTTTTATTCAATTCGTTGATCGCGTGACTTTGAGTGATTTTAGTCAATTTATCAATTACGTAACTTTAAGTGCTTCTACTTGCTTCGATTCTATCGCGCTTCGATTATCTCTATCTATTATAATTCGCGTATGGAAACGGGGAAGGTAGGGATCATTCATATACCTATATGTGTGCTCAAAGAAATCAACATTTATTATGAGATATTCAATCTTATATCTATATCTACGCACGCGAAACTTAAGGCTAAACTTTACTATCGCAGATAAAAATATACCTTTTACGCAATCCGCGTCTCGCTCGCGCGCGTCGCACTTACTTTCTAAATTCTTAATATTACGCGCTCTTATATTACTAACTATATACATTGTGTACGCTGGGACGTGGGATCACACGATGCTTTTTATGCGCTGGGGTTGTTTGGAGGGCATGGGGCGGCGTCCTCTTCCTTCTTCCGCTGGTCCTCCTTCGCCGGTTTGCTGCCACCGCCGGGCTCGTGCGCCGCGCTCTTGGCCCTCTCGAGCCGCACTTTAAGTCTCGGCGCCTGGTCCGCCACTATGCGTGGCTGCCCCGCGCCCGCCGATGTCCCGGGTGTAGCCGCCGCTGTCTCGGACGGTTGCCCTGAAACAGACGGTTTCATCCTCCCCGTTAGGTCCGGGGAGGGTGTCAAACCCGAGCCGGAGCTCCTCTTTCTTTTGGGCTCCGTCCGAGCCCGTGAGGCTGCTCTTTCCAGATTGCGCCGCTTTCTGAAGTCGTCGTTTAGCTCTTCAACGATCTTTCGATTCTTCGCTCTCGCGTCCCTGGCCGCTTGTCGAGTAGGCGGTGTCTCGTATGCGTCGTCCCTCGTTTCGTCGTGGTCGCTCCCGAGGTTGATGCACTCAGGCGCATCCTGCGTCCCCCCGTGAGCGGAATCTTCCTCTGCATATTCATCGTCGTTGTCGGCGTCCTTGTCGGCGCCGACATCTGAGCCCGTTGACATGGGCGATTGTCGTCGCGTCTCCTTTTGCTCGACCGGAGATGGCTCTCGCTGGGACTCCCGTCCCCTTTGTCTCGGTGGGCTCACCACGACTGTCTCCTCCTCCTCGGACGATGATTCTTCCTCGATCTCCAACCCGTATGGACCTAGCCTCTCGGGTCGGAACTTGGTCCTCTGGTAGACAGCCGGGTCCCTTTGCCCGTATAAGTTTAGGCAAGGGAGGTCCGCCTGTACGCCGATGCTCTGACCGGATGCTCTCGATGGTGCTCTCTCCTGTTCACCGGAATAGCCCGCTGCTCTGTCGTCCGGTCCGTCGGGAGCGTAGCACCTCCGCGCTCTCGGCTCGCCGGGCAACGCCGTGGTGGTCGTCGTCATTTGCCCGTCTCGGAACTCGAGCGTAATCCTGAACGGCCTCTCGACTCGCCGTTGTGTCGATATCGCCAGGCTTACATTGGCGATGGTCACCATGTCGGCCTCGTCGCGCACCTCGACGTCCCGCACAAAGTGCACTTCGCGACCGCGTGCCAACTCGCAACGGCCGATCTGCTCGATCGCCTGTATATTTGCCTGTTGGTCGTTGTATTCGGTCTCCGAGTCCAGGTCGTCGTCCTCCGACACCGTGCCAAGATATCTCCTTAACATCTGCAGAGTATGCAGATTCTGTTGTCGGTTCGCGAGACGACGCTGCATCCGCTGAGCCTCCATCAGCGCCTCGTCTCGCTCGCCTCGCACTCGGCTACCCGTGGATCTCATTTGCGCGCTACGTTTCGCGATCACTTTCTTCGCACTTGTCGGTTTTGCGTATCTCACTCGCGTGACCTTGGTCCGTACCGGTGACTCGAATGGCGGTTTCCCTTCGACTCGCGCTCTTCTTCCGCTGGCAGGTTTGCCACTCGCTATTCGCCATTTCCCTTCGCTCTCCTCGCCGTGCCGACTCGCAACGCGCGGTGCGCTCTGATTGGCCGAGCGCTTCCTCGCATGCGATTGGCTCTCCGTCACTTCTCTCTCTCTCTCATCCTCGTGCCTTTACTCATATTTTGAATTTCAGGACTTGTTTCGCTGCTATTCTCGTCTCTCGTAAGTATGAATCTCACTCTCTTTGTCTCGCGCGGTATTGCGCGAATATATTTTCTAGATGTGTCAACTACTTGTAGCGGACTCTCAAGCATGTTTCTGCTCGCTTCTGCTAATCGGCCTTCTCCCTCACGGTTTTTTATCATCCTACGTGCATCGTGGATTACCGCAGGTTTGCCTTTAATTTTATTGCATTTGCTTGCATCATTTTCGCTTTGATCCGTCATACATAGCTGCTCATCGCTTATCGTCATTTCTGACATTTTTATGTTATTTTCAGGTATCGTCACCATCGGTGTATCTTCGTCATCGGTAAGTATCAGCTCTTCCGTCTTTATCTCCACTAATTCTTGTTTTTCCTTTTTCAGGCTTCCATGGGATTCTTCGCTGGAAACTTCGTTTTCGTCATCTCTTGACACAATTCTCATCATATTCAAACATCGGATATCGCTGCTACTACTTCGGATACTTATTACGTCTTCTTCTCGACTGTCATCTTGCATGTCCATTGAATTTTCCGTGGTCGGTGATTGTGATCTATCTGGATCATCATCACTTAAATTAATTATCTCACTGTTATCCTCTCGATCGGCTGATATTTCGTGCCGCTCGTACTCCCCGTCATTCACGCTATTCTCAGTGTGTCGACTTTCGGAGTCTGCTTCCTGGAATATTCTCTCCAACTCTCGTCTCCATGGATCATCTCTCGTATCCTCTCCGTAACTTTCCTCACTTTCGGAAGGTTGATCTGGCGTTTCGTCTCGTAATCTATTCGGATCGATTCTCGGTCGATCTTCCCTCTCCCCGTCATCGTACACAGGGTGATCGATCATCTCCTCCTCGTCGATGGACTCCCCGTCATCGTTGGAATCTTCGGGTTGGAACTCTTCTCGGAGTTGCGCGTCGCGATGCGGTTTTAAATTTCGCGCATTCGCCGCGCACACTACCTGGCCGTTCATCTTCTCGATCAAGTAGGCATTCGGTTTGATAATGCTCCTAATGCGATAAGGACCTTCGTATACCGGGTACAATTTTCCTATGCGCTCTTTACTCGCGTCGGATATTCGATGTTTCTTGACCCAGACAATCTGTCCTTCGCGATACTCTGCCGTGCCGTGCTTATCGGCTTGTATCTTTCTCTTTCGCGCTGCTAGTTCTAATCGTTGCTTGGCTCCTTCTATCTCCTGTTCCCATGTCATCTCGTTATTCTCTAACGGGAATAACGCTGGATCTAGCGTTGACATATGTCTATTTTCGCCATCGTGAAGCTCGCTCGGTGTGTACCCGGTCGATGAGTGAGTCGTTCTGTTCAACACCCTTTCCGCCCGGTGTACAATTCTACTCCAAGCTTGATGTCTATGGCTACTATACGCGCGCATGATTCTACCTAACTCGCGCATTACTCTCTCTACGGGATTTGATTGGGGATTATATGGCGTTGTTCTACGTATCTCGAATCCTTTGTTAAACGCAAATCTCTCCCATCGTCTATTTAAGAATTGACCCGCGTTATCTGTCAAGATCGTTTTCGGTATTCCTATCTCTACAAAGAACTCGTTTTCTAATTTGTCTATGATCGTATTTAAACTCTGATCTGTTATCGGATAAAGTTTTACATACTTGGAAAACTGGTCCATTATAACTAACACATATCTAAATCCTTGCTCTGTTCGCGGTAACGGTCCGAACAAATCTACCGATAAAGTATCTCCCGGTGCGTCGGGTAACTGGTAATACTGTGTTCCTACTACCGCTCTCGTATAGTACTTTGTCGCTTGACACGTTACGCATGATGCTACTACATCTCTAGCAATTCTCGCAAAATTAAATCCGTGAAAATACCTTTTCATAAAGTCAATGACTTTGTCGGTTCCAAAGTGTATCAATAATTCATGTGCTAACTTTGTTATTCGCCATGTAATTTTTCTAGGTAACACTATCCTATCTCCGTCAGGATATCGAATTCGCAAAATTCCCCCTCTCTCATATATCTCATTAAGGTGATCTGTTGCTTCTTGTTGCAACTTCTCATCTGCTTGTTGCGCATTTTTGATTATTCTAATCCAGGCTGTTGTATTCGCGCCTTGATATGTATTCTCAATCATCGCAATCTGCTTCTCATCAGGTGATATTAACTTTTGTCTTGAAAGTGTATCAGCAATATTATTCTCCTTTCCAGGTAAATGATGTATCTCTAACTCGAATTCTTGTAGAAACGCGAACCATCTCGCGATTCTTCCATTGTTCTGTACGCATGTGCTTAAGAATTTTAAAGCTTGATGATCAGTGTGAACACGTATATGACGCCCTAACAGCAGCGTATGGCACTTTCTTAGCGCCCACACAAGCGCTAGGCATTCTAACTCTGTTATAGTATAGTTTAACTCTGCGCCTTTCAAACTTCTACTTGCATATGCTACAGTCTCTTTCTCCTCTGATCCTTCTCTATATTGATACAATCTAGCTCCTAGTCCAGTTCTAGCTGCATCAACAAAGATTCCAAATCTATATCCTTTTCTTATCAAATATAAGTCTGGCGCTTCTTGAAACGCTGTCTTTATTTCGTTGAATGCACTCTGATGCTCATTGGTCCAGGTGATATTCTGTCCCTTTTTTAATAAGCTTTCGAGTGGCCTCGTTAATCTAGCTAAATTCTTAATGAATCGCCTGTCCCAGTTGACTAATCCTAAGAATGATTGAACATACTTCTTTCTACGTGGTTTCTCAAAACTTGCTACAGTGGCTCTAGTCTCCTCATTAATCTCTGCTTTAATCTCACTAAAAGTATGTCCTAAGAATTTAATTTCCTCTCTTAAGAATTCGCATTTATCTCTATTCAGCTTGAAACCTACTGCTTCTAGTTTCGTTAAGACTAAGTCTATGTGATACATATGTTCTTCTAATGTCTCTGATGAAATCAAGACATCATCTAGGTAAATCGTTGTAAATTCGTTAACTCCTAGAGCATTGCTCTTGTAAATGATGCTCCTGCTGTCTTCAAGCCGAATGGCATACGTTTGAAAACGTATGTCTGTCCATCGAATAGAAATCCTGTGTATTGTTGAGAATTCATTTCCAATGGTATCTGCCAAAATGCATTAGTTATATCCAATGTTGAAAAGTACTTTTTCTTGCCGACTCGTCTGAATACTTCTTCGATTGTTGGAGGCTGTGCATGGTCATTCGTCATGTGTTTGTTTAATTCTCGAGCATCGAGACACAAACGAATATCTCCATTTTTCTTGATCACCACGACCAACGGATTGACATATTGAGTGGCTCTCTTAGAAATTATACCTTTCTTTTCTAACTCTTTTATATACTCTCTCACTCTGTCCATGTGAATCTCTGGAATCGGGTAAGTTTTCTTCTTAAATGGCTTGTTTAGATTCATCTCAATTTTATGTTGATAATGACTAACTTTGCCTATCTTGCCATCAAACATTTTCTCATGTTTGTCTAAGATCTCCTGTAACTTATTTTCAGCCTCATCTTTTCTAATCACATGAATCGCAATCTCTGGATCCATCGCTTTACGAAATTTTATGTCTATCTCCTCGTCACAGGCTAACTGCATTCTATACTTAACGAGAAAATCTATCCCAAGTACTACGTCATATGCTAGGTTTTCGACTATAAAGAATTCGTGTGAATATTTTTCCTCCTTATATTTAAATATTAATCTTGCTTTACTCGCGACTGTAGATCCTTTTTCTGCAAAAGCTCCTCTCAATCTGAATCTTTTAATAGGTAGCACCTCCATCGGTACTCCGTTTTCTTCCAATTGCTTATGGAAATTTCTTGTAATTGCTGTTATCTGTGCACTTGTGTCTATTAACGCTTTAGTAGTGCACACTCCAAACTTCATCTCAATCATAGGCACATCTGCCTCTTTTAGATTCTTTGATTGGGCTTCCTCCATATCTTGGTCAAGATCTTGTATTATTTCCTTCGTCCTTATAATATTGATCGGATTTTCATCTTGTGATCGCTTCATTGCTTTCGTTAACGCACAACAATTCTTCTCCGTCTCGTCCGACGTTGAACTTACTGCGTCGTCGTTAACTTTCTCTTCATTTTTCGCCGTAATTGCCGCGACTTTCCTTCCGCGGTCCTCTGGCTTATCTGATTTCTTGTATCTATATTCGTTTTTATCGTATTCACGTTTCTTCCATTCATCTCTGTCTCGAGTATATCTCGTAACTTTTGCCTTGCCGTCCGCGTCATCACTATCAGGCATCTCCACTATATCTACTTCATCTTTACGTTTAGCCTTTGGCGACTCCGTTTTTCGCCATCCTTTAGACTTGTTGAAGGACGAGTAATTCGCCCCGTCTTTCCTGACGAAATTGTTATAACGATTATCGCTATATTTGGCATTAACGTTGTATCGATTTACATTCCTATCTTCTTTATTTTGACTGACGTTTTGACGACTTTGTGGCTTATCATGCGATCTTCGCGCATCTGAGCGCAATTTTCGCGTCTCTCTTTCATTTTCGATGGTATCTAACATCGTTATCATATCATTAACGTTTTTTACTACTGATGGCCTTAATTCACGGGCTACATCTGAATCAAAATGCTCTTTAATTGTTTGAACGATCTCCTCGTCCAACATGGGCGGAATTAGCGTTTTAGCTTGTCGTGCTAAATTCAACGCGTAATCTGTCATTAAACTTTCTCCCGGTTTGAATTTACCAAAATATATTCTCTGTCTAAATCTCATTTGTGCTTGGCAACTCCAAAAATGCTGTTTAAACAAATCTTTCATATCATCTATATTATCCGCTATCTGGAGCTCGTGCCATTGACTAGCCGCTCCTTTCATACATCTACCAAAGTAAAATAATTGTTCGTCTTCGGTGACGCCTTCGTATTTTGCTAATTTTTCGAATTTTTCAATAAATCTAATTGGATTTTGTTTATCGGTTTTTCCGCTATATGTAATTTCATCAAATGGATTCTTGATCCATCCTCCTCGTGGAAGTCTTGCTTGCATCGGAACTACTTGTAACGCTGTCTCTGTCGCTCTCTCGCCGCTGTACGGTCGCTCGTCTATGTTTTGTGCGTCGAAGATATTCGGCGGTAGACCGCGATCCGTATTCTTTGACACGACGGATTCGCGACGCTCTCGTACTTCTTTCCGTAGCAACTCTAATTCGTTAGATAACAACTGAATATGTTCTAACATTTGCTTTCGCTCTTCGTCGAACGGTTCATCTCTCTCGCGCTCGCGACTCAAGTTTATGGCATGGAAATTTCCTTGATTACCGACATCTAATAAATTTTCATCTTGCGTCCCTCTTGGTAACGCAAAGGCATTATCTTCTTCCCCTCGGACATCTGTACGCGACGCGCTTTGCGATCGCGTGTGTGTCGCTATCGGGCTTCTACCCACGGTCGTCATTTTACCGACTCGTGGTACACTGTTTCCTCTAATTCGGCTACCTCGTTTCGGAGGCATTCGCCTCTTCGGATAACTCGATATCTAATCTATCGATCTAAAATTTTCAATCTATACGCAATTTTAATGTGACTATATCGCTAATCTCAGTTTTACTTCTATTCCCAAAAAAAAATTCTATAGAGCGTTCGCATGTCTAACTACGCGATTTTGTATATCCTATCTAATTTCGGATTCGCGTTTCTAACTACGCACGTTTTTTAGTAACGTCTCTATATATATCTAACTATATACGCTTTACGCTTTACGTCACTATTGCTAAATCTTAACCGCTTGCAGGCTTTTTCGAAACGTGAGAACGTGACAGGTGTTAAATTTTAATATTTTATTCTTTACGACTTCGCGTTACGCAGGCATACGATTAGGCTATACACGTCCTGTCACGGTCGCCAGAAAATTTGTTTGCGGGCTAGTCTAGAAATCGCGCGCTACGTCGACAGTTAACCGGAGTTAGCTTTTTTCATTGATTTCGCACGTGAAAACCAGAGCGAACTGGCCACCGCACTGACCGTGTTGGTTTTCTCGATGACCTGCAGATTCTCGTGCGTGTTCGTACGCTTACGCTTCGCTTTTTATCGTATTTTTAAGATTTTACTGTGTCTATAGGGCTGTGACCGAACGTTCATTTTGGCCAGTCCTAACCTTGCACTATCCGACAGTAAGGTTACTCCCTATTTCTCGCATATGTTGTTTGGGTTCCCTAACCAGGCGGAAAGTGATTTTATCACGACTCACTGACTCTAGATTCGCTTTTATCAACGGTCGCCACTCGGTTTAACCGTGTCTAACCGAGAAGGTAAGTATAATGTCCACAGACCTTTCGTAGACTGATTTTGATTTTAATTCTGCTTTTCTCTGTTTCAGGTTCCCCTCGGATGCCGGATGGACCCCGCTGCCCACTGGATCGCCGCCGTCGCTGGATCGCCGTCGCCTCAGGAACGCCGTCGCCTCTGGATCGCCGGATTGTCGCTGGACAGGGATTTCAACGGACCCCGCGCCAACCGATTTCAAATTCAGGGAAGTATTTCACAGGAAAGTAACTTTATATTCACAGACACTTTGCTCTGCTTTTAACACTGAATTTATTTCTATTTCAGATTACACACAATATGGATACGCGTTAGCGCTTACAAAATGGCCGCCCGTTGCCACGAAGGCTGGCCGGATACACGCGCCGGCTATTAGTCGTACGCTAGAATGTTACTAATAATCAATGCGATAATAACTCGCGGTTCGTAGCAATTCGCTAACGCTATTTAATGTTCGCGCACGTCGATATTCGCCGAAACTGTCGCGCGTAATTATCGATCGCCGCACTACTCCGATTTCACACACACGTGAATCGTCGTTAGTTATTGTTCTCAAAATGTTCAAATAGAGATGTTACAATTTATTACAACTCGCTTATCTCGATTCGCGGTTGCACTCTCGTTAACGATGTCACGCCTCGCTCGCGGGTTATCTCCGGTTTTATAATAGAGAGACACTAGCACGTCCGCACGCTAGGACTCTCCCGGAGAGAAGACCATGAGAGTTGCTCCGTTACCGTCTTCGGAGCTCGTCGCGTCTGCGCGTCGGTATCCCCTACTCCGGAATCTTCGCATCCCATTGTCCGTTTCGCGTAAACATGTTTTCGACTTTCTCGCATTCCGATGTTCGATTTGCGAAAACATGTTTGTCTCGGAGCGCTCGCATTCCGATGGTCGCTTGCAAAAGTTGTTTATCCGTAGAAACTTTCGACTGCCTATCTTCGCGTTTCGAAAGTCTCTGCTTACAGAATCTGAAATATACGTTATATTTCGTCGTTCGCTTTTCGACGATAATATTCGCTTCGCAAATGCTAATGCCTTCCACGTTTCCATTTTACAGGTGTTTGGATAATTAATTAGCCTCGCTATCGTTAATTTCGCTTGTCGATTAGCGCGCGCATGGATCTCGCGAACCGCCGCACGAATCTACTCGCTTTCGTTCTATAGCGTCATTCTGGTGCTCCCGCACGCTCCTAAATTGCGTTTCGTAATTAGCTAATTGGTCGCACCTATTTTCGCACGCGTCGCATGGATCGCATTTCCGATTGCATTCGCACGCTTGTCATACTCGCCCGAGCACGCCGCGTGTGCCCCTGCACGCCTGTGACCCACGCGTATGGAGTTAGCTGCGCGCCGCTATAGTAGGAATCTGCTAACTTTTGTCACTTTTATCTGACTTCCGCCGATCTCCCGAATACAATAATTATGGTCCTATATGACCTTTGACCCGCGCGCATGTAACTCCTCACGCGTCGCTATCTCGCCTTCGCGTTCGATACGGAAGCGTTCTCGGGTCACCCCTGATTACTCCGGATGCCTCGGTTTCGCGGTGTAAGGCCGCGCATCTAATTTTGCATGCGTCCGTCCGATCGCGTTGGGACCTCGTCGGGGATGCTATTTGGGCCCTAATTAACTCGTCTGTCATGTCGACCTTTGTCTCCTTCCGTCGCACAGGCAGTTGGCTGCGCGCACTTCCGGTCGATCGTATTTCTTTAATCTCGTGTTCCGGGCAGGCCATGTGGCTTACTCGACTTGAAACTCGATCAATTTTCCGTCCGCGTTACGAATCCGTTGCGCGTCATTCGACTCTACTTCGCGAATCTGTATATCGCGCGTTTCAAAGTGCGCTTGAACCAACATTTCGCGTTATCGATATCTTACTCGTTCTTCTCCGCGTGATTCCATTCAACCTGTCAATCATGCAACTTTGAATGCTTTTATTCAATTCGTTGATCGCGTGACTTTGAGTGATTTTAGTCAATTTATCAATTACGTAACTTTAAGTGCTTCTACTTGCTTCGATTCTATCGCGCTTCGATTATCTCTATCTATTATAATTCGCGTATGGAAACGGGGAAGGTAGGGATCATTCATATACCTATATGTGTGCTCAAAGAAATCAACATTTATTATGAGATATTCAATCTTATATCTATATCTACGCACGCGAAACTTAAGGCTAAACTTTACTATCGCAGATAAAAATATACCTTTTACGCAATCCGCGTCTCGCTCGCGCGCGTCGCACTTACTTTCTAAATTCTTAATATTACGCGCTCTTATATTACTAACTATATACATTGTGTACGCTGGGACGTGGGATCACACGATGCTTTTTATGCGCTGGGGTTGTTTGGAGGGCATGGGGCGGCGTCCTCTTCCTTCTTCCGCTGGTCCTCCTTCGCCGGTTTGCTGCCACCGCCGGGCTCGTGCGCCGCGCTCTTGGCCCTCTCGAGCCGCACTTTAAGTCTCGGCGCCTAGTCCGCCACTATGCGTGGCTGCCCCGCGCCCAGCCGATGTCCCGGGTGTAGCCGCCGCTGTCTCGGACGGTTGCCCTGAAACAGACGGTTTCAAGGTTACTCCCTATTTCTCGCATATGTTGTTCGGATTCCCTAACCAGGCGGAAAGTGATTTTATCACGACTCACTGTCTCTAGATTCGCTTTTATCAACGGTCGCCACTCGGTTTAACCGTGTCTAACCGAGAAGGTAAGTATAATGTCCACAGACCTTTCGTAGACTGATTTTGATTTTAATTCTGCTTTTCTCTGTTTCAGGTTCCCCTCGGATGCCGGATGGACCCCGCTGCCCACTGGATCGCTGCCGTCGCTGGATCGCCGTCGCCTCAGGAACGCCGTCGCCGTTGGATCGTCGGATTGTCGCTGGACAGGGATTTCAAGGACCCCGTGTCAACCGATTCAATTTCAGGGAAGTATTTCACAGGAAAATAACTTTATATTCACAGACACTTTGCTCTGCTTTTAACACTGAATTTATTTCTATTTCAGATTACACACAATATGGATACGCGTTAGCGCTCACAAAATGGCCGCCCGTCGCCACGAAGGCTGGCCGGATACACGCGCCGGCTATTAGTCGTACGCTAGAATGTTACTAATAATCAATGCGATAATAACTCGCGGTTCGTAGCAATTCGCTAACGCTATTTAATGTTCGCGCACGTCGATATTCGCCGAAACTGTCGCGCGTAATTATCGATCGCCGCACTACTCCGATTTCACACACACGTGAATAGTCGTTAATTACTGTTCTCAAATGTTCAAATAAAGATGTTATAATTATTACAACTCGCGTTATCTCGATTCGCGGTTGTTCACTCGTTAGCGATATCACGCCTCGCTCGCGGGTTATTTCCGGTTTTATAATAGAGAGTTACTAGCACGTCCGCACGCTAGGACTCTCCCGGATAGAAGACCAAGATCTCTGCTCCGTAACTCCCGTCGGAGTTGTCCGCGTCTGCGCGCCCGTATCCCTACTCCGGTGCTTTCGCATACCGATGTCCGTTTCGCGTAAACATGTTTTCGGAGCTATCCCTACTCCGAGACTCTCGCATTCCGATGTCCGCTCACGAAAACATGTTTGTCGGAGCGCTCGCATTCCAATGGTCGTTTACAATAAGTTATTTGTCTGTAGAAACCTCCAAATGCGAATTTCCGCGTTTTGGAAATTTCTACGTACATAATCTGAAATATATTTCGTCGCACGCTTTACGGCGATATTCTTCGCTCGTAATCGCTATACTCTTCCATGCTTCCATGATATAGCTATTCGCACGATTATCTATTCTTGTTATCGCGAATTTCGATTTCAGCTTGGTGCGCGCATGAATCTCGTAAGCCGCTGCATCTATCGACTCGCGATTTGCTCTATCTGGCTATTTGGATGCTTCTATGCACTCCTAAATGATGCTCATTAACTTTTTAGTTTGTCGCATCGAGATTCGTGCGCGCCGCATTGGCCGCTATTCTATCGACTCGTGAACCTTTGTTCCGCTCGCGCGAGCATGTCGCACATGCCCCTGCACGCCTGTGACCTTGTCGCACGGAGTTAGCTGCGCGCCGTTATGGCCGTTATATATGCTGAAATTAGGTTACTCGGCCCTCCGCCGACACCATGAATGCAACAATGATGGTCTACATGCCCTTTGACCCGCGCGCATGTAACTCCTTACGCCCGGTGGTTTCGATCATGCCATCGATAAGGTAGTACTTCAGGGTCATCCCTGGTTACTCCGGATATCTCGGTTTTGGGGTATGAGGCCGCGCATCGATTTTGGCACGCGTCCGTCCGATAATGTCGAAACCTTATCAGACATGCTATTTGGGTTCCCCTCAGGGCCTTTCGTCACTCGGCATACGTCTCCGTCTCTCGCGTAAGCAATTCGGTGCGCGCGCTTCCGGTTACGCGAATCTCGATATCAACGCGCTTCCGGCGTGTCCTCTGACTCGGTCAACGCGCAAACATCTCGACTCCTCGCTTGCCTTACGAATTCGGTGCGCGCCTCCGCTTCTCGTCGCTGATTGGCCGATTGCGTATTGCAACGCGCTCTCTTGTCTTTCGAACGCGCCCGCCCTCTCGGATTTGTCACGTTTTAATCAATTAACGTTAAATGTCTCTTACGTTGACTCGAAATACTTATTCGCGGATTTGTTCTCGTTTCGTCTGACTCGATTACTTTAATTCAAATAGCTTTCACAAAGACTCTACTTTTACTCGTGTCTATCTATCGTTCTATTATCTAGCGTATGGAAGCAGGGAAGATATTTATTCATTGCGCTTATTTTGGGATACTGAAATAAATGTATTTTATTAATCCTCTTTGTACAATGTCATCTCACGATGCCTGTCAAGATTCCATGCGCCATATCTCACTCCCTCGTTCGCGCATTCATCCACACGTACAAACAAAAAATATGCTTTTAAATATGAGGATACAAAAGAAACTGTGTTTTTAAATTAATCAAAATTCGCTCGCAAACTTAACCTACGATATTAACTATATATTTGTACGCTCGCAATACTTAATATCTATTCTTATCTCTAAACGCGTATGTACACTTGTCCGCTGGGTCGAGGGTTACAATTCTCGTTTATCGCCAGGGTGTGTTGGAGGGCGTTGGGCGGCGTCCTCTTCGGCTCCTCTCTCACCGCCTGAGTCGCTCTTGGATGTCCCTCGAGTCACTCTTTCTAAGCGCACTTTTAGTTGTGCGTGCTGATCTGCCACTACCCGCGGCTTCTCCGGCTCCATCGATGCCCTCTGCTTGGCCGCTGCACTGCCTGGCGGAGACTCTGAAACAGACGGTTTCAACCTGATCATATTTGCATCGAATTTCCATGATTATTACAATAATCGTTTCCGATGTATTGTATAAATTAACTTCAATGAATATAGGGTGACTCGTGACTAGATAAAATTATAATTTATTTCACCTTATGAGAATCGTAATATAAAAAAATTTTAGAAAGAAAAAATTGCTTTTTATGTAAAAATATCAAAATAATTTATTTCTTAAACTTTTTTACCTATATTGTACGTCAATTGTATTTCTCACATTTTAATTTTTTTTCTTTATATCGTCTTCGCTTTGTTTGGATAGTATATAATTGTTATAGGGCTTCTTTAAATAAAAAAATACAAAAAATAATAAAAAACAAAAAAATTAGAAGGTTAAAGCATAATAAACAAAAAAATTTATTATAATAATTATTATATTACTAATTTCAATTAAAAATAAATACAAATTCAACTTTCTTTTATATTTTCTTTGTATTTACCATGTATTTAAAAATACATTGTGTTTCATTTAATTACTTGTATTTTTAATTTCAAAATTTCTGAGAAACAATATTACTCTTAATCAACAATCAAGCAGGAAACTTCCTGAATGCGGCGTTTGTTTAATTCTTCCGAATATTTAAAATTTATTCATTCCTTATTATAAATTTGGCTTTCCGACATTTTAAATTCGAAATTATTAGAGGATTTATATAATTTCCAAGACTACTAACCCTAAAAATTTCCATTCTTTACTTTTGAACGAGAAAAACGTGGTTTTATTACGATTAAAGTCCTATGTCCGGGTATCGCTATGTTTCGGCCCACTGTGCGTCGTCGTCGTTGTCGTCGTCGTCGTCCTCCTCGTCGCGTCGTCGTCGTCGTTGTCGTTGTCGTGATTGGTCACGACGGAAACCTTGCGCGACGCGGAAATCTGCCTCGCCGCTCCGAGCGGTAAACTGGCGATATATGTTTTATAATGAATCACCAATTCGGTGTAAGTTTCCACATTCATAGTGTTCTTCGTAAACGACTCGTAAATTGGATCAGGAATTTGGGCGCGAAGAAATCTATGCATCTCATCGGCGGAACTAGTAGGGTTCAATGACCCTTTGTCAAGCCACAACTGGTAGAGATCCTTCAGGGCTTTTCGCATGCCACGTTTGTTGAAATCAATTACCGTTTTCGAACTCTCAGCGGACTTCGTCATACTGACGATTAATAATCTTAGGTTGCGCGACGCTGTCCAAGAAGGATTCCAAATGTTATACAATAAGTCAAGGAGGTTAAAATGAGTGCCGATTTCATTCGTTTTATTCTTCCCCTGATCAGTCGAAAACGGCGCTTCCATAAGCAACATTACCTCCAAATCTTCCTGAGAGGGCTGAGATTCCACATTTTTCTTATTCATCTTGACGTACACTTGCGCGATTTTTGAGAGAGAAAAAAACGGTACTCTGCGGTTCTCGATATTCCGACTTCTGACATCGAGCTGGTCTCGTCTCGCACTTATATATGTACTTATATGTTTATGTATATACCACCGACTCTTGTCATAAGTAAAAATAACTTGCATTGAATTCTTATATTGCAACCATTATGTAATTTAAGGTGCGTCTAATTGTAAGTTTTATTCCTTTCAAACAGTCATCGCATAAATTATTTTTTTAATCGCCGCGATCAAATGTTCTATTTTAAGTTGTTATTCTCTTCAAAAACAACTTCTATTGAATTTTTTTTATTGCAACCATAATGTGATTTATAGTGCGTCTAATTGTAAGTTTTTTTTCTATTCCTTTCAAACAGTCGTCGCATAAATGTTTTTTTTCTAGTTGCCGGGATAAAATGTTCCCTTTTTAATTTTTTAGAGTGCGATTATCACAGAATAATTCGCGAAACGCTCGAGGCTTCGAGGTGTGGCAAAACCGCGACGCCGATGATGTAATCACAACACTCCCCCTCCCCGCACAATTGTTATTCCTTTCAAACAGTCGTCGCATAAATGTTTTTCTAATTGCCGGGATAAAATGTTCTATTTTAAGTTTTTATTTTCTTCCCATGTCATCGCGTAGTTTTTTTATCGATTATTTATTGCCCGCGATGAGGTATTTTTTTTAGAGTGCGATTATCACAGAATGATCCACGAAACGCTCGAGGCTTCGAGGTGTGGCAAAACTTCGCGACGCCGATGATGTAATCACAACACTCCCCCTCCCCGCACAACTGAATTTATTGCCGCGATAAGGCATCTGACAATAAGCGCGTTCAGCGGAATTATGTAATCACATAACCTCCCCGGGACTAGTATGGCCGGTATTCATAGTCGGATCATATATTTTTGAAGACCGTCTTAAGTATTTTCTTACGATGTCATGAACCAATCACAGAGCCGTTACTTAAGACTATCTTGAAATACGTTTCGACTATGAATACTGACCTTATGACTTTTTTTTAAAAAATCGTAGGACATATAAAAAATGCAATAGGCGCATGTGGAGTAACGCACGTTTGTTCTTTAAAGCTAATACAGCTGAATCGATGAGAAGCGAATAGAGGTAGAACCTTTCTCTCTCTGTCAGTACTTATGTATATATCAGCTTACATGCAACCTAATCCGGTATTCATAGTCGGATGTTATTTCAAGACCGTCTTAAGGGGATCCTGCAGTGACAGGCAAACTCGAAATCGATTACAACGCCACCCAAGCGGAACTAAAAATGTCGATAATACCGACATTTCTAATCCCGGTTCTAAACCGCGTTTTTCGTGTTATTGATTTATAGAGCCACGGCTGTCTCGCTCCGCGCGTACTTGGCGCGAGACACTACCGTGTCTCTTGATCTCAGGGCAGTGATCACGTAACTTTTCGCCTACGGCAGAAACGTAAAAAGTTTCACGTTATAAATATCTCTTTCTATGTTGGTGTTGAATAGAAAGAGATATTGACATGAAACTTTTATCTGTGTAAACATGTATTGAAAATACATGTATATATTGCACATGTATTGAAAATACATGTATACATTGCACACATGCAATGTGTAACCACAAATATAAGTGATCCATGCCGCACACAAGCGCGTGCCGTGTATGTGCGTTATTCCGTAATATTGCATTAGATATTCTTCCAATATATATATATGTATATGTTTATTATATACTGGAATCATACCCATATGCAACGTCGGAAGTGTAAGGCGGTGTAAGACATATATATTGTTGCGCCCGTGCTGAGATGCCCGTTAGGGCCAGCGCACGTACATTGCCGTAGCGTCTTACGTCACCTTACGTAACGCATATAAAGTATGGTAAATGGTATGTTACGTTACGTTTTTCTATGTGCGCTGCCGTACGTTTGGCTCACGTGTCGCGTAGGCGATTCTCACGTAAGGTGGCGTAAGACGCTACGGCAATGTACGTGCGCTGGCCCTTACATCGCGGCGATTACGGCGAATCGCGAAGCGTCCCTTAGCGATCAGCTGTTATCGATCGTTATTGATTTACCAGAGAATCTCAATTGTTCTGGAGCCTCGGGCCGTAGCGTCGCGTCCGCTCAAGACCGAGGCTCCACAATCGAGAATCTCTGGTAAATCAATAAGCGAACAATGATCGCTAAGGGACGCTTCGCGATTCGCCGCGATGTAACGGGCGTCTGAGCACGGGCGCAACAATATAATACATATTATAATGTATGCACATACACACATCTACGTATACGTAATTACACAGCGCCTACATATATATGTATATATATATATATATATACGTATATATGTACACAAAAAATATGTAATAAAAGTTTGTGTAGATTGTATTATTCATTCTCAACACTGAGAGTATATATATGTTTATAAACATAATTCGCGTGTACATATGTGTATGTGCGTGCGTTCATACACATAATGTACATATTCCCACATATGTAATTATCATAGGCGCTGTAATATTACGTATACGTTGTCACGGCTTTTTGCACGCGGGCGCAAGCCGGATCAAAAGGGGACGGTAGAGAGTCAGGTGTCAGGCCTCTCGAATTGGTCCCTCGCACGAAATCTCCTGACTCGCGATATAGACTACTGGGCGCCAGACGCGGCAGATCGCGTCCACTAAATGCAACGATTCTCTCAGTATTTGTCACGACAACTCAAATGCTTCGATTCGCAAAATTCGTCAAAACGCAAGTAACGATTCGCGAAAGCTCCAACTTGATTATTCGTGCGAAGGCCGACCAGCTCGACCTAACGGTAGAGGGGCAGGGCAAGGCAGGGCAGTGCAAGAGGACGACAGGATGACGGCCGAATAATTCGCCACACAGTATAATAAACTAAATGATCGTTTATTACTAGTATCTGGTAATTGAAATGGTAAAAACAGTGGTTTAGTAATAGTCAGTTTAATAATAATATTTAAAGCGATCCGTGGAATAAGAACAAAGTCGAATGAGGCAATCGCCTCCGCCTATCGAACTGTAATCAAGTTCGTTTACAAAAAAACTAAAGAAAGAAACGATGAATACTAAAGCAGAGTAATAACAAACGCGAATATGAGTTGAAACAAGCTCGAAACGCGAATAGCGCGCGACACGAGTAGCGTAAGATCAGACGGAAAATATGCTAGAATTTATGAAAGTATGAATTGACTAAATGATAATGATCTCTGGATCGTTACAGAACAAAGAAACTAAACACTAAGGTCCAAACAACATTCGCGATACATCTCGCAATCAAAACGTAATTCTGTAAATATTATAAACCATAAAGCCACAAATGTCGACGATCAAGTATAATCTCTGCGTGCGCCAAACGGAGCGCGACAACGTGATCTTGCGAGACGCAACTCGCCCCAGGGACAGATAATCACGCCGGGATCGCAATAACTCTATCAATTAGACTCGGAGATTCAACTCCGGTCTACTTTGTTTTGTTCTGTCGTCAGTGGTTTTTACGCCGTTTCGGCGTGAGCTCTTCGCACGCGCGACGCAGTTACGGGCGCAATAGGGCACGCAAATCAGCAAAATATTTCGTAACTTAACAATAACGCGAGAAAAGATTCGGGATAACGCGAACAATAGTCAAGATAATGCAACGAATAAATCAGGGTAACGCAATATTATTATTCCGACTCAGAAAATGCCAATGAATAATATCCGGACGCGAATCTAATACAAAATATCAAACGCGAGTAATAACGCAAACTAATACGCGGCAGCAAACAACGCAAACATAATATCGTTAATATCTCAATTAATAACCATCGCCATTAAGATCGCTAATAATAATACTAAATAAGGTCGCAAATAATAACACAATAATATTGGAAATAATCCAAAGTACGCGAGATAATATTCGGACTAGACTCTAACACTCAAGAATATCGAACGCGAATAATAGAGCAAAACAAATACGCGGCAGCGAGGAACGCAAGAAACTAGGCAAACGGTACAAATAGTAACGCGAAAGAGTATCGCAAATAATAACGCGAAGAAAGATCACGAATAATAACGCGAAAGAAGATCGCGAAGTACGATCGCAAACAATAACGTCAAATGATTACAACTAATAACGCGAGATCCTATTACGAATAATAACGTCCAATTTTTATCGCAAATCGTAACGCAAACTAATATCTCTAACGATTACGCAAAATAATATCATCCTTAATAACGCTGAATCATAGCGATTAACAACGCAAAATAATAACACCAATAAGTAACGCAAAATAATAACACAAATAATAACGCGAAATAATATCGCGACTAATAACGCAAGATAATAACGCGAAATAATATCGCGACTAATAACGCAAAATAATAACAAATAACAACGCGAGAAAATATCGCGACGAATAACGCAATATAATATCGCGAAACGATATCGCAGGTAATACGATGGGGCAGCGTCGCAAATAATATCTCGTGAGGATATCGGGAATGATAGATCCCGAGCGGCGCAGCTAACAAGACCCAGGAACGCGACACGAAAATAATACGCAGCGAACAACACGCAAAAACACGCGGTATGCGGGCGCATCGTGACTCGCACGCGGGGGCGCGGCGGCGGAGGCGCGAGCGCGAACGCGGGTACGACTCGGGACGGCACTACGCAATCGAAAACGCCAAAAAGGGTCGAACTCTAACGGAACGCGAGCAGATACGAGTCCACGTCACACTCAACGCGCACTCAAAGTCGGTCGTTAGAACGCCGGACTTCACCCGGTACGCGAGCAGATACGAAGTTACGCCACACTCAACGCGAACCCGAGGACGTACACCATACACGAATCTAATACGCGGCCACTCCCGTATGTCGCCCGCTCGAACGCGAGGCCTCGTCCTTCGACCCCGCCGAAGGTCGCCGCACACGCCCGCGATCCCGATCTCCAAGGGGGTCGTTACGCGACGCGAATCCGCGACGCCCTAATCCCGCACACACAAGCTCGCGCGATCGCCAAGGGGGCCCTCCGCGCTCGATGCCGATCGCTACCGCGAAATCACTAATATGCTACGCCGTGCACATCGAGCTGACACCAAATTCACCAAACACGCGAGTCGGCAACGAAACGCGAACGCGACCCGACGGCTTTCCCGTGGCTGGACGCAAATAATTAATCGGGCAACCTCACCGTCGCTTGACTCGGCCTCCTCGGCGTCACCGTCTCCTCAGGGCGCTGGTCCGGGTCAGCTTCCTCGCCTCACACACTCTTACAAACGCGAATATTTTTCGGCAGAGACACGTCCGAACTCAACGAGGGGGCGAACCGAAAGAGATCGTCCCTTCGGTCGCTCGATTGCGGATCGACGACGCGCCCCACCCCGGGGGTGCGTACGTCTGTGGCGCGATAGCGCGGGCCAATCGGGATCGATCTCGCAAGTACGCCGCGACACTTCGCGTAACGCTATCTCGCGTGATCCGTCGCGGGGTGCCTCGCGACTCCGCGATTCTTGATCGATGGGGCGCTCGATATAATCGGGCCGGACGCCCCGGTTCGCCTCACGGCATCTCCGCCGCGGGGACGTCCCTCCCCGCGATCTCCAGGTCGTAGCCGTTTTTGGCGATTACGCCGCTTCACGGCGTAACGCAGTCGTGGCGGGGTCGTTCCGCCCTCCCGCATCCAGAGCGCCGGGACTGCTCTCGTTTTCACGCCGGAATCACGCGGCCAAGGTCTTCCTCCGCGCTCCCTTGTGCGTGGCCCGCGATAATCCTGCCTCTCCGCACCGCTGGATTCCGGAGTGTCCTTCGTCCCTCGCACCGCTGCTCTTCCCCGATGCCCGCAAGATTGCTGCCGAAGATGTTTTCGCCGGTGGGGTCCGGCGAGGTGCCGCGATTACAGAAAATAATAACAAAAAAAAAAGATAATTAATACGCTATCAGTTAACGACGAGGCCCCCTGGAGATTTCGCGCTGCTCTTCCGGCTCGCCCCCGAGCACAATTCCGCGCCCCGTGGCGGCGGCGGGGACGCTGCAACGCGCAGCGGAGCTGCCACGTCACAACGTATATATGTGCATGTGTATACATTATAATACGCGTTATATGTAGGTATGCCTTACACCGCATTCATCCTTACAGGGTATCCAATTTTAATCTACTCCTCCAAAAACTCTTATTTTTAATTATGAGAAAAAATGCTTTTACACAACAGTTTTTTGGCAGGATGACACATGTAATGATTCTGATGTGCGTCATGTCGCAGATGTCGTTTTCAAGAAAAGACGACTAATTTCTATGGAACTTGATTTTTGTCTGATGAAAGTTATACATGTCATCGAGACGTTTTACTAAAATAAAGCTCTTTCGTTTCTAAGATATTTTAAATTTTGCTATGATATTTGCAATATAAAATATATGAAATATCTTGTAAAGTCTTCACTTTTCGAGGATTTTACCTTGAGATTTTTATATGTAGAATAAAAAGATTTGAATTTGTTGAAAAAAAAACGCAAAAACTATTTTTTAAAATTTGATTGCATTTTGTACAATGTACATATTTTGCAAAATTGTAAATGTCAAAAATAATATTATTATTCGCTTTATTTCGTTATTCTGTGCATAAAAGTATGAAGATACAGTCATCGAAAAGTGAATATTGTACGAGACATTACATTTTTTATAAAAAATACGACAAAATTTAAAATATCTCAGGACATTCTAACGAAAGAGAACTTTATTATAGTGTTTCGAAAATGTCTCAACGAGATGTACAACTTTATGTGAAGGAAAAAATCAAGTTTTATAAGAAATTAGTCCCCTATTTTTTGAGAATGACATCTACGACACAACTCACATCGGAATCTTGTGTCTCCCTTCAAAGCAAACAACTTATGTTTGAAACATATTTATCTGCAAATAAGTTGTGAGGATAAAAATTCGTTACGCTTTATTTTGTCCACCTTGTACGTTATATTGTTTATATATTTATACAATCAAGTGACAAATACATGCACAGCACATTTTTTCTTAAATGTACAAAAAGGATCGAAATTATGTGATTTTGATTATTGATACTATAGAATGGGCCCCTCCAACGCCCATTCCCGTGAGAACGCACCCAATATATTTGCTTTCGTCTCTCCGATTGTAATGTACAAAAAATACATTTGTAATAATCAGTACCGTCACAACAGACGCTTCTGATTTTTATTATATTATAGATGGATTACAGAATAGGCCCCTCCAACGCCTATTCCCGTGAGAACGCACCCAATATATTTATGTCCGTCTCTCCGATTTTACTTTAGAAATGATACATTTCTAATTATCAGTTCCGTCATAACAGACGCTTCTGACGTTTTACTTTGTCAGTACCGTCAGAACAGACGCATCTGATTTTTATTATAATCTGTACCGTCCGAATAGACGCTTCTGGCATTTTATTTTGTCACTACCGTCAGAATAGACGCATCTGATTTTTATTATAATCAGTACCGTCCGAATAAACGTTTGTGGCATTTTATTTTGCCAGTACCGTCACAACAGACGATTCTGATATTTAGTTTCCCAATACTAAACAAATACTTTATTCATTGAGACATGTTTTATCTAAACGATATATTTTTGCAATATCGTAACTTTGTAAATATTACTACGGACGTGTTGGAAATAGCGACAGATGTGCATCTTCTATAATTTTTAGAAAGTGTTGTCTCATCTGCCCTACTTTATAGGAATATTTTACATTACAAGGATTGCCTTGTAAGACTATAGTTGTGGCAAAAGCTGCAGCGTAAATTCCGCAACTTGTAGCGTCTGGTTGTGCATCAACTTTCTCAAAAATAATATCACTTTGCCTTATTTTTGGATATCGACGCTTTATATATTCTGTTTCCTTGCGTACCAATTTGTCGTATGTACAGCCAGGTATACTGTCATATACAAACAGTTTGGTGCCATCACAAAATATACATCGCCAGTGTTCAATTCCCTCTGTACCGTATTTATATTTTCCTCCAATTATTTGTAAGCTTTTGTCGCTCTTACTAGCGTAAATATAATCAGGAAGTCCTTGATATTGTACACTTTGCGTTTCAAAAGGAGTACTTTGTCTTACAATGCGTAAAAATTCATCTATCGATTCGTCCGTTAGGTTGTCGCCAGACAAGACGTTCTGTCTCACGATGGAAAAAGGTATAATAACTTCATCTAAATTTATTATTCGTCTTGCCTTATCCTCTTCGGTTATATCTCGCTTGTAGCTTGTACCAATATATGTACAATCATCATCCTGCTCCATATCTTGAGCAATCATAGCAGTGGTAATTGCTGTTTTGATCGGCGAAATGTCACATTTTAACGTTTCGTTATTTTCATTAATGACATTTTCGCTCTTTACTGCATTTTGCTCAATAGTTTTTCGACTACTTAATTTTTTACTTGCTTCCTGTGCTTCTATAATATATCTTGGCTCTCTTATAGGCATATTCTTTGCATGACGACTATTCAAGATTTCCGGAAGCATGCTATCGTGGTAGAAGCGTTTTAGCAAAGGCAGCATATTAGTTTCCCAAAAAGCATTGTCTCTATTTACACGCACTATTTTCATGCTTTTTGGTGTCCATACAGCAAAAATGCAATATTCTCGTTGCGTTATGTTTAATTGACCTTGAACCTGATAAAAAAATTTATGATTTCTATTCATATTGTCAGGATTTTTTCTATCAAAGATGGTCTTCAAGGAAGCCAATTTTTCTATGGCTTCTTCTGCTGTTAAATTTTCAGCCGACTGAGGACATTTAATCTCCACCAGACCATCTTCGTCAATGAGCCCATCGGGAGAAGCACCCAGGAATGGATTTTTACCATCAATAAACAATCCGCAAGGTTTTATTTGTTTCTTCAGTTTTGCGGCTAACTCTTTCCTCGCATCCTCCTCTCGATCGCGACCATATTTCATGGCTGCAGTGTCAATGCACGGAGGAAACAAAATATCTTTCACTGTTGGTGCGCGAGGCGTTTGCAATCTCATACGACATACCCTTCCAAAATTGGATGCTGTCAACATACGACTTCTTGTGACCATCCACAGCTCAGAATCACCTTGATCTATTGTGTTTCGTTCAATCTGCTTCCTGTTTTCCGCGTTTTCAGCCAACATCTCAAAATGATGTTGCCGATTTTTTTCGAATTCATCATCTGAATCGTCTGGTCTTTGCGAGTGCGGGCCATAATAGCGATCTGTTCCTGATTCTCGCTTCGGTCTCTTTTGCCTTCCATCGATTTGTCGAGATTCTCTGGTTCTCGCAACTTTTATTTGCCGTCGCTTCTCCAGTTTCTCGACAACAGGTGGAACTGCTTTACCTCTGACCTTATGCACTCTTGTAAGGACGTCTTGTGTATTGTATTGCACAGCTGATCCCAAAACTCTAGCATTATAAGAGCCTCGTTTGCCAAAATTAACGCGCTTTCCGCCAACTTCTTTGCAGATTATGGAATTGAACGATTCTGCAGGATTATTTGTGTAATTTAACAGCAAACTATCTGAATAAGCTGCTATATATCTTACAGCAATCTGTATTTTTTGGTACAGACCATACAGTTTCAGATCGTTTACGTAGTTTGTCTTCGTTTCATCTTCGCATTTACGACCGCGTTTCTTACATTCTGTATGCTCACCAAATACGTGGCTAGGAATCATGTTCAATATATCTTCTCGTAATTTCGTAGCCTGCAAATGAGGAGGTATGTTTTCTTTTCTTCGTAAAGAAGCTAGTTCCATAATCTCTTTTCGTATTGGTAAAATGTTGCTCTTTACAACATTTCTAAGCTGTACAAAATTACGTTTTCTTTTTTGCCCTTTTGCCTGAGTTGTTTCAGCCACGTTTTTTAATTTATTGCTCAGATTACGAAGCAGATGGTTGGTACATTCTATTTTTTGTACCCTTACCTTCATTTCGCGATATGGGTCATTTTTGAGTATACAGTGATATACATTACTGTCGCCATCAGCGATAAGTGTTCTGTATATCAATCCGTGCATTTGCAGGCTGCTATTGAAACCTTCTGCAATGGCATCGCTCTCCATACTCGTGGAGCTTGCGTTGCGATCAAAATTTTTGTAGCACTTATGAGTTTTTGCTTTACAATTTCTTCGCTCCGCTACGTCGCATACCGTGCAATATTTGTTGCTGATGCCAACGAAAAGAATTTTCCTTGTGCGGTAACCGATTATGGCACCTGCACCGGAAAGTGAATCGTACGCTTTACCGTACGATCTCTTCATCCAACTGCCATCCGCAACAACTGTTATATACGGAATACCATTTATCGTTTCATTCTTTTCTATCGCGAGTTGTTTTTCCTCCTCGGCTGCCATTTTCATACTTTCCATGGCCGTTTCTAGAAAAATGTCAACTAAGTCTTCGCGATACTTAATGTATGTGTGTTCAGCCATGCAAGGAATGTTCATGGCTGCACATAGCTCTTCTAGCTGGGCGTAACCAATTCCAGCTGTTATTGTTCCAGCTACAGCAGCTGTATTAAGATCTAATATTTCGTCGGAATGTACGGGTTCAGACCAAAAATTGTCTTCAAAGTTGCACGTTTGACGTTTAAGAAGAATTGCGTGAGTAACCCACGGCGACGAGATTTTACGCATGTCCAACCTTCAAATGGGCATAGAAATATTGCCTTGGATTTATGATTATCAAACGTCCGATGCAATTCTTTTAAGTAAAAAGATGAGTCCATAATGCGACGACCTACAGGCTCATGTTCTGCGATACGACCTGTTTCCGTACCGCCTTTCTCGATAACAAGAGTAGAGTTCTCAATCTCGTCATCTTCAGGTAATGTCCAATGTTGGGCATAATCTGTGCATTCCGGCATTTCAGCCGGGCACGTTTGTTGGGTACGAATCTCCACATCCATCGTACCGGGAGTAACCAGTGATTCCACTGATTTCCGGACATAGGTAGGTTCCTTCGCACCCTCAACAAGAATGTAATGTTCAATATCGTCATCTTCGCGATATTGGACATTGTCGTACGTACCTGTGCATTTCGGCGTTAGAGCCAAGCACGTTTCTTGGGTACGAAGCTCCACATCTATCGTACCGGGAGTAACCACTGATTTCGAAAAATCGACAGATTCATCGCCAGTAGAACCACAAAATGTTTCAATGCGACGGCCTTCAAACATGCTTTCTTGGATACGATTCGTATCCATAGGGCCTTTTTCGATAACAAGATTATTGTCATCCTCGCAATGTTCCACATTTTCGTGCGTACCTTTTACTGCTTTCAAACTGTGTACTTCTTCAGTACAGTTTTGTGAATCCATCTGGTCGGACAGTGATTTCACTGATTCCAAAAAATCGATACATTCATCGATCGACATTTCAGTAGAAACACACAATGTTTCAAAGCGACGGCCTTCAAGCATGCTTTCTTGGATACAATTTGTATCCATAGGGCCTTTGTCGATTACGAGATTTTTGTAATCTTCGCTATGTAAAACTGTTTCTACATACGTACCTGGTATAATTTCCGTATCTTGGCACGGCATTACCTTGATACTGATGTTTGAATCCATCTTGTCGCACAGTGGTTCCACTGATTCGACATAATTGATGGACTCGTTTTCAGTACACTTGGTAAGCTGTGTACCATGTTCACCGTCTCTCTTCACCTGCTGCATCTTCACCCGTCGCCTGCAAAAGAAATAAAGATATAATATTGACATGCTTTTTGTAAACATTGCCTTTAAAAAGATACACTTTTATTGACCAACAGTTCTTTGCTTATTTATTTCATTAGTAAAAATGTATCATATATACGTTCTAATATTATGTCTGCAACAAATTACTTGTGGAGTATAACCAGCTCACGATTAACGCCTCTGGTTCTCATTAAAACTAACCAGCTCACGATGAACGCCTCTGGTTGTCATTAAAACTAACCAGCTCACGATTAACGCCTCTGGTTCTCATTAAAACTATAACCAGCTCACGATGAATGCCTCTGGTTCTGATTAAAACTACCCAGCTCACGATTAACGCCTCTGGTTCTCATTAAAACTATAACCAGCTCACGATGAACGCCTCTGGTTCTGATTAAAACTAACCAGCTCACGATTAACGCCTCTGGTTCGCATTAAAACTAACCAGCTCACGATTAACGCCTCTGGTTCTGATTAAAACTTACCAGCTCACGATGAACGCCTCTGGTTCTCATTAAAACTATAACCAGCTCACGATGAACGCCTCTGGTTCTGATTAAAACTAACCAGCTCACGATTAACGCCTCTGGTTCTCATTAAAACTTACCAGCTCACGATTAACGCCTCTGGTTCTCATTAAAACTATAACCAGCTCACGATTAACGCCTCTGGTTCTCATTAAAACTATAACCAGCTCACGATTAACGTCTCTGGTTCTCATTAAAACTATAACCAGCTCACGATTAACGCCTCTGGTTCTCATTAAAACTATAACCAGCTCACGATTAACGCCTCTGGTTCTCATTAAAACTATAACCAGCTCACGATGAACGCCTCTGGTTCTGATTAAAACTAACCAGCTCACGATTAACGCCTCTGGTTCTCATTAAAACTATAACCAGCTCACGATGAACGCCTCTGGTTCTGATTAAAACTAACCAGCTCACGATTAACGCCTCTGGTTCTCAAAAACTAACCAACTCACGCTGGGATAACTTTTTGCAAGTGACTTACTACTTTGTAACTACTAACTACTAAGTACTAACAACGTTTACAATATTACACATGTGTTTCTATACATTTTTACGTATTTCAAGCTATAAATTCTTAATTTTAATAACATTTTTTAATAAATACGCAAAGAACTGTTCTGTCTATAGTAATTGTAAGGTCACCGGCAGGAATGCCTGGACATTTGACATCTGACGTTCTATATCAAATGGCTAGGCATTCCTGTCGGTGTGTGTACATACATGCATCTCTTGCATGACGCTAAACTGTTGCTACAAACGATATGTCTTCCTACCTGAAAATAGCCGCGTTCCAGTCAAATAATGGTTACATACATTGCGTCCAGTTATGTGTGCATCATGACTGTTGGTTCTTTAAAGAACCTGCAATATTGTTTGGGAGATATTACTTCGATAGCTGTAATTATAAATGTTTGCACAAGAGAAGTTGAACTACGTCAGGGCGGAAAATATAAGGAGAGAAGACATCCAAAGACATATTTAGATTTTGTAAAAATAATTTCCTAAAATACATTCATACATATGTAATTTAATTTATCAATTATGAGACGATGCATTACTCACGGCATCAAAGAGTTCCGTAAATCATAATGATTGGTTTCAAATGTAAATAATGCAGCTAAATAATAATGAAATTATAATTCCGTTTCTTTCATTACGATTCTGTATTGTGATTCTTTCATGCGTAATCTTTCCATATTATCTTGTAACTATAATTATTTATTTATGAATTTATCGCACAGTATGTTGTGCCGCTCCGTGCACGAATATTGGGATCGCTATCCGCGGGGAAGTCGTCGGGAGAAATCACAGACTCGATATGACTTTTACTTTAAAACACTTTAATAAATTCAAGTTCTCTTTCAATGTACAATAATCTTTCTTATTATTACGCGTTACAATTGTCACTGACTCGAACTCTGACTTTGAACTGCCCTCCCGATCCCTGTCCTCCGCTCTATTTATTCCGTATCGTCGTCAAGCGGGATCGGTTCAGGGTCCTTGCGCGGTCAGCGTTCCGCGAACCTCTCTAGGTCGCGTCGGTTCTCGGTAGAGAGTCTGGCCGCGCAGTCAGCTGTTATGCTGACTCGCGGTTTCCTGTTTAATTCGCGACTTCCTATTTTAATAATACTATGGTAATCGATTTCCTATTTTCATTATACTGTGGCAATCGTCACGAGTTCGGATTGCAACATTCCTCCCCCTTTGGGAAGAGAGAAACTACGGTTCTCGTATTTTACAGATTTTATCCTACCTTTATTCTTATCTTATCTTAATTCTAGAGGTAGTATCATTTTTTATTATTTTCTTTTACAATGGTCTCTTACATCTAGTTTACAATGGTCTCTTACATCTAGTCGTTGTTCAATATAATATCGCGGTGTCGCTTTCTCTTTTCGCTGTTTCGCTTGCGTCGAGTGCGCTTCGGCCGCTTGCCGTGTTGTATATATGTTCTTGGATAATCTTAGGCTTACGCATGGGATTTAGGTTTAAGTTTATGGGTAATCCCGTTTTATTTTTATTTCTTTTTGTTACATATATTATGGCTAAACTTATAATAATTATCTCTGTTCCCGTGAAGCCTGAGATTATCGGGTACGTTGTGTATTTATGTATATCTACGTCGTCTGTTGTTAACTCGGTATTTATTTCTCCTAATTTTCTGCTTAGTTCCAAAATTTCCATTGGGTTTGTTACAACCCTTTTGAATTTTACTACGTCATTAACGTCTTGTATTTCGAGCCGGCAAGTTGCAATGCGTGCTTACGCACGTATTGGTTGCGCGCGGCGCACCGTGGTGCAAACAGTGCTGTGGGTGGATCGCCACCCCCGCGGTATGAAGAGGTTGTCGGGCGAGCACCCCCTCCCCGTTACGAGGTGCCTAAGGTGTACCCTTTGAGGATCCTACAGGTGACCCTGGACGTAACCAGCGGTCGGAGGACCGTAAGCCTAGTTTGGTAAGTACCTATTATTTAATTTTAACTTACTCTTACTTGCATGTTTTATTTATTTATTTATTTATCTACGCCTTATGTTAAAAATTAATTCTTTTGCTGCTTTTTTCGGCTTAGTGTTCTATAAAGATTTTTTCCTTCTTTCTTTTTTTTTTTTTTTTTTTCGGTGTTGAATATAACCATGCTTGTGGTTCGGTTAGCGTTATCCATAAGGTTACATTTGATAGAATGTGAAGTTTCTCGCAGGTATTTATATATCCTGGCGCTTTTACATATACTTGCACCTCGCATGGTGGGTCCGCTTTTGAAAAGTATACGGGGTAATTTTGTTTACATATAAATTTTCTACCGTTTTGTTTGCAGTCGTTTAACGTAATGTGATTGTGATTTTCTTTATCTATCGCTAAAAGAGCGTGTGTGGTTTTTAGAAATGTAAATATATTCGCGTTTTGATAATTGGGTAACTGTGTCGTCCGTATGATTTTTGAAGCTTGCAGTTGCATTCTTCTAGTGATGTTTGTCAGCATATTTTCGTTTTGGTATAATGATTTTTCTAAAACCTCCATATGGCCAATCGTGGCATTTATTACCTTTAATTGATTTTTCGCTGTATGTCTTAGCGTCGGCTGTTGATTATTTATTAATTCTAGCTGCTCATGTATGAGGCGTTTGTCGTCGTTGTGCTTCTCTGGCAAGGGGTACGGTCGGACGTTGACCGGTGCGCTATCCGCCTTCGTTGTAATCTGATGCGCGACGATATCGGTGCACGTCAGCGGTTCTCCTTCTACGTGCAGCACTTTGCTAAAATCTCTGCAGATTTCTACAGTTGATTTCTTTTCCTCTTCATTTAGGTGTTTCGTGCGTAGTAATTTCTTTACTCTCTCGCTACGCGGTATTGATTCGTTCTTATTTTCTATTTGAACCGTATTTATTTTTGTTGGTCCATCCTGGCTGAGTTCCTCCATTTTCATTTGAGACATCAGCAATTCTACCGTCCTTTCGGTAGTATTTAGAGTCAGCCGTCTGTATGGATATAATCTCAGGATGTTTTGACCTATATTAATTTGATTGGTCTTGTAACTGTAGGAAGCTTGATGTTTCTTAATGAAATCGACTCCTAATATCCCGTCATAGTCGATCGGAAAATCATTTTTGACCACATGCATTGTATGCTTGATTTGTCGGTCTTTCAAGTCAATTGTGGCGTTAATTTTACCAAGCGTTTGCGCTTCATGGCCTGTTACGCCTGTAATTGTTATTTTCTCATCTTCTATCAATGTATTTTCCTTCAAATGCTTTGCTTTTATTATGGACATTTGCGCTCCTGTGTCGAACAACAAGCTCGCTTTTTCTCTTTTTGCCTCTTTTATTGGCACAGTGGCTAAATCTAGTCCTGCATGCTCTCGCGGCTTGTCTGCCATATGAGAAATCAGGGATCCGATTGCCAGTCGACGCGGCTTTGCCTCGTCTTTATCTTCCTCATCGCTACTCGGCGGGGATTTACTACGAGTTTTCTCTTTAAATGTGTACGTGCCGTACTGATTATTTTCCTCTCGCGCTCCACCCTGTCTGTCGGGATTAATTTGTTCCCTTTTCGGCTTGCCGTTGAGCAGCCAACAATCCTCGCGTAAGTGACCGGTTTTTTTACAATAATTGCAATATTTCTCTACGGTATTAACGCGGGATGCTTTCTCGGGTTTCGGTAATGGGAAGCGGTTAGTGTAACGGCCAGTACGGCACTCGCGTCCGTGATGTCCGTACTTGCCGCATTTGTAACACTCAATTCCCGATTTATTTTCGCGCGTTTGCGGGGAATAAAAATTATTTCGGAAACGCGGCGGATTTCCGCTCGGTCCGTTTACTTTCTCTTCCGCGCCCGCACCTGCTATTGCTTCCTGCAAAGTGGCAAAATGCTGCGCTCGAACGATTAGTTTTATCTCGTCACGTAACCCCAGTTGAAAATTTTGTAGCGCTTGCTGTTGTATAGTTTCTAATATTGTACGCTTGCTTTCGACCGTATGAGTTTTACCCTCGATCATTGAATCAAATAGCTCCATTGCCAGGTTATCGGTTCTTAGACCGAACGCTCTTGCGCTTTCTCCGGGCTTCTGCTTTAATGTGTTGAAATTCAACTGTAGATGCGTCGTGCTCTTTCGACTTAAATAACTGACCTCTAACTCTTTTTTAAATTGTGCAAAATCTCGGATTTCCCGTGTTTGAAAATCTAACATGGCTCGACCTTTTAACTTTGTGCATAGCACGGCTTCCAGTAATGTTCCTTCCTCGTTCGGGTGTATATTTTTCATCGCGTATGTCGCGGCGCTCAAAAATTCCTGTAATTTATTAGAGGCTCCGTCGAACTCGGGTATCATGCCCCGGGCCTCTTTTAAACTTAGATATCCGACTGCGCGTTCCGCTTGGTTTCGGATATCGTACAACGTTTGTCCGTACGTGACGTCGGACGAAATATCGGTTTGCTCGCGTTGTTCGCGGTGATCGAGATTTGCCGCTTCTAAATGGTTTACCCGAGCCTGTAGTGTCTGAATTCCACGTAATATCTCATTTAGTACAGTATCCGTTTCGTTTTTATGTGACGTTGTTTTCTTTAGTGACAATTTTCCCTCGTTGCTTTCGCGTTGATTTTCGGCTTTTGTTTCCGCCATTTCTAATTGATTTACGTTTTTTGACGCGGAGTAGTATTCCTCGGGATTAAACTCGCTACTATCGTAGGAGGTTAACGAGTATTCTCGTCGGTGCGAGATTCGACTGTTCGTGCGGGTCGAGTTTTCGGAGAAATAAAACTCGTAGGTAGGATCTAACAATTTATCCTCGGAGCAGTGATGTTGCACGACAGTCGTGTCTAGATCGTCAAAGTCAAATTCGCGTTCTGTGTAAAATTCGGGTTCGGACTCGCTATCGCTCGAAAATTCCGCGTCTAGGTTTCGGCGCACGCTATCTCGTGTGTCGCGTTCGTCTACTGTTTCGGTACGCACGGGTTTATTTCTACGCGCGCGTCGTGACTCTTCGCTGTGGAGCCACGATTCGTTTCGCTCGACTGGACGATTTTTTTCGCCCTCCGACATTTACCGATTTTACAAGTGTTTCTGTTACGCTTTACAATAATGTGCTTTTTCTCGACTTACATTAGTGTCGATAACCGCATGCTGCTTTTGTTGCGCTGCTGGCCTGTCGGTGAGTCGGCGCCTTCTCGGGTTTCAAATCTCCGTTGATGTCCCTCGTCGGCTGCTACCGGTGTTTCTCTCTCTGCTTCTCGTTCTGCTGTGCTTCCTCTTGGGATGATTGCACTGTCTGACGATTTTGGTCACCTTACAGATGTCTGGACTTCCTATTTTAATAATACTATGGTAATCGATTTCCTATTTTCATTATACTGTGGCAATCGTCACGAGTTCGGATTGCAACAAGTAATTATGTACGATAAAAATAATTTATGTTTGTTTTTTCCTCTGCTTATATTTGACACCTCGCGGTAACCCTCTTCTACAAACACTGAGCTTCCAAAGTGATAACTCCGGAACAATGTTGCAGGTTCGTTCAAGAAACAACACTCAGGATGCACAAATAATGAGGACGTCATGTGTATGCTATTATTGGACTCGGATGTACTTATTTTCAGGTAGAAAAACATGATGGCGTCTGTACGTCGTGGACAGAATGGTTGAAACACTTTTTTGTAGGAATTCAACAACGCGCATTTCGATTTAGGCTGAGAAGTATTATTTTCGCTTACATGCAATGAATAACTATTGATGGCATATACAACGTGTAGCGTAAACAATAAATAGCATGTGCCGCGAGGATTATGTAATAAATCTAACAGGAAATCATCACATCTAATCAGTGGAACACATTACAACAAGAAAAATACAATTTTTCTACTTGTGTCTTTGATTTAGAAAAACACGAGTACACACATATTGTACAATTATATGCATTTTATACAAATTTTTGTAATTATACATTTACATTATACAGGGTGAGTTATTTTAATCAACGCAGGCAAATATTTCGAAGAATATGGAAGATAGGGAAACATGTTTCAGACAAAAGTTGTATGCTCTAAAGGAAGACACATAAATCCGATGTGAGTCATGTCGTACATGTCGTCGTTTTCAAGAAATTTGAAAGGCGACTAATTTCTTGAATGGAACTTGTTTCCTGCACATAAAAATTGTACTTCTTGTCGAGACGTTTCCAAAACACTACAATACAGCTCTCTTTCGTAAAAAATGCGTCCTGAGATATTGTCAATTTTGTCATGATATTTTAAATATAAAATATAAAATATTTTGTAAAGTTATTACTTTTCCATTACTGTACCTTTATACTTTTTTATACGTACAATAATGAAAGGTACTGATTGTTGTAAAAAAACCAATTTATTTTGCAAAATTGGACTGCATTTTGTAGACGTATTCAATTTTGCGAAATTGTACATGTAACAATTAATATTATTATTTCATACCATTCATTATTTTACGTCAAAGTAATAAAAGTATCAAGATAAAGTCACCGAAAAAATAATACTTTACGAAATATTTCATATTTTTTATATTAAAAATATCATGACAGTTTTTAAAATATCTCAGGAAATTCAACCACCGTTTTATTATAATGTTTTGAAAACGTCGCAACAAGATGTACAACTTTTATTTGAAGGAAACAATCAAGTTTCAAAATTAAAATCTATCGCCTTCACAATTTTTTGAAGACGACAACATCTACGACATGACACATCGGAATCATGTGTCCCCCTTACCACACAACTTTTGCTCTGAAACATTTTTCCGTATCGTCCACATTTTTCGACATACTTGCCTGCGTCGATTAAAACAATTCACCCTGTACATACATATAATTAACATGGTTCCAATGTATTTGTTGTAAAATGTACACATTTTTTAATAACTTGTTACGAGTTTCACATTTGCAAAGAAACGAATATATGTAAAACAATGAAATTGATAGTAATTCCCGCGCATGTACACAATATTTATATTTGGAAAATAAAAATAAATAAACTTCTTTTTCGTAAGTTACATTTATCTATTACTTTGAGATATATTATTATGCACTACAAAACAATATGCCGCATATATGTATGTATATGTGTGTGTGTGTGTGTGTGTTGTATATACATATATGTGTATATATGATTGTACAATATCTGTAGTCATGTTTGTCTAATTCAAAGAGGCACGTTCGAAACCTTCATTTTTGTTGTTGCAATGTGTTTCACTGATAGATTTCATGATTTGTATGTTATATTTATTACAGATTCCTCGTGGCACATAATACTTATCGTTCATGCACATACACATTGTATTAGCCGAATTTGACACGTGTCGTTATTATAATCCATTGCATATGATCGAAAGTGGTACTTACCATCCTGAATTTAAATGCGCGTTCGTAAAATTCCTAACAAATAAATGTCGCAAACATTATGTCCACGACAGTACACGTTTCACAGGGGTTTATAATTCCAAAATGCTGGCCAAAAGCTACATTTCCAAAATTTTAATTGAGTGTTGCAATATGAAATTATATCTCAAATATTCGGTGAACCAATGTATGCAATTATCTGTCTACAAAAAGACAAAAAAACGCCATGTATACTTTGTAGTGCAATTAGTTTGCACATAATATAAAGCAAAATAAAATCAATACTACAAATACACAAAATTTTCAAATATAATGAAAAAGAGGTAAAATGGAAGTAATATACCAAGTATACTTATTCTAACAAGTATAATATCTAATAAAGTACATTGTATGCACAAAATGTAATTATTGTATTCATTTGTTCAAAGAACAATTGAGACAATATTTTTCTATAATTGCAAAATTTGAAAAATGTAAATTGACTATTATTACGCGTGTGTGTATATATATATATATATATATATGTATATATTTATGGACATATGTAATATATAAATACAGAAGTATTTACAAATTAAACATGTCCATACATTTCTTTCTCTTATACAAGGTGATTCAAAATAACCATATTGTCCCGCAAATGTCAGATTCCTGACGCGATTGTGAAACGATTTTTTCTGTACCACAATTTTTCCCAAAGCTTAGTGTTCAGGAAATAATTACCTTATCACGGGCCAGGTACAGGAGACCTATTCTCGAATCGTTTTCATGAAATTCGCATGCAAAACTCAATGCTTTTGAAATAGGAAGTCGCATACGACAATCATTAGGGCAGGCTCGAAAATACGGTCTCACGAGGTAGGCAAGGCAGGAGCGGCGCGACTCACCGTCGCGGGCGCTTAGGTGAGACCAGGTGAGGCCTGCAGCGATCAGCTGATCGTTGCACACGAGAATACACACACATGCGGACACATTTTCCATCTTTTTCTCTGTCACTCACTCAATTCGTCACTTACGTTCACTGACTCGAAAAATGTGTGTGTATTCTCGTGTGTAACGATCAGCTGATCACAGCAGGTGCCTAACTGGCCTTACCTAAGCGCCCGCGACGGTGAGAAACGCCGACCCTGCCTTGCCTACCTCCTGTACCCGGCCCGTGATAAGATAATTATCTCTAAAACTAAGCTTCGAGAAAATTTTTGGTAGAGAAAAAGCCGTCTCAGAATCGCGTCAGAAATGAAACATTTGCGGGACAATATGGTTATTTAGAATCACCCTGTATAATTTCTGTTGTTATATGTAAAAAAAATAATTTTAAAGAAAATGTGAAATAATGTAAGAAAATATTTTTGCATTTCATTTTTTATACAAAGTAGACTTTATATAAATGTAAAGTGTTTATAAAACACTTGTTATATATGATTTATAGGCAAATGTTTATCATTACCTCAAACTTCACATTTCATGAAAAATGCAATACGAAAATGATCTTCTTATTTATTTTTAGATTCTTCTTGTTATTATTTTTCCTGCATATACGAACAGACATTATGCAAGCGAAAAAAATGCTGTGGTATAATTTTCTATAATTTTTACGCATTATGTAGATATACATATAAGTATATAACATACCTTCTTGCCCATTTCTTTCGGCTAAGTCGGCGACGGGTCAAGTATTTTTGTTTGTCGTCTTCCTTCATGATCAATGTTGCTGCAGCAAAATAACATGAAAATTATGTAATGAATAATTGATGTAATATATACATAATATTTCATAATTCACATGTGCAATACTTACGAATGACAATAGGATCCTTGAATCGATATCTTCGTTGGCTGTCACACGACACAAATCACACGTCGCGACATGCACGATGCGAGATGTTACGCGAGAGTAGCGGCTAGGCGCGCGCTATCCGGCCAGCTGGAGGCACGATACCGCGCATTCATTTGTTTACAGGCGCGGATGTGTAACGGCCACGCGCCGTACACGAATGTGTAGGCCGCGTGTATCGGGCGTGCAATATGACATCTCATATTCATTTTGCCTTTCCTCGGATTTTTGCTGTCAATATGTTATGCATAATTATGTGTATCAGTATTCATATAAAACATTCTGTACAATCCTTGCAATTATCTTTCAATATTTTCCGAGAAATATCCTTTTTACATCGACTTTCCGCGATTACTCTTGTACATTGTCGTACTTTGTAGAAAATCGTATATACCCAACTTTAAATGTTTAAATAATGTATACATTGCTTTTTATCGCGATAGGTTTGCGAAATAAAACAAAGTCAACATAAGTGCGTACAATTTAAATACATAAAGTATATAATTACGTGTGCTTCTTCTTATAAGAAGCGATATCTGTATTTTATGTTTCATATAAAAGTCTAAACGTAAAGTTATTTGACAGTGAATGATAATTTACAAAATATGTTGAGTGTATAAAATTATTTTTCAATCATACAAATAATGTACAAGTCGACATTTTGGACAACAACCATTGTCTTTCAGGAAATATTAAATTATGAAATTGTATAATATACCGACGATGAGAGTGAAACACATAATATGAACATAGTGCGTGCTAAAGATACGTAATACGATTTTCAAGTAAACAGACAATAATATTCCACATATATACTCAAGGGCTACTCCACTACAAATTGTGAAATTGTCATTATGTGTGCGCTTCCCAACGAGTACACTTTCCTTCAGATCCGCGCCGAGAAAACATTAGCAGGCTAACTGGAATAGCAGTCTGGATCGTATCAGTTGACAATGAGTGACAGCGAAAGGGAGGCAATAATAATCTCTCTCTCGCTCGCTCACTCGACCGCGATGCGCCGAGCGAGCGAGCGAGACATAATGTCAATCCTTTCTTCTCGCTGTCACTCACAATCAGCTGATATCGATCGAGAGCGCTAGTTCAGCGAGTACGCTATTGCTTTTTCGGAGCGGATCTGAAGGAGTGTACGTGTTGAAAAGCATAGGTAACGCTAATGTAACAATTTGTAGGGGGGCAGCCCCTGAGTATATACGTGAAATATTACATAATACTGGTGAGCCATTCAAAAGTGATCAAAAACTGAATTTAGCGTGGTATATATGCCCGTGAGGTAACGCTCAATATCGAAGTTGCGTGTAGCAGTGCGGTAGGACGTCTGACTGCTAATACGCTGGCCCGGGTTCGATTCTTGTTACTTCCATTTTTTTTTAAAACAACCTGTAGTCTCGAAGCTCGGATCGTAGCTCGCGGCGTGGTCAGGGTCGAGAAAAAGGTGCGGAGGAAAAAGCGTTTACACTCAGGTTTATACTTGAATATCGGTTTTAAATATAATTTATTCGCTCTAATCAAACAGCCGGTTTACATACAATTTATTATAATCTTTGTAGGTATTAATCGTGTTTGCTAGCAGACGCTTTAAGTGGTAACGCAAGGCGGGGCGTCGTTAGTTTCCCGAATTTACGGAAACGGCTCGCGGCGGTAGCTAGCGGGATGTTTCGACTCACGATCGATGGGCGCGTCGATAGTCTACGCGGGGCGGCGCTAGAAAGTGAAAGTACCGCGGTGAGTGGGCGGCGCCTAATTTCGGAGGTTCGCGTAAAAGCCCTAGCTAGGCGCGAGGCGTACACACGGCGAGAGTAGGTGCGCGATATAATGACACGAGGCGTGTATAATTCGCACGGGCGAATGCGTGCAAATGGCGAGTGGATACGCGGCACGAGGATCGTGGATATAATGCCAGGAAGCTGCGTGTAATCGGGTACACCCGACTGGGAAGAGTACTCTCTTCCGCAGTACACGCGGACGGTAACCGGGAACCGGCAGGACAGAGCACGCTCTGTACAGTACACGTCGAGGAAAGCAAAAGGCCACGGCCGGGTACGCCCGACGTACGGAGAACGCTCCGTGCAGGACGTGGACTTTTAGCGTGCGAGAAACGGTGGCACTGGTAACCGAGAACTCTCGGAAGAGACGAGTACGCTCAACCTCACCAGTGCGACCGGGAATCAGGAAAGCGATGTCGGCGTACGGGAACTCCCGAATAGAGACTGAGTACTCTCAACCTCGTCGACACGGCTGGTGATTGCTAGGAGCAGGATCGGGACTGGAAGTCGTGAGCAGCGGACAGGTCTGGACGGATTACTGTCTCACGACGGAGTCTGCTAATTAGGCAAATTCGTTGCCTTTTTATACCCCCCAGGGCTCGTTACTTCGGTAGCGGGGGTTTGACGTGAAGACGCACGTGGCGGGGATGTCGAGCCGGAGTAGGGGCGCCGAGCGCTCCGGAGTCGCGAAGACGCTCGATACGTTTTCGGGCGCTCTCGGATATCGATCGGTCGCTCCGAATCGATATCCGGCGGCGAGTGCGCCGACTTTGTTCGTTTAAAAATATGTGGGGGCATTCCGCCCCCTTTCTTCGCCCGACAGGTGGTCGGTCGGGCGGCTCGGCTGGTGAACGGCCGGGACGATGCACATTCCGGGGTGCATCGTTACATTTTCTTAAAATTTATTTTAGGATTTTCACTATAAGGTAGTAATTATTCCATTTTTTTCAGAACGGAAAGGCATGTTCAAAATAATTTCCTTTATAAGTAGTCGACACTTACTATTTCTTTTGTATAACAATAGAACACCAGATATAATAAAGGAACGCATATGTAACGTTTTGAACACAATACGAATCAGAAGAGAATAAAAGATTCAAACCAATCCGTCGACTATTTGTGATTACAATTATTTCGTACATGCCCCTTCGTTCAAAAAATAATGAAATAATTATTACTTTATAGTAAAAAAAAAAAATTTTTTCAAAAAACAAATGGAGATAACAAGGATCGAACCCGGGCCAGCATATTAGCAGTCAGACGCTCTACCGCACTGCTACACGCAACTTCTATGAAAGTTACCGCACGGACATATATACTACGCAGAATCACGCTAAATTTAGTTTTTCTTTACGTTTGAATGGGTAACCAGTGTTACGTAATATTTGACGTATATACTCAGGGGCTGCTCCCAAAATTGTTACAGTAGCATTATCCATGCTTCTCAATGCGTATATACTCCTTCAGATCCGCACCGACAAAGCATCTCGATCGATATCAGCTGAGTGACGGCGAGAAGGAGGGAATGATATTTTGTCTCGCTCGCTCGCTCGCTCGGCGCGGTGCGGCGCGGCGCGTCGCAGCCTGCAGTGTTGCCACGTATCGGAATTGGAAGTATGCGGTAACATGCAACATGCTAAGCTAACACAATAACATGATATGGCCCTCGTGCCGAATACCGGCATGTATCGCGAAGATCTTGTTATTGGCTTTACAGATTGCAAAATTCTTTGCAATATATGGGGCATTCTCGCTGAAATTGTCATCTTTTGACCCTGACCTACTCCAATATTTCAGACAATGTAATTTTTGTTAGAAATAGAATTTTTTGGTAACTGTACTTTTTACAACGGTAATATGCGGTAAATATTGATTTCTCTCGACAAATCACTGAGCACAAATTTGTTCACATAAAAATGAGATACATGCGATACATGTGCATACAAAGATATAATTTCCTTAAAATAACATACACACACACATAAATATGTATTTCTTAATTTCTGGACAGTAATTAGTTACTAGTAACCGATGCATTGTGATTATTGTACTACGAGTAATGCAAAAATCTGGTTATTATAAAAACTTTTGTGAAGTACTATTTCTCTCGGAAGCAAAAGTTTGCCATGCTACGAGGTGCTACAAAGTTTGGCAATAAAACTAATGAATGTTTTTTATAATTGTAAGGAATGGATGTACGGAAAATAATTTTTTTTTTATTGTGTAATTCACTCAAATTAAAACTGTCCACATTGTAATAAATATATATACATGTATGTCATTGTAATAAAGTTTCAATTTCTTTGTACATGCATCTCATGTAGCTCATTTCAAAGTGAACAAATTTTAGCGGAGTAATTTCTCGATAGGATTGCATATTTCGCAGATAATATCGTTTTAAAAATTATAGTTACCGAAACATTTAATTTACAACCAATGTGTTGTACAATTAATGTGAATGGATCATGGTAATGATACATATACATATATATATAATATACATCGTAAATAAAAATAGAGGTAAACATTTAAAAAAAAAAATTCTTCACTGACGCTTGTAAAATGTATATTCATAATTATAAAGAAAAAAAAAATAAAGATCCACCAGGCTCAGTGGCAAGTTTTATTGGTCGCTGTCATCATCCTTTCATACACGGGTAGCGGCGCCGTCGCGCTATCACCCTTTTTTCAGGTACCAGTTTACGATTCCGTCGCTAACGCCGTGACTCTCACGTACAAATAGCGACACATATCCTTGCGATGCAGGCGGTGCGGGAACATATCCTTGCGGTGCAGTCGTTGCCGGCACATATCCTTGCGGTGCAGGGATTCGAACCTGAGTACCCTTGGGTGACAAGCGCGCGTTTTACCACTGAGCCACTGTGGATCACTACCTCTTATCAATCGAAATGTATATTTATGTTACACTGCTATGTGTACATATAATGTACGTTTATATATATATGCATTATATACACATATATGCATTGTCACGGCTTTTTGCACGCGGGCGCAAGCCGGATCAAAAGGGGACGGTAGAGAGTCAAGTGTCAGGCCTCTCGAATGGGTCCCTCGCACGAAATCTTGACTCGCGAAATAAACTATTGGGCGCCAGACGCGGCAGATCGCGTCCACTAAATGCAGCGATTCTCTACTGGGTATCACGACAGCTCAAATGCTTCGATTCGCAAAATCCATCAAAACGCAATTAACGATTCACGAAAGCTCCAACTAAATTATTCGTGCGAAGGCCGACCAGCTCGACCTAACGGTAGAGGGGCAGGGCAAGGCAGGGCAGTGCAAGAGGACGACGGGATGACGGCTAAATAATTCGCCACATGTAGAATATAATAAAATAACTGATCGTTTATTGCTAGTATTTGGTAATGAAAAGGGTGGAAACAGTTGTTCAATAATAGTAAGTTTAATAATAATATTTAAAGTGATCCGTGGAATAAGAACAAAGTTGAGTGAGGCAATCGCCTCCGCCTATCGAACTGTAATCAAGTTCGTTTACAAGAACTAAAGGAAGAAACGATGAATACGAAAGCGGAGTAACAGCAAACGCGAATATGAATTGAAACAAGCTCGAAACGCGAATAATGCGCGACGCGAGTAGCGCAAGATCAGACGAAAAATATGCCGGAATTTAAGAGAGTATTAATTTACTAAATTATAATGATCTCTAGATCGTTACGGAACAAAGAAACTAAATACGGAGGTCCAAATAACATGCGCGATACATCTCGCAATCAAAACGTAATTCGGCAAATATTATAAACCATAAAGCCACAAATGTCGACGATCAAGTATAATTTCTGCGTGCGCCAAACGAAGCGCGACAACGTAATCTTGCGAGATTGCAACTCGCCCAAGAAACAGATAATCACGCTGGGATCGCAAAAAATCTATCAATTGGACTCGGAGATTCAACTCCGGTCCACTTTGTTCTGTTCTGTCGTCAGTGGTTTTTACGCCGTGTCGGCGTGAGCTCGTCGCACGCGCGACGCAATTAACGGGCGCAATAGAGCACGCAAATCAGCAAAATATTCCGTAACTTAACAATAACGCGAGAAAGGTTCCGGATAACGCGAACGACAGTCGAAACAACGCAAAAGATAGACCAGGGTAACGCAAAGTTAATATTGCGTCTCAACCAATACCCCTGAATAATACCCGACGGAAATCTAATACAAAATATCGACGCGAGTAATAACGCGAAACTAATACGCGGCAGCAAACAACGCAAACATAATATCGTTAATATCGCAATTAATAATTATCGCCATTAAGATCGCTAATAATAATACTAAATAAGGTCGCAAATAATAACACAATGATATTGGAAATAATCCAAAGTACGCGAGATAATATTCGGACTTGACTCTAATACTCAAGAATATCGAACGCGTATAATAGAGCAAAACAAATACGCGGCAGCGAGGAACGCAAGAAACTAGGCAAACGGTACAAATAGTAACGCGAAAGAGTATCGCAAATAATAACGCGAAGAAAGATCGCAAATAATAACGCGAAAGAAGATCGCGAAGTACGATCGCAAACAGTAGCGGCAAATAATTACAACTAATAACGCGAGATCCTAGTACGAATAATAACGTCGAATATTATCGCAAATCGTAACGCAAACTAATATCTCCAACGATTACGCAAAATAATATCATCATTAATAACGCTGAATCATAGCGGTTAATCACGTAAAAGAATATCACAAACCATAACGCGAAATAATGTCGCGACTAATAACGCAAAATAATAACACCAATAAGTAACGCAAAATAATAACACAAATAATAACGCGAAATACTATCGCGACTGGTAACGCAAGATAATAACAAATAATAACGCGAGAAAATATCGCGACGAATAACGCAATATAATATCGCGAAACGATATCGCAAGTAATACGATGGGGTAGTGTCGCGAATAATATCTCCAGAGGATATCGGGAATGATAGATCCCGAGCGGCGCAGCTAACAAAACCCAGGAACGCGACACGGAAATAATACGCAGCGAACAACATGCAAAAACACGCGGTATGCGGGCGCGACGTGACTCGCACGCTGGGGCGCGGCGGCGGAGGCGCGAGCGCGAACGCGGGTACGACTCGGGACGGCACTACGCAATCGAAAACGCCAAAAAGGGTCGAACTCTAACGGAACGCGAGCAGATACGAGTCCACGCCACTCTCAACGCGCACTCAAAGTCGGTCGTCAGAACGCCGGACTTCACCCGGTACGCGAGCAGATACGAAGTTACGCCACACTCAACGCGAACCCGAGGACGTACACCATACACGAATCTAATACGCGGCCACTCCCGTATGTCGTCCGCGCGAACGCGAGGCCTCGTCCTTCGACCCCGCCGAAGGTCGCCGCACACGCCCGCGATCACGATCTCCAAGGGGGTCGTTACGCGACGCGAATCCGCGACGCCCTAATCCCGCACACACAAGCTCGCGCGATCGCCAAGGGGGCCCTCCGCGCTCGATGCCGATCGCTACCGCGAAATCACTAATATGCTACGCCGTGCACGGCGAGCTGACACCAAATTCACCAAACACGCGAGTCGGCAACGAAACGCGAACGCGACCCGACGGCTTTCCCGTGGCTGGACACAAAATAATACTCGGGCAACCTCACCGGCAGGTGACTCGGTCTCCTCGACGTCCGCTTCCCCGGCGTTCTCCTGGCTCCAGGACACCCACGCGGGCCGATCTTCCACGGGACTCGTCCGTAATATCGCGACACAAGAAGCACGCACAAGTTGACTCGGCGAGGGGGCGAACCGAAAGAGATCGTCCCTTCGGTCGCTCGATTGCGGATCGACGACGCGCCCCACCCCGGGGGGTGCGTACGTCGGTGGCGCGATAGCGCGGGCCAATCGGGATCGATCCCGCAAGTACGCCGCGACATTCGCGTAACGTAATCTCGCGTGATCCGTTGCGGGGTGTCTCGCGACTCCGCGATACCTAATCGATGGGGCGCTCGATGAAAGCGGGTCGGACGCCCCGGTTCACCTCACGGCATCTCCGCCGCGGGGACGTCCCTCCTCGTGACCTCCAGGTCGGAGTCGTAGCCGTTTTGGCGGTTACGCCGCTTCACGGCGTAACGCCGTCTTGGCGGGGTCGTTCCGCCCTCCCGCATCCAGAGCGCCGGGACCGCTCCCGTTTTCACGCCGGGATCACGCGGTCGAAGTCTTGCCCCGCTTTCCCCTGTGCGTGGCCCGCGACGATCTTCCTTTCCGCACGGCCGAATTCCGGAGCGTCTTTCGCCCCTAGCACCGCTCCTCCTCCATGAGGCCCGCAAGGTCACTGCCGATGAGGTTCTCGCCGGTGGCGTCCGGCGAGGTGCCGCGATTACAGAAAATAATAACAAAAAAAAGATAATTAATACGCTATCAGTTAACGACGAGGCCCCCTGGAGATTTCGCGCTGCTCTTCCGGCTCGCCCCCGAGCACAATTCCGCGCCCCGTGGCGGCGGCGGGGACGCTGCAACGTGCAGCGGAGCTGCCACGTCACAACATATACACACATATATATGCATATGTAAACACATACATATGTATTGTATATACATATATATATATATATATATATATATGTGTAATTCAAGGGCAGGGTACGACGTCCGGGAAACGGATTTGAATAAAACTTATTTCTGTAATAACCCTTCACTAGCAGTAAAACATAGTAAAGCGCTATCGCGCAACTCTCAGCCGTTTTCGAGATAGAAAATCGTGGAAACCTTGCGCGCAAGTCTACCGGTTCGCTAGCGCAGAGTTTAGACGAAGCGGCGTAGCCGCGCAGGTAAGGCGCGCGGCTGCTACGCCGCCGGCCCGGGTTCGATTCCCGTTGATCTTTTGCAAATATTTTTTTTTTTTCATTTTTTCTTATTTGCATTATTAATGAAAATGTTGAATTGGAGCAAAATAAATAATTTTAATAATTGTAACAAAAAATAAACAAAATGAAGGGAAATGCTTACCTTCCCTTTACAAAAGAATTTCAATACACAGTAATTAATAATAATTATTTCACCCCGTTTTGTCAGCCTTGCGACGTTTATTTTTACCGACAGGTAAAGAATTTGATAAAAAGGTTGCAAAATGCTCCAGCCTAAAAGAACAAAGGGAAATAGCATCTCGTGAAGATGCTATAAAAATTCATTCTCTAGTTCACCACCAAGCGCTCCTTTCACAAATATGATAAAATATGCCTGATATGCTGCAAAATTAGTGGAAGAGAGAACCTTTTTAAATGTTTTTACGATAATTATCATGCAGGACATTGTGAACGATATCTGCAGGGCATCGAAAGTGACAATGAATAAGTCAGGCTTTTGACAAGAAAACAATATATTTCTATATACTATCAGTATACATATATGTATATATTTCTTTATATTCTTGTTCATTGACTAAATAGTATAAAAAATAGTTCATTATGTTTTATTATTTCAAAAGTGCTCCAACTTACAATTAATCATTGTCCTTTATTTATAACATTTGAAGCAGCGACAAATAATTATTATTAATTACTGTGTATTGAAATTATTTTGTAAAGGGAAGGTAAGCATTTCCCTTCATTTTGTTTATTTTTTGTTACAATTATTAAAATTATTTATTTTGCTCCAATTCAACATTTTTATTAATAATGCAAATAAGAAAAAATGACCAAAAAAAAAAATATTTGCAAAAGATCAACGGGAATCGAACCCGGGCCGGCGGCGTAGCAGCCGCGCGCTTTACCTGCGCGGCTACGCCGCTTCGTCTAAACTCTGCGCTAGCGAACCAGTAGACTTGCGTCGCAAGGTTTCCACGATTTTCTTTATCGAAAACGGCTGAGAGTTGCGCGATAGCGCTTTACTATGTTTTACTGCTAGTGAAGGGTTATTACAGAAATAAGTTTTATTCAAATCCGTTTCCCGGTCGTCGTACCCTGCCCTTGAAAGGTAATACCGTTTATATGTTGTGTGTGTGTATATGTACATGTTCGTACATATTTATGGAAATATCAAAATATGTATATATATTTCTTATAATTGTGTGGACATATTACATTATAACAAACCTTTTCTAAATGTAATGTATTGCTTTTTTAAATTTTGCAATTATCTGTCGTAATTGTGTTGTTGAAAAAAATTCAGATAATAATAATTATAAAATAATAATTTTGCAATTGTGTAATGTATTACAAAATAAATAATCTTAGACAGCCGCAAAACCCGAAATATGTGTGGGTACAACCGGCATAAGCATAGCTACGTCATAGGTCAAGAGAGAAGAAGACAGCCGAGACAGCAGATTGGGCAGATATATGTCTGTCCTCTTTTTGCTCGAAGCTTGCGACGCGACGCCGCGCCGAGCGGCCGAGTGCGCCCGCAGCTTTGCCGGCGCATCCCCACTCCCCAGTCCCCTTTGCACATGGTGTATGTGTATGCGGTGTGTCCCGTGTGTCCGTGTAGTCTCTTCCGTTCGCCACGTGATCCAGCAACCACGATGAGCAGCGTGAACGTGAGGAAAACTCGTGGTCGACGTAAGTATATATCAATTAGTTTCTTGTATTTTATACGTAGATCCGCTTTATATGCTACAAATGCTTTCAAGCGTTCTTCTCCTTGTTTGTAGAAATGAGAGAAAGCACGCTTCTCGAATAATTTGTAGAGTAAAGTGGACCGCCAGCCATAAAAACAATGTATGTAAGTGCGCTGTTGTATGTATGTACAATGAGTCGTTAGTTATCAAATATCGGATGTGGAAAAGTGCTTGAAAACAAATTATAAGTATCAGGTTAGGTTGTCGTAAGACAATTACAAGTCTGTAATCGATGATGCGATATCTTTCGTCGCTTACAGACTTGTGAATGGCTTTCGACACGTATACAACTTTTTTTCAAGCATTTTTAATTTGTTTCCCATTTGTCGACAAATGTGAAAAGTGAACACTTTCACGTGAAGTGGGCGATTATCGTAAACTTTGACGATTCCACCGATCATGCATGCAATCTGATTGTTGTAATCGTCCAAGTTTATGAAAAACTGTTCACTTTTTTTGCCGTAAGGGAAAAATTACCTGATAAATACCCTGAGACTAACGACTCATTGTAGAACGGCAGAGTGTTTTAAAATATGATGTATGTTTCAGCCAGAAGCGAAGGGAGCATCGCTGCTTCGCAGAGGGTAGCGACGGCGCCGCTATCAGTGCGTGAGACGACGGCGACAACGACGGAATCGCAACCGGCGCGTGAAAAAACGGCGTCAGCGACAGATTCGCAATCGGCGCGTGAAAGAAGGACGACAGCGACGGAATCGCAATCGGCACGTGGAAAAACGCCGATAGCGACGGCGCCGCTATCCGTGCGGGAGACGACGGCGACAACAACGGAATCGCAACCGGCGTGTGAAAGGGCGACAGCGACGGAATCGCAATCGGCGCGTGAAAGAAGGACGACAGCGACGGAACCACTAATCGTGTATGAAAAGTCGCCTGCAGCGACGGCGCCGCTACTCGTGTATGAAAGGATGGTGACAGGGACGGAATCGCAACCGGCACGTGAAAGAACGCCGAGAACGACGGAACCGCTACCCATGTATGAAAGGACGGTGACAGCGATGGCAACGACTGCTCCGCAAAGATATTTGCCGGCAACGAATGCTCCGCAAGATTATGTGCCGCTACCGGTGTATGAAAGGCCGGCACGGCAGGGCAGTGTGGCGAGGGGACGGCGAGGCGGGATGAAAGTAAGTAACACATACATTTTTTACATTTAAAAATAATAAAACAGCTAATAAAGTAAAGTGTATAAGCTATAGGTATACAGGGTGTTTGGTGAACATTTACCGCCACTTGCGGAGGTCATTTCTGAAGACATTTTGAGCAAAAAATGTCATATAAACATGGGTCCTATTCTGAATATTTACAGTTACACTAATTTGAAGGTTGTTTGTAAAAGACATCTTTCTTTAGTTTGAGTAGAAAACAATTATTAGAAATAAAAAATAAACTTTTCAGAAATAATCTTTTTTTGATTGACTAGTAATCTGAACTACGAAATTACATTATCCTTACTCACTTATCCGAACAATTAATTACTGTAATTAATAATAATTACATTATTACATTATTATTATTGTCACGTACTCGCGTTGGCCAAGCTCACGCGTTGTTCACAGTAATGCGTGTCCAATTGAAGAAAGGATTATTTCTGAAAAGTTTATTCTTTATTTCTAATTTTCTTTTACTCTTCAAACTAAAGAAAGACTTCTTTTACAAACAACCTTCAAAATAGTGTAACTGTACATATTCAGAATAGGACCCATGTTTATATTTTTTGCTCAAAATGTCAGAAATGAGCTCCGAAAGTGGCGGAAAATCCTCACCAAACACCCTGTATATATTATAAATGAAATGAAGACAAAAATAAAGATACAAACGTCATGATCTGAAATGAGGTCAATTTCAGTACGCGATAAAAATGTAATTACGAAACAAACGTCGTACCGTATATATAGTTGTATATAAGTATACAAACGCTAATAGAAATTTGATACTTTGCTTGTAATATTATATGCAATTAATAAGATGTTTGTGTATTGAACCTTTTTTAGAATTTCCTCATATGACTCCGTATTATATTACAAAAAGATAAATATTATTTCTATTTGCATTTGTATACTTACAACTACATATTTAACGAATTATTGTGATTACCATTGTCATCATCGCGCACTGATGTTATTTCAGGTTGAAACGTTTTGTCTTATCAATGTCTTTATTGAACGTATAATATATGTACCTACACACAAATAACATAAAGCATCATATAACACTAGTAAATAAAAAAATAAATTAATTAATAAATTAGTGAATAAAAAATCTTCCTAATAATTATTTTTCTATTGTCAAGAGACCCACAAAATTGGCAACTGTAGTCTGTTTTTTATGAACTTACTTTTATTTATTTATTAGTGTTACTTTGTTATATGATGCTCCATGATATTGTCTCTGTACTCATTTCCCCTTACGTTTGAGCATCGGCCTTCAATCCGGGCGCTGATTTTAACTCATAAGCATTGTTTTGTTACTGAAACCAGACATGGCGGTAGATTATCACCGAGATGATATACTGTAGAGATTGATATTATACTGTCTGATAATTGAATCTTACATCTTTATTAAAAAACATACAAATTGCAGCTAACTTTTCAATTTTATTTTATTTAAAAAGCATCAGTTATCACGTAATTTACCTTATGTTCAACCTTTTCCAACAACTTTACCGCTGACCAATGTTTTATAAATATGATAACATTTCACTTTTATTTATGCGTCTAAACTAAGACAGAAACGTTTGTATTGTATTTTGTTTTAAGTTATTAAACGTGTTATTATTTATTATTCGCTAAAAAAATTAATATTGTTCGCTCGGCGGTTTGCTCTTATTTGCCTTAAGTTTCAAAAAGATTGTACAATACAAGATTGTTCTTTCAATTTTAAATTTCAACTTCTTTACAGATATCGATCTTTTGGTTACTCATACTCCGATATTAGTTTCTTGACTTGGTAATCTTGCGACACACTGGGTATGATGAAGAATTCGAGAATTTTTTAATATTTTGTATCTGCTGAGGATGGCCCGATTTGGAGCCGAAACGTCCGGAATATAGATCTTGTATCTTGAAATAAATCATTTTTGATTAAATACGCACCAAGTACCGCGTTTGACTCTCATAGCAAAGTTATTTTGAGTTTGATAAAATCTTTATTTTGTTTGTATGCTCTAATGAATTCTATAACATGTATAAGTTACATTACGGATTAATAATAATAATGGAACTGGGGGTGGTCCTCCAACGAAGACCTACTGGCGGCACGCAGACTGAGTCCATTGTGCCTCCCCGCTGCAATAACGGCCTCCCAGTTAGGGAAGACCTGTTTCCCTGTAAAAGCGAAGCAGGTCCTCCACCGGTAGCTGTCTTATCTGCTCGGGATCCAGAAAGGATGAGCCGAGCGTACGGAGTCTTTGCCTGGCGTATGCCGGACATTGACCAAGAATATGGAGACTTGTTTCCTCCTCTTCCCCACAAAGTCTACAGTCGGGTGTATTACTACAGCCCAACTTGTACATGTGGTAGTTCAGGACGCCATGACCTGTCAGCAGCTGCACTGCCAGCCTGGGGTCCTTTCTGCTCAGTGATCTAATGCTTCCTGCCAGTCCCTCCCTGGGAGAATCTCCCAAGAGAGCCCTGGCCTGTCTGCATTTGCCCCTGGTTTCCTCTCTCCAGCTACCAAGATGCTGGTTCCGCAGCCAGCCCCGGATCTCCCTCCTGCCTAGGCTGAAGGGGACCCCCACAGCCGGCTCCGGTCCCAGCAGTCTTGTCTCCGATCCTGCCCTAGCGAGCTGATCGGCGGTTTCGTTACCTTTGATCCCCGAATGACCGGGAACCCACGTTAAGGTAACACTATTGTTCTTCGCCAGCTCCTCCAGGGTGCAGCTACAGTCCCAGACCAGCCGCGAAGTAAATTTCGGAGCACAGAGGGCCTCAAGCGCCGCCCGGCTATCCGAACAGATTCTGATACGCCCTCCCTTCCGCTTCCTCTCCAGTAAGGTTTGGGCACATCTCATAATGGCTACAGTCTCCGCTTGGAATACCGTAGCAAATTCCCCGAGTGGGACACTTTCTTTAGTACCATCTCGGGGACAGTAGAGTCCCGCGCCAGAGCCAACACCTGTTCTGGAGCCATCCGTAAACCAGATGTCCCCGTTCCAGGCATTCAGCCCTTTCGGGTCCTTCCACTCTTCGCGCTCAGGGAAGCACACTCTGTACTTCCTCTCAAAGACGCGGATTGCCGGCATTCTGTCTTGCCCCATTGTGAAAACGGGGCCAGCCAGAACCGTTCCTGGAAGTCTTGTGTGTCTAGCACCAGCCTTCCATTTCAACTCACATCTCAGACGGTAGGCCGCGGCCGCCGCCGCAGCCACCACCACCTGGTGCAGTGGCTCAATGCCTAGCAGCACGCCCATCGCTGCCACCGGCGTGGTTCGCATCGCCCCTAGGGCCCCTCTTAAGATCAGGGCCCTGACGTGCTCCAGAGCCATTCTGGCGGTTTTCGTCTGCGTCCTGGGCCACCATACCACTGATGCGTACAGAAGCCTGGGCCGGAGAATCGCCGTGTAGATCCAATAGACCATCCTTGGTTTAAGACCCCATATCTGGCCGAAAGTTCGCCTACACGTCCAGAAGTAAGAACAAATGCTCTTACAGCGATTCTCAAGGTGCTCCTTCCATGTCAGCTTCCTATCTAGGGTAACCCCCAGATATTTCACCGACTCGGTCGGAACAAGTCTTGTTCCCCCCAAAATAGGCCCTTCCACAGGGCCCACTTTGTACTTGCGTGTGAATACCACGAGCCCGGTCTTCAGTGGGTTCACCGATAGACCGGTCCCGCGGCACCACTCCTCTACCACCTCTAGAGCTGCCTGTGTTAGCTCCAGAAGCGTCTCCAGGAAGGGTCCTCGCACAAGGATAGCCAAATCATCGGCATATCCCTGTGTAAAGAAGCCCCTATCGTTTAGTGTGCCGAGTAGCCGATCGGCTACCAGACACCACAAGAGCGGAGAAAGAACCCCCCCCCCCTGTGGGCAGCCTCTCTCCACCCATCCGCTGACTCTCACCGAACCCGATGAGGTCGTTACTCGCCGTCCAAGCATGCCCCTGATCCAATCAACGATCATCTCAGGGACACCCCTCCGAGCGGCCTCTTCACACACTACTTCGTGAGGAGTGTTGTTGAACGCACCCTCCACATCCAAGAAGGTGCCCACCACAGAGCCCCGCTCCTCCAACTGCCCCTCGATGAACGACACGACAGAGTGGAGGGCGGTCTCAGTAGAGTAACCCGCGCGGTACGCATGCTGGTTCCTGTGCAACGGATGCCGCAGAAGAACAACGTCCCGCACGTAGACATCAACCAGCTTTTCTAACGTCTTAAGAAGAAAAGACGTCAGGCTGATTGGTCTAAAGTCCTTGGCAGAGGTGTAACCTGTCCTACCCGCTTTCGGGATAAACACCACCCTTGCCAGCTTCCAAGCGCTGGGCGTGTATCTCAGCGCCAGACAGGCCCTTAAAGTCCGTGTGAGGGGCCCAATGATCTGCTCCAGCCCCTCCTGTAGAAGAGCCGGAAAGATCTTATCCGGTCCCGCCGACTTGAAGGGCTTGAAGGCCATTACAGCCCATCTGACCCTGTCGGGTCTGACGATTTCGGCTGCAAGCGCCCAATCATCTCCCCGCGCTCTCCGCAGAGCCGGAGTCCCCTGCCATGCATAGTCCTCCGACTCCTTCCGGAAGCCCGGGAAGCTTGTCTCCAGTAGGTGTGTCAGACACCGTTCCCCAGTCACCATCGTCCCGTCATCGAGACAGATGGTTTCCAGGGCTGCGTCCGGGTCCCTGGCCAAAACTCTGCACAGTCTAGCGGTCTCGGGCATGCCCTCCACTGACTCGCAGAATCTCTCCCAGCTCTTTCTTTTTGCTCTTACTACCGACTCTCCGTAATCCTTCTGAGCCCTTCTATGAAGGTCCCAGTCAGACCGGCGGCCCGTGTTCCTGGCCCTGTTCCATGAACGGCGGGCCGCGTCCCTGAGATCGCGCAGCCTTGGACTCCACCAGGACGTACTCCTGGTGTTTTTAACTGTCCTTTCCGGACAGTTCCTCTCAAAGCTGCCTACCAGAGCTCTTTGCAGGTGATCTACGCAGAGCTCTATCTCTTGTGCGGTCCCATGTTTTTTGGGAAAGTCCCTGAGACTGACTGATAGGTCCTCTCGATAAGAGGCCCAATCAGTTCCCTTGGGGTCCCTCACTCTATTCTCTTCAGACCTGGCTTTAGCCAGCCTGAAGGTAATCTGTCTGTGATCTGACAAAGAAAGCTCATTCGAGACCCTCCAGTCAGCCACCTCCCGAACCATTTGCCTGGAGCAAATGGTGAGGTCAAGCACCTCCCTTCTCACTGTCGTGCAGAAGGTAGGTTCGTTTCCCTTGTTGAGAATTTCCAGGTCCGTGGACGCCAGAAACTCCAACAGTCTCCTACCTCTCTCGTTGGTGTCGGTGCTTCCCCAGATCGTGTGATGCGCATTCGCATCACAACCTAAGATCAGGGGAAGCCGATTCCTCTGGCAGTACTCCACCAGGCGAGTCACCGGTTCGGGCGGCAGTGAGCCTCCCTCCTCGTGGGGGAAGTAGGCCGAGCATACCACCAGCCTCTTCCTGAGACCAGGCTCCTCGGTGACCTCTATCTCGACCGCTACTGTATCTCTGGAACAGAAATCAGGTATTAGTCGGGCCTCAACGCCCTTGAGCGCTACACACGCTCTGGGTCGTTGCTCTAACGGGGCCTTAAACAGCCTCCCGCATCCCGCCAGACCTCTGACACAACCCCGGACCAGCCAAGGCTCTTGTATCAGTGATATGGCTGTGTGCATTCCAGCTTGGCGCCTGGCAAGAACAGCCGAGGCTCCTTTGCTGTGATGCAAGTTGATTTGGGTGAAGACCACCCCGGTCGGGCCCATTTAAGATCCGACCTTTGGGTTGAGCTCCCCCTTACCCGTTACTGCCCCGCCTTGGGACGTCCCTCCCACCTTAAAGGTGACTTGGTCCATCCCAAGGTAAGGCTTAAAATCCAGTGCCCTCAGTTTAAGGACACTGGATTCCGGGAAGCCGAGAACCAGGTTCCTACCGTCACCGGTAGCCCCTACGTTCTCGGCAAACACCCGCCAGCCCGCTGTGCAGAGCCCCGGGTTTTGCCGCTCGAGCCGCACGAGGGTCGCAGCCGGGTCCTCAGGAGGTCCCGGGACCCAAACCACGGCCCTGTACTGCTTTTGCAGCACCTCCGGGCCCACCACTTTGAGCCTGGCGCCTTCCCATGGCACGATGACGCCGATCCGGTCTTCCAACCATTTCCGCGCCACCGCGTCCGCGCATCTCACAATCGCCGCGCCCGCCTTCAGATGGGTGCTGCGGAATCTGGGCACAGGACCCTCTCGGATCCCGTCGATCTCCTTGGAGACCGCACCCCTCAGCAGCGCCAACCTCTCCGCCGTCAGCGCCTCCTCGGGGTAGCCCTCCGCCACAATCACCCTCGTTAGGGGGTCGGCGACGTCCGCAAAGGTCCCAGTTCCCTGAGCCCTTTGCTTCTTCTTCGCCCCTTCCGTCGACGGAGGGGTCTCGTTGGAGCCCATCCGGCGTTTGCTGCCGAAGTGCTCCCGAGACCCCCCACTCGGCGTCTTGGGGGAAGCTGTGGGAGGTTCAGAGGTTGGAGGGAGACCAGCTTGCGCTCTCTCCCTCTCCCTCTTGGCCTTCCTCTTCATCGCACCACTGCGGTTCCTCTTGGGAGAACCCGCAGTGTTTGCCCTCTCTTCAGATGAGGAGTTAGTGCTTCCCGGGCCCGTTAGAGCCCGTTCCGCCCCCACCACCTCATCTGCTCTCCTTCCGGAGTCCTCTAGTGAGACCTCCATCGGGATGGTTTCAGGATCTTTGGTTTTTTGTATCTCATTATCCATTTTGTTCCCACGAGTAGCTAGGGAAAAGATAGTCCGCCCATGCAGAGCCCCGCATGCATGGGTATGGCTAGATACTCTGGGGTTTCGCCCGGTTCCCCAGAGGCATCGTTCAGGACACTGCTCCCCCAGTGCCACGCAGTCCTCGCCACGATAGCTTCCAGCTTAGCTTGGGGAGTTGGTCCACGGCGGCGGCCTTCCCCACCCCACGCAGGGTTTTACACCTGGGAGGTCGGTTATAACCGCCACTACCCGGGTGGTCCGCTCCACAGGCACGCGGGGGTTTAGGCCCGGGCCAGGGGCATTCCTCCCGGACGTCCTCCTATCCGCCACCTGGAGACGCGCCCGGTGGGCACTCAACCCGATGGGTACATTACGGATTATAAGAATAACATTTTGTTTGTATGTTCTAATGAATTCTATGACATGTATAAGTTACATTACGGATTATAAGAATAACATTTTGTTTGTATGTTCTAATGAATTCTAAAACATATATAAGTTACATTACGGATTACTAAGAATAACATTTTGTTTGTATGTTCTAATGAATTCTACAACATATATAAGTTACATTACGGATTATAAAAGAATAATACATATTACATATATTATTATATAGAAATAATAGGTATTACGTGTTATATAGGAATTTCAGTTACACATGTCTAATTCTTAAGGTTTCGCATATTAAATCTCTTTTTGCAACACCTGCATGAGCAAGATTATTAACATTTTCAGCATTGTGCGCCACATCAATTACCTCCTCTTCATCTTCATTTATTTCAAAATCATCACCTCTCATTAAACAAATATTATGTAATATGCAACAAGCAAGAATGTGGGTTGGAATCAGGTCGACTCGATTCATTGCAAATACAGTTAAAAGACTTCGGAATCTTCCTTTTAACAGTCCAAATTCTCTCTCAATAACTACTCTTGCTGAAGCATGACAGAAATTGTAATTTTGTTGGCGTTGTATTAAATGACCATTATCTCGGTATGGTACCAATAAATTTTCGTGCAGTTTATATGCTGAATCACCAACTAAATGGCTATTTTGTGGAAATTTCGTAACATCTCCCAAGTAACTGTGCACTTCGGACTGACGGAACACTCGCTGATCGTGGACAGATCCAACGTGTCCAACAAAACAATGAATAAACCGGCACTTGTGATCACAGATAGCCTACACAAAGAGAGAGACATTAGTAAAAAATATACATTACATAAAATGTAATGGGAAATATTTGGAGTAAAATAGCAAACACACCTGAAGTTGGATTGAATAATGGCCTTTTCGATTAATGTAAGATTCGGGATGGTGTTTTGGGGCTGGAATATTAATATGTGTTCCAATCGAACAGTACATGGTGTCCGCGCTAATTCTTAAAGAACGCGAGCATAAAAATGCAGTTCGTTAAATTATAAAAATAAAACTGTAATTTAGAACCGCGCATAAAAGCAGAACATAATTCTTGGAAACCTCGCCTGTTTTCGCGATACTCCGAAGATAGAAAGAAAATCTATAGTTTTTGCACATAGACTCTCTCCTTGGTCTCGGATGCCTCCTGCGTGAGGTAAACACCCGACCCAAATCGAGAGAGCTGTCGACAATAACAGTCGATCGGTTGTCGACCCCGCCGTCAGCTGTTTCGTTATTAGACGAATTCAAATTAACTAATCTTAGGGCTGTCGACGTCTGATTGGTTACGGAGAATTTTTAACGCGTCCGGGGGTAAAGAATCTTCTAGAAAGACAAGAAGATAAAACCCCGGAGCGGAGCACTTTCCACGCATTTTTGTCAAAGTATTCAGAGAGTAAAAGATAGCTATCTTTCTTCGCGAAGACTCGTCGTAGCGACGTCCGAACTTTCGTGTCGACTCTTTTTGCGCTTGCATACTGAATACACCGTCGTTACGGATATTCTTCTGTTGCTCGCGGAACTGAATCTCTGTAAATAGTGTAAATAAACTAAACTATATATATCAATTTCGCTAATCAATCTTCCTAATTTCCCGCTCGCACACAATATGCGTACCATCTATAGCACCAATTACTTTCGGAAAAGTACTCGTGCTTTCGAATCCTTTCCATACTTCATTTAAACGTTCATCTGTAGGCCACTTAATAATAACAGGCGCTAGCTCAACGAGTGCCCTTACAACTCTTCTTGTTATACATATACAATGCAGTGCTTCTGCCAACATTGAATCGCTCACAAATCGACCTGAACATGAAGAAATAAAACATAATATGTACTAAAATGAACTTTTGACTATGGTTACATGCGCCACAAAATTTATCTTTGTAAGCAGAAATGACGAAATATACATAAATACAGTAAATCCTCTGTACAGCTGCATAAAAATGAAAATAAAAGTTTATAGTTTTTCTATCAAACATAATCATTGCAGAAAATTACACTAACTTACCTAAAAGAATCTGGAGTACCTAGTCTCCATAATGCCAACAGAAATTGTGTGCGTGGAGAAATCATTGGTGTTCCACTTTTTGTCCTTTGTAGCCTTGGCTCAATACGCGACAAAACATAATCGCAGGTTTCAGGAGACATCCTAAGTCACAAACATTACACATATACAGGGTGTTCTAAAAAGGTGGGGCCAAAATTTAGGGAGATATTCCTCACACCTCGAGGACGATAAAATGTTATATGAAGTTGCGATGAGTGCGGAAACGATTTTTTCAGGAGTTATGTTGAAAATATTGTTGACTGTATTACTTACACAAGAAACAATTTAGGATTAATCATTATGTAAACAAGTAACTATAACATTAAAGGTCAAATTTTTCTGATTTTTGCCTGGCAGATAAGGTCACAACCTCATTTAGCCGTACTCCGAAAAGAAGCTCTAACTCCTGAAAAAAGCGTTTCCGCACCCATGTTCGTATAACATTTTTTTATCCTTTAGGTGTGAGGAATATCTCCCTAAATTTTGGCCCCACCTTTTTAGAACACCCTGTATAAGTAACATTACGGATTATAAAAGAATAATACATATTACATATATTATTATATGCAATAGAATCGTCCATATTATAGTTATTATTATAATAATAACTGAGCACACACACAGTTATCAGATAATACTTTCTGTATTAAAACCAAAACCTCAAATATTTTAAGTGTAACATATATTTATATTTCAGCGGAGACATAAATTATTATAATTAGTCAATAATACCTGAAATAAGCTTTAAATTCTTGCTTTGTTAATGCTCCTATTATTCCTTCTACATAATTTTCTATTCTTGGTACACGTCTTCTTGGTACACATCTTCTTGGATTTACAATCCCTTCTAACATTTCTAATTCGTCATCATCGTCATCATCGCTTTCAAACAATATATCAATCATTTCTCGCACTGCGAGTACTGCTGCTTGTAATAATATTTTGTTACGATCTTGCTCCATCAGGTATTGCAGCGAGTGAAGCTATTAGGATTTAATTGTGCAAAACCTAAAAAAATAGAACGATTTATAATGATTACGTAGAAAACACATTCTTGTAATTCGCAATAGTGCAATATTCACTTACTTACCTATCACTAGGATAAACAATAGGCATAAGGTATAATAAAGAAACAGGGTCATGAAGATGTTATGTCGTTTCAACGTGGATCTTACATTTTCCAATTCAAGGTTGCGGTCCATTTGATGCTACAAATGCTTCGGAGTATTCTTTTTCGCCTTTCTTTCAATAAAGAAAGAAAAACATAAACGCTTCGAAGCATTTGTAACATCAAATGGACCGCAGCTTTATAATTACAAAAAGATAAGAAGTTAAACTGAGATTGAAGTTAATCTACGTTAGAGAAAATGGACATTATAATTTAACTGTATAAAACGTAAAAATGAATTAAACATATTTAGAATATGTCATCGTACGGAAATACTGTTAAACTCTTACCTTTGGTATAAACTACAAATGGCGAAAAGATGCCTCTACCCCCACTACTAACGCTACGCTATTGCTGTTCATGGAGCTATCATTCGCTAGCGCTATTATAGCTCCGTGAACGGAGTTGGTAGCGTTAGCGTTGGTAGCGCGGTAGCGAGCTCCCCGAACGCACCCTAGGAGTCTCGTGAGTCGAAAGGCTCAAAACAATATGACACTACTAGGCGGTCGGTCCACGGACCGGTCGTCGCACGAACCCGGTTTGCCGTACGGCGCCTTTGCCCGTCGTCGGGATCTGTACGTACCGCTACGACGGCACGGTGTCTAACGGTCGAACATGAATTTCGCGAGTTCGATGTCGAGACTTGGAATCGTCTGTAGACGACTTAGGTACCTGGCGGGGTGTTGTACTCGGTAGAGCAGTTACCACGCTGCGATCTGTTGAGACTCAGCCCTCGGCTTGGGGATTCGTCTTGTCGGTTAGACGAGACCCCACACACATATGGTACGCTAGACGGCGAAAGCAACACGCCGCTGGTGGACTTTGCCAGAGTTCCGTCAAAGCGGCGAAAGCAACACGCCGCTGGGACTTAGAATAATTTCGCTCTAGTCACGACGGCAAAGCAACACGCCGCTGTCGGACTTATGCCCGTTTTCACCAACTCGGTTCAAAACTTAAACTCTAGTGACATTTGCTTAATCTTGGTTTATCGCATATTTCCATTCCCACCATGTTTCGTTCAAAATTTAAACGGCAATAAACTGAGTTCATTTTAAACGCTCAATTTTGGCCGTTCAGCTACGATAAACGAAGTTTAAAAAAATAACGTATGAAATATAGAGATTTAATGTGTGTTGCGACCCGTTTTCCTTCGGTCTCGCTAGCCGAAGGGGCGTTGTCGCAAATTCGTTAATAATCCGACGGTAGCTCCGAGGTATCCGCGATATTAATTTCTCCGAGGTATCCGCGATATAGATTACCCCCGACAAAACATTCCGTATGGGCGCCAGGTGCGATTACGCGCACCACGTTTCGACAATTCGATTCCCGATATATGTGCCTGTAGCCCGAACGCAATCTCAGGACGTCGGTTACGTTCTTTGTCGTGGGAAAGGTAGAGAGGGAGCGCAGCGCAATCAACACAGATTAAATAATAATAAGAATGTATTTAAGACAGAGTAATGAAAGATGATATGGTGTTGTTGTCTCAAAGTTAGGCCGACTCGCTGGCGGCTATTACGCAAAATAATATACCGAACGCACGTTACCGTCCACGCATCGCACGCAGTATTCGCGAAAGCGCGAATCTCAATCATTCGGACCAAACGCGAACCTCTATCACACGAGCTAAGCGCGAATCTCTCACACGAACTAAACGCGAATCTCAATCAGGCACCAGTTTCTTACGCAAACAACACTCATACGAAACGCGAATCTCCGCCACACGAATCGTCCTCACGCGCGACTCAACGTAACGCCCACGGCGTACGCGGAGCAAAGATACACACGGTAAACTAATCGGTAGAATGCACCGGCACTACGCAACAACACAAAATACTCGCGAAATCCTCCCCAAGTAAACGCGACGATACTTGCGTGCACAAGCAACACAACATATCCGCGGCGCTCTCCCCCGAGTAAGCGCGATAGCGTCCGCATGCACAAAACGACAACGCAATATCCTCCGGGACACGGTCTTACAACGCGCTCGTATCCGCGGAATTCCCCCAAGAAGACGCGATAATCTCCGCGGTCTCAACACAATCTCTCTCAAAACGCACCACTCGCGACACGTTTACACTCGCAACACGGAACAATATATTCTCGACACAATAAATAAACGCGAATTGACTGTCGGCCACGTTAGAGTTTCCGAGGAGGGCTTTACAACGAGCTACACAGGCACGATCTCGGCCGGCCCTGCGGCCACGAGGTTATTTAAACGGAAACAGGTACCGGAACAGGTACTCTAAACGATAGTAATAATTAACCGTTTCGGGCCATGGCCTAGATCGAGCCGTCGGGATTACGGTAGTGCCAGAGTGGAGATCTTACAAAAAAGCTGCTCGCTGCTGCTCGGCTGAGTCGGGGCTGTGTTCCAGGGATGGCTCCTCGACAGCGGCTCGTTCGACAGTAATGAATGGCCGACCCGGCGGGACCACGCTGGGCCTCCGCGCATGCGCCTCAGGCTCGCTGTTTTCCGCCCCGCCGATCTGTCGCGCGCGCCGCTCTGCTCGCGGCGCCGCCGGCGATTTCCACTGCCTGCCCGCGGCATTTTCAATCGGTTGTCATCGCGTATATGTCCATCTCAGCTTTTAGCCAGGCTGGCCAGGCCATGTCTATGCTGCTGGGCACCCTTGGTACCGTCGGTGGAGGCGTCGGGGTCGTCCATCCGCTCTGCAGTCGCGGTGTCGCACCCCTCGGTGTTATGCTGCGGCGGGGCCCGGAATATGCGGTGCGAGATACTCCATGCGCTACCTCGGCGGCGGGCCCGCGCGACCCGCCCGCCGGTCGACCACTCCACCCAGAACTCCATCCTCCGAACTCTCATCTCTCCCTCGTTGCGACACTGAGTCGTTACATACCGTAGCTAATCTCGCTCCGGCACCACCTGTTGCACCTGCGGATTCTAGAAGATAATTAGCGCGAGTGACCCTCCCCTACTCCGGTCGAGGCGCCATCCCCGACCTTTCCCCCGGCCGAGCTATCATCTGGGCGGTGGACGCGACAATGTCACGTCACAGTGTATAGAGATACAAAGAGGTTATAAACATCGAAATAAATTATATTACAGCATCTTGGTATCTAAAGAGAGAATATAAAAGAAATTATTGAAAATATTTCACGCGGTATCGTCTACAGGGTGTCTGAGACCACCCGTACACCCCTTTTCATTCAAAAACTAAGCATTTTAGAGAAAAACGTTTTAGACAAAAATTGTATGGTTTTGAGGGGAACATAAGATGGTGTCATTGGTTTGACCTTGGGTGGCATCGTTAAAGTCAGGCCAAGGACACCTTCAGTTTCTTAAATGGAAACCCCTATTTTTTTATTGCATATTCTTATAGCTTATGTCAATAGCTTTACAAAACACTATTGTTTGTTGTTGATGGTGGCTGATACAACCTTGACAAAGGTTCGCACACCAAGGCGGAAGGACTTTCAAATAACGGCTCCAAATTATTAAGATACAATATATAGTTTAATGTCAATGTTGGCGGTAGAGGCGAGCGGTATCACAAATTGCACTGTCGATGCGGTTAAATGCACGCACTCTTGTCTTTGGTATTACGGAGACGACAACGGTATTTGAAACACGGTACTGAGACGAAGCACCGCGACGTAAACTCGTTCGCGGGCGACAGAGCTCGTAATTTGCTCTGAGTTCGAGGCGCACGTGGAGATGCACACAGATGCACGCCGCACAGCCGGTACGGTCCTCGCGTGTATGCAGGGAACCGATATCACGAAAAGGCGTAGGCGCGTTATCTCAAGATGCACGTTACAATTGCCAAATTCGAACCATCTTGATACACGTAGGAATGTCGACTCAGGCGATCATCGTCTTCTACCGACCCGAGCGTTGTTTACGCCGACGGATCGGGCCGGCTCGGCCTCGCTCGTCACGCGGAACGCTGAGCGTACGGCACGCGGGCGCAAGCGGAGCGCGCGCGAGATCGGGTTGAAAATTAAAATATTAAATTGAACGCTTATTCCTAAACATACCGCCCGCCTCGAATGTATAATTGCATTCGAAAAGCTTACGGTATAGACATGGTACATATGCTAATGGTTATACAACTATATACAATGATGAAAACTCGGTACAATATATTACATAGCTTATAATCAAGTTGATCGCTGAATACCTACGATCGCCGTTAGGGGGTGGTTCCGCCCGCCGTGGCAGAATTCTTTGATTCTTCGATATTAATCTCGACGGGGAGGAAACATAGTTTGACAATCGGTCTTCGGTACTCAGATCGATGCGTCTTTACGGTAACTACGCGAGTCAGGCCGTCATCTCCAGGATGACAAGCGGTAATGCGGCCGAGTTCCCATTGGCACGGAGGGACCAAGGGGTTGCGCAAAAGAACGATTTGGCCAACTCTGGCTAGTCGCTGGACAACGCGCCATTTCGGGCGTTGTTGAAGGGAATGCAAGTAGTCGCTCGACCATGACCTCCAAAAAACTTCGGTTAGCTGCTGGATCATTTGCCAGCGCGACAGCCTTGCTTCGTTAAGATCGAGCACGCTAGGCTCCGGAGGGGCGATAAGAGCGGTACCGACGAGAAAATGACCAGGCGTCAAAGCTTGATAATCATCAAGACTATCGGAAACGGGAGCAATAGGCCTGGAATTCAGGCACGCCTCAATCTTACAGAGAAGCGTGGTCATCTCCTCGAACGTAAGCGTATGGGGACCGATGCATCGTTTCAAATGATGCTTTACGCTCCGAACGCCGGCTTCCCACAGGCCGCCGAAATGAGGCGCTGCGGGAGGTAGAAAATGCCACTCAGTTTTGTCGGTTGCGAGTCGGTTTATAAAATTCGGATCGCGGATTGTTTGCGAGTACGCTTGTGAGAGTTCTCGATCAGCGCCTTGAAAGGTCGTACCATTATCGGAGTACATGGCCTTTGGCAGTCCTCGGCGAGACACAAATCGCTGATACGCGGCCAGGAAAGTCGCAGAACTATAGTCACTTACAAGCTCCAAGTGAATGGCTTTGGTAGTTAAGCATACGAACAATGCTATGTAGGCCTTTTGAGACTTGTGTCCGCGTCCGGGAGCTGTACGAATAGCGATGGGACCTGCAGAGTCGACGCCGGTATGTATAAAGGCTCGAACGGTACGGTTAACTCGGGCTTCCGGTAGATCTCCCATAAGTTCGATCGGTGTTTCGGCACGTTCGCGTGTGCATCGGATGCACTTGTATAGCACAGAGCGAACGGTTGCTCGAGAACGGAGAATCCAAAACTCACTCCGAAGTGACGCGAGGGTGAGCTGAGGCCCGGCATGTAAAGTTCGTAAATGATGGTGCTCGATAAGGCGAGACAACAACGGATGTGACCGCAGAACGATCGGATTTTTTGTTGTACCGGGAAGACATGCATGGCGCAGCCTTCCGCCTACGCGGATAAGGCCATCAGGATCCAAGTAGGGATTGAGAGGGGAGAGCGGACTGGTTTTTGGCAGCGCGGTTTTGTTTGTCAACGCTGTGAGTTCGTGGGGAAACAACTCGGCTTGCATGGTTTTGAGCCAATAATGTTTAGCTCGTTGAATTTCTTCAGGTAACAAACGTGTAGAGTAGCCATCAATAGGCAGGGTGGATCGTCCTTTTAGTAGGAAGCGGTAAAGGTACGCGGTAATTCGGAGTAATTTAGGCCAGGAGGAGAAACGCGAGGACAGATCCCAGCTCGGTGTCGCATAGGCGGTGTAAGCGGGTTGTTCTCGGCGCTCCTCGAGGGGGCTTCCTGGTGGTAATGAAGGGCACGTGTTCGGCCAACAGTCGGGTGGTTGGCGTAGCCATAAAGGGCCTGACCACCATAAACTGTGATTTTGTAAAGCGTCGGGAGCGATGCCGCGTGACGCGCAGTCCGCAGGATTATCGTGTGTCGGGACATGACGCCACGAGGCCTCAGGAAGCTGTGATTGGATGGCGGAAACACGATTGGCTACAAAGGTTTTCCATCGAGATGGAGATTGCTTCAGCCAGGCTAGGACAATCTGAGAGTCTGTCCAACAGACGGTCTCGAGGTGAGGTAGCTGAAGAGCGGTACGAACGTATTGGATTAGGTTAACGAGTAGGTGAGCTGCTTTCAACTCCAGGCGGGGAACACTTAGCGTTTTGAGTGGGGCTACTTTTGACTTGGCCATAACGATTGAGACCGAAACGGAGCCGTCGACATGGACGAGTCGAAGGTATACGGCGGCTGCGAATGCCTTCGTCGAGGCATCGCAAAAGCCATGAAGGGAACAATGAATGGTGTGAGGTCCATGTTCGGTCCACCGCGGTATCTTGATCGCATTAAGGCTTGGAAGTTTGTCTCGGTATTCTGTCCAGTCATTTAGCTGTTGGCTGGGAAGTTCCTCATCCCATGTGCATTTAAGCAACCACAAAATTTGCATAAAGATTTTCGCGGTTATAATAACGGGTGTGGCCCATCCTAAAGGGTCAAAGAATTTCACGATAGTTGAAAGGACCATTCGTTTTGTCTTAGACGGAGAGGAAGGTATGGAAACACGAAATTGGAAAACGTCGAGCGATGGATTCCAAGTGATTCCTAAAACTTTGATTTGCTCGTCGTCCTGAAGGACTTTGTGAGTGGCTAAGCCATGATCGGAAGGATCGATGTCTGACAGAAGGTCAGATGAGTTGCTTGCCCATTTTCGAAGGCAAAAGCCGCCTTTATCAAGGAGCGCAATTAATTGGTCACGGGTTTGACGCGCGAGAACGGGATCATCGCCACCGAACGCAGCATCGTCAACATAGGTTTGACGGAGCAAGACGAGCATCGCTAGTGGAAACTCGGCTCCGTGATCAGTGGCTAGTTGCTCTAAAACGCGGAGAGCGAGGTATGGAGCGGCAGCACTGCCGTAGGTAACTGTCAAGAGGATATATTCCTTTACAGGCTCGTCTGGCGACGTTCGCCATAAAATGCGCTGGTAGGTGATGTCGCGTGCATCGACCAAGATCTGGCGATACATTTTTACGATGTCAGCGATATAAATGTACCGGGGCTGACGTAACAGAATGATGACAGTAGGCAAATCCTTTTGGAGTTTTCGTCCTATTAACATGTGGCTGTTTAGCGACATGCCATTAGTGGTTGGGGAAGAAGCGTTGAATACTACGCGCAAACGAGAGGTCGCACTGTCTTCTCGTAAGATGGCATGATGCGGGATGTAATACGATTGTGGTAGCGCGGTAGCTTCATTGGGTGAGACTTCGATCATGTGACCAAGTTGCTCGTATTCAGCGAGAAATTCGCGGTAGGCTGAGGCTAGATTGGAATCTCGCTGGAGTCGGCGTTCCAATTGATGGAACTTCGCTAAGGCAATAGAGCGGGACTCACCTAACGGTATAGGCGGTCCGGTTTTAAACGGTAATCTAACAACATAACGTCCTTGCGGAGTACGGGAATGAGTGGCTATAAAGTGCTCCTCACATTGGCGTTCCTCAGGGCTGAGATGTGCCTTCTGAGGTATCTCCTCGACTTCCCAAAATCGACGGATGTCGAAATCAAGAGCCTCGTAGATATCACCGTGGTAAACGGATACGGATGATGGAGAGGTAGGAGGTGGTGCGATTGGACCGGAGATGATCCAACCGAGGGTAGTGTTTTGCGCGGTTGGTTCGTTGGCGGAACCTTTTCGAACACCGTCAAGCACGAGCATGCCGAATAAGTCGGCCCCTATGATGACGTCAATCGGATCGGGACTCATGGGTTCACTATCGGCAAGGTTGAGCCCGGCGATGTGCTTCCATTGACACACCGTTTCGATTCGACTCGGGATATATTTTGTTAACGACGGAAGGATTAGCGCGGTAGTCGAGTAAGCAGGTGCATCGCGAGACGCAGGGGTTATCGTAATTTGAGCAGCATGTCGCACAACTGACTGGGTTTCACCGATACCCGTAACGAAAACTGCTCGTTTAATTCTCGGCAATCGAAGGGACTGTGCAAGCGATCCAGTCATCAACGTTGACACAGATCCTTGATCGAGTAATGCGCGGACAGTGACGTAGCGACCGGAGTTAGAATGTACGCGAACGCGTGCGGTGGCGAGTAAAACTTTAGAGTTTGGCGCTACGGTTTTTGAGATCAAATGCGTTGCAATCTCATTGGTTGTCTTTTCGGCACTGGCGGGAATAGAGACAGAAACGGATTCAGTCTCGGTCGGCTTGACAAGGTTATCGAAATGTAACAACGAATGATGTCGCTTTTGACATTGTCGGCACGCATGAGAACTTGTACATTCTCTCACATTATGTTTGGTACTGAAACAATTCAGACAGCGCTTATTTTTTCTAATGAAGTCGGAACATTGGGATGGAGTTTGCTTTAAAAACGCGGGGCACTGATAAAGCAAATGATTCTCTTTACACAGAGCACATGCGAACGGAACTGCGGAAGCAGAGTGCCGACGCAAGTGATTTTTTCTTCGCGGGTTCCACAGATTTTTCTTTTGTCGATGGCAAGATCGCTTCTAAGGCGCGAATGCGCGATTCGAGAAATTGATCTAATTCACGATAACGAGGGTAATCCATGGTGTCCCCTAGATAGACTTCCGGTTCGGCGGGCGGAGCGGGCGGTCGGCCCGGAGTGGAGAGGATTGGGGAAAGGTGTTTTCGGGAGGGAAAGAGGCCGAGAGGACGAGGTGGAGTAGTGGAGTAAGTGGAGGAGACACAGTGGAGGTCGAGGACATGGAGGAAGCGTCGAGGATGGTGCAGATGGAGAATGGGAGCGGATAATTGGAAGGGTGGATTTGGAGGTTAGGATGTGGAGAAGTGGGCAAGGGGACGGAGATGTAAGAGGAGAAAGAGTGCATCGGCTTCACAGTGGCGCTGTTGGCTGGGCGGTGAGTTGCGGCGTGACGGAAGCGGTGGAAGAGTCGAGGCGGCGCTGGATGTCGGCCGTGGGCTGACACCACGGCGGGACGCCGAGGCGCCGGTGTAGGAACGCGCGTGGAAACGCACGTGTCAATGGCGAAGAAATGGTGCGCCGCGCACTTGCACGGCTGGGATTGAGGAGATAAGGAAGGTAAAGTGAAGGTGGAAGCAAGAGGTGAGAGCGGAGGAGCGTGAAGGAAAGAGAGGGGAGAAAGAGGAGGTGGCGAAGAGAGGCGAGAGAGTGAGAGAAAGCCGAACCGGAAGGACGAGAGAGCGAGAGAAGGGGTGAAAAGGCCTGGCGAAGGGAAGGCATAAGAGAGGGAGATAGAAGAGATAGAGAGAGGGAGGATAGAGGTAGAGAGGGATAGAGATACGGGGCGATGGAAGAAAAGAGGTGCTTCTAAGAGAAAGAGAAGAGAAAGTTGGAGGGAGAGAAGAGAAAGGCGCGGGATATAGTAAGAAAGAGAGATAAGATAATGAAGATAGAGAGAGAAAGAAATGAAAGAGAGAGTGTGTTCAGAGAGAAAGCGGAAGAAAGTACTGAACGCAAGGAGGAAGGAAGGAGGAAGTAGAGTGGGAGGAGGAGGATGGAAAGTGGTACGAGGTGTAAAGAGGCGCGGAGAGGCAGAGGTTAAAAGGAGGAAAGGACGAGAGGGAGGTAAAGTGGAGAGGGTGGGAAATGGAAGAGATGGTTGAAAGCTAAGGGGGAGGAGGGAAAGAGGGGAGCGGGTAATTGGTCAGGAGCTTTAATTTTCTTTTATGTGCAGAGTAGAGCAGGAAAGGAGAGGGTAGAAGGATGGAGGTCAGCCGGATGGAGGTGATAGGAGAGGAATGGAGGCAGAGAGCTAAGTAGGGAGGGAGAGGGCAGAAGGATGGAGGTCAGACGGATGGAGGTGATAGGAGAGGAATGGAGGATCAGTGGTGAGAGCGGAGAAGGAAGAGAGACTGGAGGGGACGTCATCCCAGGCGATTGGGGCAGGAGGATGCACGGAGGAATGATGAGGTTGCGGGGGTGGGTAGGGAGAGGTGGAGAAGGGGGAGGGGGTCCGTGGAGGGGAAGTGGGATGAAGAGGAGGGCGATTGGTATAGGATATAGGGAGGAGGAAAACAGAAGAATGGGGGTACAGGGTAAATAGGAAAGGAGAGGGGTATGAGGGGGAGGGAGAGGCGAAGCGGAGGCACATTTCTGTATTGCGTTGGTTTTTTTGTCGTTATGCTTCTGTATGTAGGGCAGGAGGCGGAATGGATGAGGTCCGGACGGAGAAGGCTCCCGACGACAGGGTACAGGAGGAGATAGGATGAAGGAGAGGATAAAAGGAGATGGAGGGAGATTTAACACACACCCGCACGCACGCTGCGCAGGAGAGAGGGGCACTTCGTTTGTATTTAGTATTTAGTATTAAGACTTAGTATGTAGCATTCATCATAATTAGGCTGGACTTCCGTTTCTCATTTAATCATTTAATCATCATTCTGCACAGGGGGAGAGAGGAGGGGAAGGTTGGGGTGGAAAAAGGTAGATCCGCGGAGGGGTGGGAGGGAAAAGTAGTGTGTAAAAGGTCGCATATGGCCAGGTCGGATAGGAGGGTATTGGAAAGTTGTAAAGGGTTGGGAACGTCCCTTCAAAACGCCATGTGAAATGTACGAGGAGTTTGATGGTTGAAGGTTGTGAAGGTTTGGGTACGTTCCTTAAAAACGCCCTTTAAGGCTCCTTTGGAGCAAATAAAGTACCTATTCTAATCTAAAAAATCCATGGTGTCCCCTAGCTTGAATTCCCAAGCTTTTCGCGACGACTTATCAAATTTTTGAGCAACAAGAAAAACTAGCAAATCATCCCAATGTTCGACAGCTCGACCGAGATTTTTGAGAGCTTGAATTGACGCGTTAGTTTGATCGCGAAGGTTCCGAAGATCTTTGGAGGTTTCTGCGGTAAGTGACGGAAGATTTAATAGGCTTTGTAAATGAATCGTTATGATGCGACGTTTATTGTCGTAACGAGAGACGAGGATATTCCACGCGACTTCGAAATTGTGATTGGTAATCGCGAGATGTTCGAGCGCGGTACTTGCATCCCCTTTTACACACGAGCATAAATAATGCATACGCTCAACATTCGATAAACTAGGTTCGTTATAAACCATTGACTTAAAACGATCGCGGAAATTCTCCCATTTGTCGAAGCTCCCGTCGAATGTAGGTAGGTTGATCCTCGGTAGATGCGATGTTGCACGGTATGAATCAGAAACGCCACTTACGTTACGTGAAGTTGCATTGGGAGGATCAGTCTCGTGGGCTTCAAGTACCTCGGCCATGAAGTCCGCAGCCTCGTAGTAAGCGTCCTCACAGGCGATGATACGATTCTCGGTGAAGTAGACATCGGTAGCTCTCAATTTGTCGTCGGCAAGAAGTTCTATTTCGCCATCAAGCTCTTGGCATTTGGCGAACATCTCCTTCAATGTCGTGAGACGTTGTCGGGTGACGGCTGTTGTCATCTTGGCTTGACCGAGCTTCTTATAATTAGGCAGCACTCGAGTGATAGAATTTATGAGTTGCCTTTGTGTGGCAAGAAGCTTCTCAACGGTCGACATGGCGAAAATAATAATTTTCAATAATAGGACCGTGAAAGTCACAAACAGTTTTTTCTCCTTGGCAGCGATCCGGCTCGAAGGACCAGAATGTTTGTTGTTGATGGTGGCTGATACAACCTTGACAAAGGTTCGCACACCAAGGCGGAAGGACTTTCAAATAACGGCTCCAAATTATTAAGATACAATATATAGTTTAATGTCAATGTTGGCGGTAGAGGCGAGCGGTATCACAAATTGCACTGTCGATGCGGTTAAATGCACGCACTCTTGTCTTTGGTATTACGGAGACGACAACGGTATTTGAAACACGGTACTGAGACGAAGCACCGCGACGTAAACTCGTTCGCGGGCGACAGAGCTCGTAATTCGCTCTGAGTTCGAGGCGCACGTGGAGATGCACTCAGATGCACGCCGCACAGCCGGTACGGTCCTCGCGTGTATGCAGGGAACCGATATCACGAAAAGGCGTAGGCGCGTTATCTCAAGATGCACGTTACAATTGCCAAATTCGAACCGTCTTGATACACGTAGGAATGTCGACTCAGGCGATCATCGTCTTCTACCGACCCGAGCGTTGTTTACGCCGACGGATCGGGCCGGCTCGGCCTCGCTCGCTAAAATATTAAATTGAACGCTTATTCCTAAACAATTATAATTAAGTATTTTTCGAGTTATAAGGCTTGAAAGTTACAGTATTGTGACATAACATTTTGATAAGTATTTATAATTAAATTCCTTACTTTTTATTTTTGCAAACAATACTGTGCACTCAACGATCGTGTTGCTCTCGTTAAGCGCGGTCGGCTGTACAGCCTTGTAAAAAGGACTCGGCAGTCAAGGGAATGAAGGTTTGGTTGAGAAAACGACTATATTCGGATATGCGGTATGGAGTATCGAAATTTTATGGTTGTTCGACGATGTCACAAAGACTTCTGAGACGACCGGTATTCACACTGAGTTTCGGAGCGGTAGACACGAGCGCGCGAGGAGGGGGAAGATGGTTCGACGAATATCGCGATCATTTCCAAGTAGCGAACGAGAAATTCGGGTAACAAGCATCCGCGGAAAATCGATAGCAAACGCCGGGTTCCGAGAAAGGTCTCGCTGGTAAACACTCGAAATGACAACAAGGCGAGAAAAGACTGGTCGAAAGGACCACGCACTAATTATATGGAAAAAGTGGCCACCGTTAAAATCGACGAAAACTACGGAAAACTGTAGTTTGTGTGATGCCGATGAAAAGTTCAAATCCGCACAACCCTCAAGATATGCTAGTTTTTAAGCTACGAGCCTATAAAGGTAATATTGGTGGTATAAAACGTACACATATTATACATAGTATACCCACTCTTAGCGTTACCCAAGATCAACCAGCGTGGAGGTGGTGAGTGTCTGATCTCCTTTTTTGTTCTTGTTTTTATTTTTTTAATATTTTTTTAATATCTTTTATTTTTTAATATTTTTATTTTTTATTTTTGTTTTTTTCTTTTTATCTTATAGTGTTTTTCTATTGTCTCAAACCTTGATTTTCCCTATTACCAGCATCAATGATGTTATGCAATAATGCATTGCTTGGATATTTTACATTTGGTTGATGACGCGCATATCCGAGATACCAAATCACGCTTGTAATATGTGCACAGGTTCCCAGCGTTCTTGCCCCAGTCTTGCAAGTACAGTAATAATTCAATATAGGTTCCTCATCGATTATACCATCTTCATTCATTGGGCGGTTATTATTACGATATCTTATCCACAATTGGTATGTTGTCCTATTACGATGACGTGAATACACACGCAATCGCAATAAGTTAGCTTGAAACCTGTGGCTATCTAATTCCAATATTTCTGTATCATCTCTCGTGACTTTATCCTGGATATATGAAGAAGCCAATTCAATTTGATATATACCTACAGTTAAGTCTTTTAAATAATCTAAATCAAGTATGGGAAAATCTGGAATCTGATTCTCATTGAGTCTCGTCCATTGAGCATTCCCACGCTTAAGGCCTTCAGTCTCCACCAATTCCTGAAGCTCGTTAGGTACACGAGCTCTCTCAAGTATATTCAGAGCCAATTCAGCTGTGGCTCCTTCCATATGTATTGGTTCGCGATATTTATTAATTATTGCTCCAGCTATAAGATAGAATTCCCGTAAATGATTCGCATGATGAAAAGGTATTATATCTTTAAAAAACTTAAAAATCGTCTTAATATGGCCATTACGTGCCTCAATTATCCATCTTGTTTTTGTAATTAATCTCGAGTCATTAGCGACTTCAGTGCTGAGTTGAAATTGTCCTGGTTCTAATATTCCCGGCATTCGATGGTCAATGCCGAGTCTATTTAGAAGCGGAAGTACGTCTCTATACCCTCTATCGACAATGACAATACCGCCTTCTCCTAACCATTCTCTAAGTGCTCCTGCATCATCTTCAAACTGTTTTTCAAGCATTGCAGCATCGTTGTTTTCATAATCCGAAAAGTATGGACCATGAATGTCCAAAATATATCCATCAGGGGCAACCATTAGTGCTGGTTTCACTAAATGACGACCCTTATGTACAGAATAAGACCATCTAAGAGCGCGGTAGTTAGTGGATTTTTCTATGTAACTGTACGTACCATCTATATAAACAATAACTTGTCGATTCTCCACATCGGGATTATACAGAGTGTTAGCAAAATCGGTCACGTGGCGCTGTATATATTCCTCTCTAGTGATTGTCCCTAATCCTATATTTTCGGGTAAAAACCGTAGCATCAAAGATTGCCTTACATTAGCAACAGCCAAACTCACAGCTTGTCGACTGTTATATTTGAATAACAGTTTAAGAAAATCGTCAGGCAATCCTTGTCGAAGTTTACATAGAAATAGAAGCACGTCTTTCTCTTTGATGTATCTCCGACTATTAAGTTGTGGAATGGGATCACAATACGTTACGATTTCATCAAACTGTTGCTTACTTACTGGACTGATAATCCTAAATTCTTCATCTGAAAAAGAATTTTTATTTGTAAAGTTGTACTGTTCATTAGCTATCGAAAATTCTCTTAGCATTGCTAAGAAATCATGTAGTTGTCTACCTGCGAGCATATAACTCCGATCAAAGTATTCGAAATGAGCATGTAAATCTTTAGGAAAACAACCCTCATCATCCAAATGTTCAGGACAAGATCGAATGTTTTCAGGAACATAGATCCCACGATTTATGAATATATATGTTCTACATTTCATTGATAATCGCTGTAGTTGTCCATTTCTTCTGCAAATAATACATGTACCATTTATCCCCGTTCGCATAATATTCAATCTTGTGTATGCCGGATTATTCTCCAATTGCGTTTCATTAGTTATGAGCGCATTACAATTTATACATACCCTTGAATTTTCTGCATATGGTGCGGGAGGTCGCTGGAGATTTTCTCGAAACTTTAACGCGATTTCACGTTTTCGAATATTTTCGTCACCTTGTAATCGAAGCATTGTTCTTCGTACTGATGCCACATTGCAAACAAAACATCGAATCAGATGTGCCACATTGAGATCAATAGTTTAAAACTCACCGGCTATAGTATAGTACTCAAAAGTATTAATATGATTATGGAACTCAGGTAGATGCTATTGAAAAACGAAGAGATTATGAGCTGGGTTGAATTGAACTGATAAGTTGAAACCGATTGATCGGGAAAAAAAGTTTTAGAAAAAGCTTCTATAAATCGCAGAGAAAAATTTTGGCGAGAATTTTTCTACTTGTTATAAACGTAACGAAAAATCATAAAAAGTTCTTGCGTTATGAACAATCCGAAAAAGATAATATACACAGACCGAAAGATAGATTGGAATTAGCAAGTGAGAAATCAATATATACTGTTGGATGTAGATTTTAATTGCGAGTGTGATGTAGCCTCCTAGCGCTCGTTAGGTGAGAATGAAAAATGCGAAATCTGTACTAGGGCTTAAGGCCTCTGAATAGTCACGGAAAATACAGCGGTCGAGTGGCGCGATGTGGCCGTGAGTCACTCGAAAGTCGGCTGGTGGGGGAAACGCAGACAAGAGAAAGCACGTACCTGTGCCCTCGTTCTTATACGTTCTTTCTCTTGTGTGCGTGTGCCCCACCAGTCGACTCTCGACTCTCTCGAGTGGCTCGCGGCGGAAAACAGTGGACAAAGTAAACATAGGCAGGTAAACATACAATATGCTTTCATCTTTCATTTGAGCGCTGATATTCAATCGTACGGTGACTTCTTCTTATTTGAGATCTTCCGTAAGAACTGTCCATATTTCATCTCTCAATTCAAGATGGCTGACCTGGGTATCTAGGGCCCTTAAGCTACGAGCCTATAAAGGTAATATTCGTGGTATAAAAAACAATCAATTATAGCATATTTTGACAATTGGCAAATCAAGGAGTTTCAGACAATAGAAAGACACTATAAGATAAAAAATAAAAAAAATAAAAAATATTAAAAAAAGTGTGCAAGTAGAAACTTGCACATTGCTTCCTCATAGTTTTGAAGTGTGTAAGTAAAAACTTGCACATTGCTTCCTCATAGTTTGTAAGTGTGCAAGTAGAAACTTGCACATTGCTTCCTCATAGTTTTGAAGTGTGCAAGTAAAAACTTGCACATTGCTTTCTCATAGTTTGTAAGTGAGCAAGTAGAAACTTGCACATTGCTTTCTCATAGTTTGTAAGTGAGCAAGTAGAAACTTGCACATTGCTTTCTCATAGTTTGTAAGTGAGCAAATAGAAACTTGTACATTGCTTTCTCATAGTTTGTAAGTGAGCAAGTAGAAACTTGCACATTGCTTTCTCATAGTTTTTAAGTGAGCAAGTAGAAACTTGCACATTGCTTTCTCATAGTTTGTAAGTGAGCAAGTAGAAACTTGCACATTGCTTTCTCATAGTTTGTAAATGAGCAAGTAGAAACTTGTACATTGCTTTCTCATAGTTTGTAAGTGAGCAAGTAGAAACTTGCACATTGCTTTTTCATAGTTTTTAAGTGAGCAAGTAGAAACTTGCACATTGCTTTCTCATAGTTTTTAAGTGAGCAAGTAGAAACTTGCACATTGCTTTCTCATAGATTTTAAGTATACAAATTAGAAACTTACACATTACTTAATCAACATTTTATTTCGCTTATAAACCTTCCTCTATGAGGAAGTTTATTTTTTCTTTGATATATAATTATTAGTAAATATTTTTTAATTTGGCTTCCTCATAGAGAAAGCTTTATAAGCGAAATAAAATGTTGATTAAGGGGTTACACCACTGTAGAGCACGAAAAAAGTAGGCATATTTTGGGAATTTTTTTTGGCGCAATAAAGAGATCAATCGAAATTCTGTAAAATGGGCTTTATAATTCTAGTAATGAAGTACACAAAATATTTTTTTTAACTTTGTTCATGACAAAATGGCGGCGGCGCAGCATTTCTCCGTCGGTGCCTTATTTTTTTTAGGGGTCCACGGCCGGAAACCTAGCTCCCGCAATTTTTGACCTGGAACAAAAAACCAAAGTTTTTTCGATTCTATAGAACAACAGCAAGAGAGGTACGTAGGATTTTTTCGATATATTGATTTTTCGCAAAATGGTGCACTTTTGAAAAAAAAGTTTAAAATTTCATGAAGAAATTCGTCACAAAATTGTTTATAAAAAAAAATATGCAATATAAAAAAAAATCCTACGTACCTCGCTGGAGAAAGCAATTTTGAATATACTTGTTAAATTTTCAGATCGATCGGTAAAGATTTGTTCGAGTTATGTTTCCGGCCAGTTCAAGAAAAGTGGTTTCGAGAAAAACGCGTTTAAAGTTTTAAGTACTGTAAAATCATATTATATTCTTATATACCTTTAATCGGCAATGCCTGCACCATACAATTGGCCTTCTAGATTGACATCCTCGTCCTCTTTTTCCTTTCTTAAGGCTTTCAACTCGATTTGAGCCTCTCTTGCGCCTTCACTCAACGATTGTTCCGCTCTCTTGATGCGCTCCGCGTCCACCTCCATGCATAGATTGTAGCTGTTTGGGCCAATTGTCATGCCCATAGTGTCGATTATGTGCAAAATTGAGGAAAATCCGTCATTGAACACACAAGTAGCGATATTTGTGGCAATATCTAATACTAATTTTCCACTAGATATTGATTTTGGAGCCATCGCCCATACGGTCAAGTTGAAACTCTCGTTGCTGTTCTGAGTAAATCCGCCGATGCAACGAGTGAGAAGATCGTCCTTACTCAATTCTTCGTACACTGGCTTTATAGCTTCGAAAACTTCTTTGTGCATAGGTTGTTGATGTTGATAATCGCCCAAACTGTTTGTCGCTTTCGCTTTTTGCCAAGTGCACCATGAAGGCGCTCGGGGCATACCTGAGAGCGTTGCAGCAGAATTGAAAATTTGGACATATAGACATTTTTGCCGCCCTCCATCTTTTGGTATATCATTTTTAAGACCCCAAAACACCTCTTAAGCAAAAAAAAAATTTTTTGTTTTTTTGAAAATTCTACAGTGGTGTAACCCCTTAAGTAATGTGTAAGTTTCTAATTTGTATACTTAAAATCTATGAGAAAGCAATGTGCAAGTTTCTACTTGCTCACTTAAAAACTATGAGAAAGCAATGTGCAAGTTTCTACTTGCTCACTTAAAAACTATGAAAAAGCAATGTGCAAGTTTCTACTTGCTCACTTACAAACTATGAGAAAGCAATGTACAAGTTTCTACTTGCTCATTTACAAACTATGAGAAAGCAATGTGCAAGTTTCTACTTGCTCACTTACAAACTATGAGAAAGCAATGTGCAAGTTTCTACTTGCTCACTTAAAAACTATGAGAAAGCAATGTGCAAGTTTCTACTTGCTCACTTACAAACTATGAGAAAGCAATGTACAAGTTTCTATTTGCTCACTTACAAACTATGAGAAAGCAATGTGCAAGTTTCTACTTGCTCACTTACAAACTATGAGAAAGCAATGTGCAAGTTTCTACTTGCTCACTTACAAACTATGAGAAAGCAATGTGCAAGCTTTCACTTGCACACTTCAAAACTATGAGGAAGCAATGTGCAAGTTTCTACTTGCACACTTACAAACTATGAGGAAGCAATGTGCAAGTTTTTACTTGCACACTTCAAAACTATGAGGAAGCAATGTGCAAGTTTCTACTTGCACACTTTAAAGCTATGAGGAAACAATGTGCAAGTTTCTACTTGCACACTTAAAAGCTATGAGGAAACAATGTGCAAGTTTCTACTTGCACACTTAAAAGCTATGAGGAAGCAATGTGCAAGTTTCTACTTGCACACTTAAAAGCTATGAGGAAGCAATGTGCAAGTTTTTACTTGCACACTTAAAAGCTATGAGGAAGCAATGTGCAAGTTTCTACTTGCATATTTTTATTATCCTAAGACATCATTTTTTGAAGTCTTAATTATTGTGACTTGACATGTTCTAATTGAAGTCTCAATTATTGTGACTTGAGATGTTCTAATTTCATTCGTTCAACTTTTTTTCTTTTCTCTCTTTCTCGATGTATCTCTTGTTTCTCTCATTTGCAATCTTATTTGCAAATTCATTTTTTTATATCTTTTGCCAGTTTGTAATTCTCGTATAAAATTTCTGTTTTATAATAATTTTTCGGGATTTTAATTTATTTCTTTAAATGTTAAGCAAATTATTGAGACTTGAGATGTTCTAACTGTCCCCCTTAGAAATAGATGAATAGTGAGTAAATTAAGGTTTAAATTTAACCGACGTTTGTAAAATTACGACAATAGATTTTCTCGTCACCCATGAGGTACTATTGTTGACGCGTTTTTTTTTTTAAGTGGTTTCCCCTGTAGGCCTAGTCCACTAAAAAATAATATGATATTATCGAATTTTTATGATTATAACTATAATATCGAATTTATTTGTCAGAGAACAAAATAAAACTATATATATTATTATACATATACTCTTAGAGACAGAGTAAAAAATATTGAATATTTTTTCCATACTTTCATTATATTTTTTACTGTATATATGTATACATATAAAAATTCGATCATTTTCTAATATTTTTTTTACACACTCGTCTTTGTGACAAATATGATGCCTTGTTCAGACATGATGTCTTTTTCAGACACGATGTCTTGTTTAAATACGATGTTTTGTGCAGACATTATATTGTTTACACACTCATCTTTGTGACAAATATGATGCCTTGTTCAGACACGATGCCTTATTAAGACACGAAGCCTTGTTCAGACACGATGCCTTGTTCAGACACGATGCCTTGTTCAAACACGATGTCTTGTTCAGACACGATGTCTTGTTCAGACACGATGTCTTGTTCAGACACGATGTCTTGTTCAGACACGAAGCCTTGTTCAGACACGATGCCTTGTTCAGACACGATGTCTTGTTCAGACAGGATATCTTGTTCAGACACGATGTTTTCTTCAGACACGATGCCTGGTTCCAACACGATGTTGCAAACATAATTTTTTTACAAATTGATATAGAAAAAGATATGAAAATACAGTGAGTGTGTGTCATTCTGTATGTATTATATTTTTTAAATTTAAGTTTTTATTCTTCCGGAAAAGGCAGTAATTTTTTTTCTTTAATAATCTTTAGACAATGCCTACGCATCCTTAGCATATCTGTTGAATATTTTTTAATAGATGGATTTTCTCCCCTTGCTATTGATATAGCAAATGCTGCTGCAAATATACCACACGATGCTAGATCCGGCTGCTTTGTGACTTTTTCAAATATTACATTATTTTCGGTTAAATTAGGATATCGCTTTTTAATGTATTTTTGTTCAACTAATGTTAGATTGTCATAAGTGTGCGTCTCAAAATACAAACTGTCATATATATGAAGTTTTACACCGTCATAATAAATACAATGCCAGTGGTTGCCAGCTTGACAACCTCCAACAATCTGAACATCAGGTGTAAAGATTGGATTAACCCAATGTAAACCAGTAATAAATAATACATCAACACGTTTAAATTGAGTGTTATTTTCTATTATTTTCATAATTTCATTTAAAGGTCTATCATCTAGCCATGAATTTTTTTCTAGTACGTTTTCTTCTAGAGTTTGTGGGGATGGATTAATCTCTACTGTATCTGCTATTTTTACACTTTCTTTCTTATCTTTCCTAAATGCCTCATTAGTTTGTTTAGACATTACGTTGAATAAATGTTCTTCTGAATTTTTGTTCTTATTCGAAGAATTTTCTTTTAATTTTTCCAACATCTTTACACTTGATATTAGTCTCTTGTTCTCCTCGTTTACTCCGATAAAAATAGGTTTATGATCTGAGAAATAAGTTTCGTATACTCCAGCACTGTATTTAATATTTCCTCCGATATAAATATTACATCTATCTGCGTATTAAAGTTTGTAGTTGATACTTGGGTACTAATTGCACGTTTAAATTGTAATTCATTTAAATGTTTTTCTAAAAATCCTCCTTTATTATACGAGTCGTAATTAAAGTCACCTATTATAATTTTTTTTTTACTAACAGATTTTCTTAAAATATTACTCAGTTCGTGCGTAAACATAGTTCTAGGTACTGAGGGAGATTTATAACCGGTAATGATCTCCACCTCATTTATGTTTATGCGTATCAAGTCAATGTGACGCTGTTGTCCATTTATAGTTTCATCTTTTTGTATATGGTCATCAATAAATGCGTTAAGTTCCTTCTTAATAAAACATATTATTCCTTTTGGTAAACGTTTATCATAATTATCTGTTCGGAAAATAATATTAAATCCTTCAAATGTCAAATTGTCTGTTGTAATTGTTTGTGTTTCTGCAAAAATTAATAAATCTGCTTGTTTATACCATTTATCACAACATATATTAATCAAATTTTTATTCAGTGACCGTACATTCTGGTAAATAATTTTTATTTGGTTTCCTTTTATAATTTTGGAATACGACAATTTAAGACATTTCTCTTCTTTTAGACGTTTTATTTCTAATTCCAATAGATTATTTATTGATGGTTTTTTTGGTGATGTAAAACTTCCAAGAATATATAAATCAGATAATTTTGTTACTCTACTCAGCGCTACGTACAACATTGGCTTTGTCATACGGCAATTATTTCTTAAATCAACACATACTTTTTCGTAGGTTTGACCTTGGCTTTTATGGATTGTCATAGCTTCAGCAGGTGTTATGGGAAATTGTTCCCTTACGATTTGATATCCCATTCTCTCATTGACGTTCAATACGACAGAGAGCGGTGATAGCGGAACTAAACACATTTCCATACAATTTTCAGTCATATACTCTATATATGGTCTTCGTTGTTCCACCCCAATTTTATTATTATTAAAATCAAGCCAAATTTTAATTGGTTTATCTGTACCTGGTTTAAACGTTATATTTTTCAATATACCACAAGCTCCGTTAACTAGGCCTTCTTCTACATCTATATTAGTAATTATCATGTATTTGATACCTATTTTTAATATAACTTTGAAAGCCAAGCCACCACATTCTGTTCTTTTTCTTGTTTTTAATGACGTTAGTAATTTATTTCTTAATTTACTACTAACTTTTCCTAAAATTGTGTCTTTGGCTATAGATTCATAAGCTATACCATCTTTTAAATCAATTTTTAATTGATTATAACTATCAACTGAGTGATTATCAGCATATAATCTAATTGCATCTTTTGGAACGTATTCTTCTGTCGCTTCTCTTGACTTAATTAAAGCAATATCATTTTCACACATTGTTCCTTTTGCAAGGTTGTTAAGAGCTTCAATAAACGTTTTATCTTCTTTTTGTCTCATTACTTCTGTTAATTGAAAGAATTCAAATTCATTCCACAGAACATTTTCTGAAAATACGCTTAACATGCAAGATTTCGGACAAAGATATATTGAAGTATCCATAACCGGTGGTAATTGATAAAGATCACCGACCACCAGGACAGAAACTCCACCAAAGCTTTTATCACGACCCATTATTTGTCTTAATCTTGTATCCACTCGACTGAACATTGTACTACCTACCATAGATATTTCGTCTATAATTAACAATTTTAATTCTATTAAATTCTCTCGAATAGTATTTGCCACATCTGCTGATAATTCTGGCATTTGCCCTCCGTACTGTGTTATCGGTAAAGCAAAAGCAGTGTGTAACGTTACACCACCTATTAAAAATGCTGCTTTTCCTGAGGGAGCACATAATAATATTTTGACTGAATTGTTTTTTTCTCCAGGTGTCTCGTTGAAATAATCCAATAATAACTGATAAATCGCGTTAATGACTGTGCTTTTTCCAACCCCTGCTGATCCGCTGATGTACAGTTTAATTGGTAAATCACCAGTTTTGAAACAATGTAAAACGTGTATTGTGATTTCCCTCTGTTTGTCGTTTAATTTTTGAAGAATTCTCATCATTTCTTCTTTGGTCGATTTAGGTGGACTACTTATTTTTCGTTTAGTGTCCTTTGAACAATCTGCTACACCTGTTTGACCGAATATATCTATCTCTTGCTCTTTCGGAATTTTTGTATTCATGAAAGATTCTACCTCCTCATCTTCTACATCTTGTTGATCTTGCTGTGCGTGAGTCAACGCATTGTCAAGTTCTGCATCACCTATTACTGCAATTTTTTTTCTGTTATTTTCAATTAAATGAATATTTTCTTTATAAAGTGTTTCACAATTTTGTGTCTCCACATCATCTGTTTCGTTTTTCCAAGGTAGGAATAACAAAACCTGTTCTCTGAAATAATTATATCGGTCTTCTTGCAATTTGTAACGACGAAATCTAATAATTTTCTGTTTTCTTCGTTCTCTAATTTCAATGTTTTCATTATATTCATTCTCACTATCACTTTGGTATGTAGTGCTTTTTTCTTCATAGTTTGCTGCGAATTCGGCAAGACAAACATCAGGCAATTTTTGATAATTCCGATTTTCGTATTTATCAATTATATTTTTGTAGTATATATCTGTTGATTCATCACTTATTGTTTTTAAATGTTTGTTATTTTTTAACATACGAACACGTTCTTTTCGCGGTGCAGTGTTAATATAAACAACAGCTCTACTGCACAATGAAAGTGGTAGGCCAAGAACATGGTAAACAGCTTCTTGTGCAGACATAGTATTACCGTTTATGAAAACGTTTGCGATTTTTCTGAACTTCTGTCTAATATTCAAATTACCATTTTCTAGATCTTTTGCTGCTTCTTTTAGTAATCGTGATAGTCCTGCGTCAACTTTTGTGACGTAATTAATCATGTATGAAGCACAACTGTATGGATCTAAAACAAATTGTATATCCATGTTTGATTCCAGAAGAGTCAATATGGTTTTATTGTACGCATTAATTGCAACTTCGTTGCTTTGTCTTTTCAAGAATATCTTAGTTCTTGATAACGTACTTCTAATTGTTTGAATATAATTCTTTTCCGTCATTTCTAATCGTTCCAACATGTCTTCGAAAGATATGAGTATATTTTTTTCGAAAAATAGTTGCATTAAATCTCTTATTTTTTTTCTATTGGTTTTATCATTTTCAGTTTTCTCATTTTCTCCTAGTGGTTTGAGAATCATAGTTTCTTTCATTACAAACATTGGAATATTGAATCGGCATGAAAATTTATTTTTTTGACCTTTGTAACATGTTGATTTGTGCCGATGTATTTGCAAACGTATCAATGGATTTTTATCATCGTAAGCACATGTAATGATTTTATCTATCCACTGTATTAACTTTTTATTCGCATCCTCATTTTCTTCGTCGTAAATCGGTGCATTCTTGCAATATAAAAGATTATGTGTATGAACTGTACCTCTTGCTTGAAATTCTCGCCTTTGAAAATGGTCAACTACATAGTTTTCTCCAAGTGGGCCATATTCATTCTGTAATATAGACATAATCATATTGAATCTTTCTTCTATATATCTGACACACGTCACAGGATTTTCTCTTATCAACTTTGTTTTTTCTGCCATGTCCAAGTGTATTGCCTCATATGTACTGATGTTTTTATTTTCTCGTATTTTGTACAAAATTTTCAATAAATCAGGGTTTTTATGTTCACATGCAGAACCCGTAAAGAACAATGAGGGAATACCACATTGTCTAATCATACTAAGTAAATGTTTTTTCTTGTTTTCCCAATACGAGGGTGACGAACGTACTTGTTTCAAAAATTTGTATCCGTCATTATAACGAATAGAATCATTTAAAAAGTTAGAGTCTTTAATTTCTCCTGCAGTTAAGTTATTGTTTCTCTTTACTCTCCTTAAACAAATATTTATGTTGGACATTACTGACTTTTCTAATTTTTGTTTAGCCATAAATAAAATTCTTGTAGGTTGACATGATCTTCTATCTTTGTGCCTTACTTCAAATTTAATTCGTTGTGAGTACGTCAATTTATTCCTCTTGTCTAGAATTTCTCCTCCAAATATTCTTGGAAAACACAATTCATCAATATTTTCGGTTAAGTGCCAAGGTATTGGATATTTGCTTTGTCCCGGAGCTATAATTTGAATATTTGTCGATATTTCTTTGTTTCTGTCGACAATAAGAACTTCATCATTTGGTTCGAAATATTCGGACTCTTCTGAATCCGATTTATTTTCTGGATTTTTTACTTTATGCTTTTTTATATTAGTGCATCTTTCATTTTTATCATCTTTATCGACAATAAATTCCAATTCTGCAGTTAAGTTTCTGTTATATTTTTTGAAAAAATTCTCATCAATGTTTACATTATTTTTTCGATACAAAGGCGTTTTTTGTAAGTATTCCAAAGCCTCACAAATTTTAGCTGGTTTAATAGTTTCGTACATGTAATCAGACTTGTGCTCCAAGTGCCTTTTCAGCTTTATTTGAATAGTTGACATTTCATCAAAAGTTCTAGGTAAAACATTAACCATCTCATTAATTTCAACTGGAACATTAACTATACTTCCCTTTAATGACAATTGAGGGTTAATAGCATATGGTTGTAATGCTTTAATTTGCATGAACGGAATATACGGAGATACCATTCGTTCTTCAAGTGCTGTCAAACTAGTTACAACTTTTGGCACATTTGGAAATTTTAAATCTGTATTTGCTGCTGTTTTTGGAACATCTCTTGATGTAATATATCTTTTACATGTCTTACAAACGTATTCAGATGAGTTATTGACAATTTTGTTGATAAATTCGTTAACAGCCATTTTTGTCTCACTTAACTCATTTCGTATTTTATTAATATTAAAACGTTCTACTGATTTTAAGAAAAACAAATTTTCACAACACAAACATACTATATCTGGACCCAATTTTCTGTTTTGCAAAAAGTTCATTATCAATACATTATGATAATATTCATTATCTTTGAGGCCAATCTTAATCTTGTTATAAACAGAATTGCTGTATTTTTCTCGATATCCAAAAAAATCGTTGAGTCTTAATAATCTCTTACGTTCAATGTCATGTTTTCTTTCTTTTACGATAAAGTTAAAATCTTCACGTAAAATAATAATTCTATCTCTGTTTTTAATTTGTTCACTTATCTGGTAATCTGTATCTTTTCTTATAATTTTTATTCTTTTTACATTTTTCTCCTTCTCTGCTTCTTTATACGCCAGATTTTGACGTTTTTGTGTTATTATTTGCAGATTCTTTTCTTTCTCTACTTCTTTATACGCTAGATTTTTACGTATTTCTGTTATTCTTTGCAGATTCTTTTCTTTCTCTACTTCTTTATACGCTAGATTTTTACGTATTTCTGTTATTCTTTGCAGATTCTTTTCTTTCTCTACTTCTTTATACGCTAGATTTTTACGTATTTCTGTTATTCTTTGCAGATTCTTTTCTTTCTCTACTTCTTTATACGCTAGATTTTTACGTATTTCTGTTATTCTTTGTAAATTTTTTTCTATTTCTGCTTTTTGATACGCCCGATGTTGACGTTTTTGTGTTATTTTTTGTAGATTCTTTTCTTTCTCTGCTTCTTTATACACTAGATTTTGTCGTTGTGTCGTTTTTCTTTGTATATTTTTTTCCTTTTCTCGTTTACTATACGAAGGATCTTGTCGTAGTCTTTTCATTCGTTCAACTTTTTTTCTTCTCTCTTTTTCTCGATGTATTTCTTGTTTTCTCTCATTTGCAATCTTATTTACAAAATCATCTTTCTTATTATCATTAATATCATTCTCCGTTATGTTTTTCCCTTCATTCAAAGAACTATCACGTTTTTGTTTCATGTTTTTTTGTTTATTTTGTTATTTATATTTATATTTTTTGTCAGTTTGTAATTTACTTATCAAATTGCTGTTTTAAAATAATTTTTCGGGTTTTTAATTTATTTCTTTAAATGTTAAGCAACAATTAACTGACACAGTTTCTAAAAAAATGCTAAAATACTTGTTTATTTTATTAAAAACGTATTATGTATACTCACCCTTCTAGGGTTAATTATATGATTGTACCGTTCTATATTTTGTTCAACGAGATGATATTTGGATCCCTCTAAAACTTATCCGTTTCGCGTGAGTCTTTAACCAAAAAACGTCTATTTACATATACGATACCATATAAGTCAACCTTAAACCGGTATTCATAGTCGGATTTTATTTCAAGATTTCCGAAGAAAAATTTTTATATATGGTCGCATATAAATATATATTATTATATATAGTTTATATATGATTATATTTCATAATGTATTATACCATACATGGTAATATAATATAATGTCGTATGTTATAATCAACCTATTTTCATATATGACTGAATATATATGACTTTTATATCAAATCATGCATGATTATTCTATAATGCATATAACTATAGTATTGAGTCACATGATAAGATATAAAATCTTGAAAAAGCATATCTGCTTTTACATAACCAGATATGATATTTAATATAATCATACATATAATTTTTAAAAGTTAAGTGCGCCTACAAAATGCAATTTAAAAATGTTTTTTTCTGTTCTCTTTTACAACATTTGATTCCTTTATCTATATATAAAATTATCAAGGTAAAATCATCAAAAAGTGAGATTTGGTGATCTTGAAACCGCATGGCGTGTGACTCGTAACATAAGATACTCAGGGTACTCCTGTGTTGCTGGAGTATGAAAGTTATTGTATAGTAATAAAATAAGAGAAAATACTATATTAACGTTAAGGGAAGATTTATACGAAATTATAAGTGTGTGCTGATTTTGATTTGAGAGGGAAGGGTAGAGGGGGCAGATAAGGTAAAATATTGGGTATAAGTGTGTTTACGATTGTTGCAAATGTGCTTCTCCATTACATTTGTCTTTCAGAAACTTTAAATAAGAATTAAATAAGAGAATAAGGTATTTATTTTATAAATACCTTATTCTCTTTCTCTCTTTTGCTTTCTACTTATCCTTTTCTTTTTCTTCCTCACTTAGCGTTTGAAATAAATTTTATTCCACTAGATATTTTATATTTTATATTAGAATATTATGATATTTGAAATATCTCAAAAAATTCTAAAAAAGGGAGCATTATTATAGCTTTATTATAGTGTTTTTAAAACGTCCGGATCGATAGGTAAAATCAGGTTTATGTGTAGAGATTCACCGGCTATAGAGCCGTATTAGCATCTTAAGACATTATTTAAGACAATCTTGAAATAAGATTCGACTATTCAATTATGAACACGGGCCTACGAATATTATTCGAAACGATCGTAATTTGAAAGCTTTTATATTTGACATGTGTAGAGTTTTTAAAGCGTCAATAGAAAGATTATTATATTACATTACATTAATAATAATTTTTATTTTATAAATACCTTATTCTCTTTTTCACTCTTTTTCTCTTTTTATCTTTTTTTTGTCTCTCTCACTTAGTGTTTTAAGGAAATTTTAGTGCAAAATAAATGTTGCTTCTCTCTCTTTCTCTCTTTCTTTCTCTCTTTGTTAGTAAACGTGAGGAAACGTAAATTTATAAATCCAATTCTAAAGAAACATGTAAGCACTGAGCAATTAACATACTTATATAATAATATATACGAAGACATACCAAATTTTTTTTTATATATACAAATATATAAAAAAATATATATTGTTTCATGTACAATTTGACATGATTATATTATGAGTTAAAGTATCTATTCACTTTTTGTTGACTTTATCTTGATACTTCTATACACAGAATATTGAAAGAAATCGATTAATAAGATTATTAATTTTTACATTTGTGCAATTTTTCAAAGTTAAGGGCACCCACAAAATGCAATTTAAAAATAATTTTTTCTGTTCTCTTTTACAACATTTGATTCCTTTTATTATTCTATGTATAAAATTATCAAAGTAAAATCATCAAAAACTGACAATTGTTATCTGAGAATCCATTGCAACGCATAAGAGAAGACAGGGAATATCAGTTCGAAAGCTCGTTCGCTGAAAACTGCTGGTACTGAGATCGCGCGGGACCTGCTTATATTCGCTCTCAACTGAAATTTACTTACGAGTTAATCACACCATTATGCGCCACCTATCGGTGTCATTGCAAGCCACCACAGAAAGATGCGCTACCGTTCTGAAAATATCTCAGGAAATTCTTAACGAAAGAGAGTTGCATTATAGTGTTTTGAAAACGTCTCGACAAGGGCTACAAGAATATGCAAAAAAACTATTTTTTATTTAACCCCCTATGGTGTTTTATGCGATAAATAAATAAATCGCGTTCGCGAGAGAGAGCGAGAGAACGATATTGCCAGTCTCGAGCGTCTCCATGACAACGAAAGAGACAGCATGTTTATGTGCAGTGACGTGACTGACGTGTACGTTAGTTGGTGCGCGAGGCTGCGTTTACATTTATCGTAATGTTAAGTTCCTTACGACGATTGTAACGCTCGACAGCTATCGTAACCTCATTATATGAGTTGACTCAACTTGAACTCGGAAGATTGTGACACTTGTCTAGCGTTACAACAGTATAACCTAACATGTCAGCCTTCTCGACGCGCGAAGAAAAGTGTGTTCATAGTTAGATATATTAACATAGATTTATTGTTTACGACAGCTTAATTCTTTGCTTACGATCACGATTGCAGCGTTACGATGGATCGTAAGCTCATTACGACGATCGTAACGTTCGTCGTGACAGTTATCGTATGAATTATTAAGGTGCGTCTACATCTATCGTAACGCTGCGATTGTGGTCGTAAGCAAAGAAGCTTTCGTAAACAATAGCGTGGGTGAGATGTTACGAGACGGGCTCGGCGTCCGACGAGCCAAATTTCGGGACTATTCGGGAGTGTGTGTGTGGTGAAAAACGTTTGAGTCCGGCTCGCGAATCAAACTCGTACATGTTATGGGCTTTAGACGTCCGCTTTAGACGTCCGCGTCGTCGAGAAATATTCCGTCCGCGTCGTCGCGTCCGAACACTCCGAACGAAGTGCAGTGCTGGAGTGACAGAGTTCGCGCCTTGCGGATGGCTGGTTCCTGGGATACACCCTGTGCGAGGGTCGCGAGGTTATATCTATCTTACGTATTGCTCTTTCTCGCGGTCACGCTCGCGTTCCCCGCTCGCGTTCTCTCTCTCTCTCTCTCTCTCTCTCTCTCTCTCTCTCTCTCTCTCTCTTAACTTCTCTTCTTTCTACTACTCGGCTACTATTATGTTACATTCTAAGTCTTTTGTTAATTGTATCTTTGCCCTTTAGCCTAGGCTTGGGCATAATAAACTCAATCAATCAATCAATCAATCTCTCTCTCTCTCTCTCTCTCTTTCTCTCTCTCTCTCTCTCTCTCTCTCTCTCTCTCTCTCTCTCTCTCTCTCTCTCTCTCTCTCTCGGTGAGTACCGCATGTTGCTGTGTTTCTTTGCTCTGGCTTTCGGCGAACTCCATCTCTGCCGTAAACTGCCTTCGGGCCGTTTTGTTACAGGTTTAAACAGGTTTTTTGTTGCTTGTTAAGTTGGATATTTCATCTTTCTTTCCTTGCAACTGCTGTGCTGGATATCTTCGAGTGCAATTTCACTTCCCATTCTAACCTCACTTTCGCCTGATCTTGGGATAGCGCATGAATTACCATCTGACTTGTTCATGTGGCGACATCTGTGGGCTTTGATACACACCACCAACTGTTACCCTCTGAACTGCCACTCTGCATTTTGGTTCTACTTCTCGCTGTGGTCATATCATCTATTATGTCACAATTAAGGAGTGATGACACAACGAATGCGCTCTTACGTCAACTTGTCGAGCAGATAAAGTTGTCCGAAGCGCGATCCAATGCGCAATTTTCCGCTTTTGAAGTGCGATTCTCCGCTTTAGACGACAAACTTAATCAGCTATATAGCTTAGCTAAAAGTGTCGACCGCAACAGTCAGCGTATTGCTGAGTTGGAGCAGCAGCGTGCTGCTCTCACGAATGAGGTGCGCGGTTTAAGGAGCAAATTGAAAAGCGAATTAAAAAGTGAATTAATGAGTGAACTAAAGTGTGAATTAAAGAGTGTTCTGAGTGGTCCTCATCTTGTTCCGCGGCCTTCCGCGTCTCGAGTCTTGGGAACATCGGATATTATTATTTCCGGGATACCGGGTTCTCTTACTGACACATCGGTACAGCTTGTCTCTAGTGTTTTTCGTGCGCTGGGTACACCGCAGCTTGTTTCTGATGTTCTCGAGACTCGTGACGTGGGGGGTAGCGGCGTGTCTGCGATGTCTGCGATGCGTGGCGCGGTGCCTAGCACTGTTTCTGTCTCCGATCCTGCTGTCACTGCTGTCAGACAGCGATCTATAATTGTTGTACTTAAATCGCAACAGATTCGCGACTATATTCTCAGACTATATTCTGCTATGCGCCGTAAACGTCGACTGACTGTCCTCGATGTTTTCTCTAAAGATGTTTTCTCTAAAGATGTCCCCGGCCAAATTTATATTAACGAACTGCTTCCTTCCGACATTTACAAATTGTTGCGCCGGACTCGAGTTAGGGCTAGACAGTTATCTTTCAAGCAAGTATGGTGCGCGAATGGAATGATTTTTGTCCGGAAGGTGCATGGTCAGCCTCCCATATTGATTACTTCTGAGGCTGATTTAGCAGGACTTCAATGACCCTCGGCTGATGCTGGCTGTGTTCCTTCTGCTTCCATGACCTGGCTTCACTTATATATTTCCGACGATCTTGCTGACTCTGACATTTGTGATGGCACATGCTTGTCTCTCTTATTCACCACTTTATGTAATATGATTTACATGCTTTTTCACTTTACGTTTAACGTGACAATTGCTTTTGGTTTAATGAAAGTTCTACATATGCACATGCGAGCCTCTCTTTTTCACCACTATGAAATATTTAATGATTTATAAGCTTTTTCTCTTTATGTTTAACTTTATAATCGTTTTAGGCTTAAGTAAGTTCTACATTCGTCTAATTTACGTGGTTATACTCGTTCTTTTGTTTGAGAGAGCACAACAACTGAATTCCGTTGATTTATAATTCGCCAGCAGTATTTCAGATAATTTACACTTTTCAACGAAATTCTTAGCTTTACATTCTTAGCTGTATATTTCGCTACTTATTTGTTCTTGCTTTGCGTATCGGGATATTTCCTGCTACCTATTACTAAATTAAACTAAATTACGCGTTGCGTAATTTTAATTTAGTTCTTAAGCTTTACATTCTTAGCTTTATATTTCGCTACTTATCAGTCCTTGCTTTACGTATCTGGATATTTCCTGTTACTTATTTTTAGTACTATTTCTTACTACTATTGTATTTCATTGTTTTACTACGTTAACTATTAGTTCTTAAGCTACATATCATGATATTTTTTGCTACTTATATATATAGCTCTTACTGTTTCTTAAATTTGCTGTATATTTTGCTATTTTTATCTTTTGCTACTATTTTATATTATATTGTATACTTTACTTATTGTATCTTTGCCCCTTAGCCTATGCTCGGGCATAATAAACAAATCAATCAATCAATCAATCAATCAATCTCTCTCTCTCTCTCTCTCTCTCTCTCTCTCTCTCTCTCTCTCTCTCTCTCTCTCTCTTTCTCTCTCTCTCTCTCTCTCTCTTTTCTCTAATAATGACTATCAAATATATATGATAAAATTAAGTCTAAATATTTTTTGTATTATATTTTGTATATAACACAAAAATTATATCTGACAGTGACATCCTTAATTAAATGTGCAGTGTAGTTTGTATTATAAATTATTAATTGCCTTATTTTGTTAACAAACTTTACTATACATATATTATCTACTATGACATTCTGCCAATAGCATCGTACATGCCAAATTCTGTATCAAATCTGTTTTTCTTTCGACAAAATTTATTTATAGCAAACACTGCATAATGCAGTGCATAATGCATAATGCTCTCGACAAATTTGACTTTGCCTAATATATTCATATTTTGTGTCTTAATTTTTTTAATGATTTATAAATTTATACAAACTACACTGCACATTTAAGGATGTCAAACTCTCAGATATAATTCTTGTAAGTTATAATACAAAAAATATTTACATTTGATTTTATCAGACATAAATGTCGATGTCGATAAACATTATTGTATCTATAACAAAAAGGGGTGATATCCGTACAAAATTACCTTTTACAAGAAGGTAAAAAAAAGACGCCAAGCACGCGTGGTGTACCTTGAAAAAATCGAAATAGTTATCTTTGTACCTCGAAAAAATCCAAGTAATAGCTTTACCTTAAAAAAACCAAAGTAATATATTTACCTTGAAAAAATCGAAGTAATATATTTATTACAAAAAAAAGAAATGATATCTTTAAATTATGCGCCAATTAAATATATATTATATCGAAAAATAACTATTGTTCTTTTAAAAAATGTATTCCCATTAAAGTGAAAAAATTAATATAAAATGTGAAAAATTTTAGTGAAAAAAACTTGGCGCCGCCAAATTTTGAAATATTTGAAAGCAATAAATAACTAATTTAAAATATTAAATTAATAATTACAATGTGAATTTAGAGACTTTCACACATTAATTTAAAGTACTTTTTCCATTTATAGAAATTGTTTCATTAATATATATTATTATGTTTAGCAGCGCCAAGTTTTTTTCACTAAAATTTTTCACATTTTATATTAATTTTTTCACTTTAATGGGAATACATTTTTTAAAAGAACAATAGTTATTTTTCGATATAATATATATTTAATTGGCGCATAATTTAAAGATATCATTTCTTTTTTTTGTAATAAATATATTACTTCGATTTTTTCAAGGTAAATATATTACTTTGGTTTTTTTAAGGTAAAGCTATTACTTGGATTTTTTCGAGGTACAAAGATAACTATTTCGATTTTTTCAAGGTACACCACGCGTGCTTGGCGTCTTTTTTTTACCTTATAAATAAATATTACAAATTTATAACGATAAAACTTGCAATTAAGACAGTTTATATTTTTATTTTCAGAAATAAACGATAATAACCTGCCAACGCTGCAGCAAATAATGCAGCAATTAAGAGAGCAACAGCTCTTAATTGAGGAGCTGCAAAGAAGATTGCTGGAGCCGCAGGAGGAGGCGCAGCAGGAGCTTGACGCCGAGCAGCCACTGCTGGAGCAGCCGCTGGCGCAGCAGCAACAGGGACTAATAAGTACGTAATTTTTTATTAAAAAAAAAGATTGTTTACTATTGTGTTTACTATTTAGAGTATTTTAATACTATTGCTTTTTTCGTATTTTCGTGTTACAGGATGTCGACGAAATTTACGGGACCAACCGCAGGAGGAGGCGCAGCAGGAGCTTGACGCCGAGCAGCCACTGCTGGTCCAACCATTGCCGCAGCGGCAGCAGGAAGCCAACGAGCAGCCGCTGGCGCAGCAACAGCAAGGACCTATTAGTATGTAATTTTTTTTGCGCCGATCGTTATTTTCGCTACGAATCGTGGCCGCTGCACGATCAGAGGATCCGAAGACATCATCTCTCCAGACGGCATACCTTTTGACCTGTTAGATCGTCTTCTCATTATAAAAACTCTTCCATACTCTAGGCAAGAGATTGAACAAATAGTAAAACTAAGAGCTGTTACAAAAGGATTGCAAATCGACGATGAAGCTCTGTCCATTCTCGCTGAACTCGGCACGAAAACTCTGAGATATGTAGTGCAACTTCTAACACCTGCGGCTTTGATGGCGAAAGTCAATGAAAGAACCAGCATCAAGAAGGAGAACATTGAGGAAGTTAATGCGCTTTTCTTTGATGCCAAAACGTCCGCTAAGATACTCACGCAAAATCAAGATAAGTTTTTGAAATAAAACGATCTCACAATAACTTATTTTCTCTACATCCATCAAGAATAATTAGAAAAATTTAATTAATTATTAGATATTTTTCGATTATATTTTAACTCTCTGTTCTTCGATTTTAGTTATTTCTTGAATTAAATTTAATAAAAATAACTGTTTTAAGTGTACATATAGTACAGCGATAGCAAAGAATGTATTATCGTTATTATATCTATAAGAAAACTTATATATATTAGAATATTTTTCATGTAAGTTGAACTATTTTACGTACAAATGTTTGTATCAATAATTTTTCATAAATAAAAACTTTTTGTGAAACATACAACATATTTGTTTTTCTTATCGCGATCTTTTTTAATGTACTTGAATTATAATAATTTTTTACCTTCTGAATCGCGATAATTTATTAAAATTTGCAAGAGTTACTTTGCATTAAATAAAATTTCTTATGTATTGCACAAGTTTGCGAAATAGAAGTAAAATAAAATTTGTTTGCGTTTGATAGAAAATTCCGTTAGATTGTACTAGATCAAACGTTAAACTTCTCAGCGTCACGAGATTAACAACGAGCAAAAGGCTAGCCTAATTGCAAAAAGACTGATTTTGCAATAAGGCTGTGACATATACTTATATACAATATTTATATTTACATATAGAAGAAAAAGAAAGAAATTGTGAAATTGGATGTTGTCAAGTGCCATGGAGTCTTTAAACCTTGTTTATTATATAATTAATAAATATTTGGCAGTAAATTCTGCATGCAGCGATAGAGTAAGGTCGTATTAATAGGAAAATACGGGATATGTTGAGTTGTTCAATTGTAGAGATTAGATTTGGTGATCGCAAAACCGCAAGGCGTGGGGCTCGTAACATGAGATACTCAGGGTACATCTGGGTTGCTGGAGTATGAAAATTATTGTACAGTAATAAAATTTACGTTAAGGGAAGGTTGATACGAAGGGGGGAAGGGTAGAGGGGAAAGATTAGGTACAATTATTCCATTACATTTATCTTTAAGAAACTTTAAATAAAGTTTTCTAATTGCAATATAATGTATTTTGCACTTTATTAGCGATTTCCCGTGGTCTCTCATATTAGGAGAACACTTTTTCGATTTTGCCGAAAGCTCATTTTTTACATTTTTCTAATTTTTAGAAAAATAAATATTTAAATTAAATTTTACATTCCACCATCTTAAAGCTTATTAAATTCCCTTCAAAATAATAGACGTGTTACAACTAATTAATGTGAATTTATACTTTTTCTATAAAAATTTCTCAGTAAGAAAAAATAAGCAATTGAGAGAGAGAGAGATAAAAAGAGAGAGATCCTATTTTATTTAAATACATTTTTTTATTATTTATAATAAAATAATTGTACATTATATAAAAAAAATGTTAATCTGTTTTATTGCTTTTTATTTTCTTTTTCTTTTTTTCATCCTCATTAATTTTTTTTCGTTTTTTACTTTTCTCTGCTTTATTCTCCGCTGCTTCTTTCTCCGCTGCTTCTTTCTCCGCAGCTTCTTTCTCCGCAGCTTCTTTCTCCGCTGCTTCTTTCTTCTCCGCTGCTTCTTTCTCCGCAGCTTCTTTCTCCGCAGCTTCTATCTCCGCTGCTTCTTTTTTCTCCGCTGCTTCTTTCTCCGCTGCTTCTTTCTCCGCAGCTTCTTTCTCTGCTGCTTTTTTCTCCGCTTCTTTCTCTTCATATTTCAACATTACATTAAGTAACATGTCATCCAGACCGTCTTCTAAAACTGAAATTTTATAACCATAAATATTTTAATTAATTATATATACATACGTTATGCATGTATTATTTGTTATGCCAATATTAAAATTAATTAATTATTATTGTGTTTATACCTATACTAACAACGAATACTTACTATTTTTTAATTCTTCCATTTCGTGCAGCAATTTAATTATCCACGTATCGTGAAAACAGATTAACATATAAGATCTATAACAAAATGACATATAATATGTGAAACCAGCAACTTATACAAATCATATTAGATTATAATAATCTAATTATGATTTGTATTACGTGCGTACATACAAATCATAATTAGATTATTATAATTGTACAATTAATAATTGTGAATTGTGAATTTCAATTTTCTATGTTTAAGTAGAAAAAATATGTACCTATAGTCTTTTAGATAATTATTTGCCTCTTCTATTTCTTTAAAAAGCTGCTTCGCGGACATTGTATGAAACTTAGCATAAGTCTCATGACTAGGCAACGCGCCGAGTTCAATAATCTTCTGTGTACATTCCACTACGTCCAACTCTTCTTTCCGTGTCACTAATCTTTCTTTCTAGTCGCTGAAGGTCATGAACTGATCCAAAGCTTTTTTATTTACATGGCTAGAAAAAAATATATTATAAAAATATATTAACTAACAATAGTCTTTAATTTATAAATATAGTAACAGTACAGTAGTCAATAATTATTAATAATTTTGCTTTTATTCAATTTTCTATATTTAAGTAGATATGTACCTATAGTCTTTTAGATAATTATTTGCCTCTTCTATTTCTTTAAAAAGCTGCTTCGCGGACATTGTATGAAACTTAGCATAAGTCTCATGACTAGGCAACGCGCCGAGTTCAGTAATCTTCTGTGTACATTCCGCTATATTTTGCTGCAGGATATTTAACTTGCTTGCTAATTTCTGTAAATCTTTCGCGTCTGCTTCTGTTTTCTCTTGTGCAACTTTTTCTTCCAATTTCCATTTCTCAACTTCAGCAAACTCCGATTTTTGCTAAACGTACGATAATATAAAAATTAAGGATTATATTAGTTAAACATATACAAGTGATTATATACTGTGTTTTTAAACACTTACTTTCATCATTGCACTGGTCACTTTTTCATTCTGTGCTTTGAAGTCCTTGTTTACCTTTATTAGTCTGTTTTCAATATTCATACAGACCATTCTTGCTCTTCAATTGAAGATTTTCATGCTTCATTAGCTCCAAGCAGGTTTTGGTAAACATTGTTATGGTGCTATCTTTCTCCGTTTTCTCCAAACACGGTAAACAACTTGAGCTTTCTAATTAAACAGTAGAACTTGCAAATTTTTATGAAACTTGGTCACAAACAGTCTGTGTAAAAGATATACATATTGTAACTTATAAACAGAGTTTACTTATAATGACTTATATAATTATAAAATAAACTAAATCTATATATTGCTGCAAGGAATATTATAATCACTACTTACAATTAGAATTTACATTATCTCTCTTCGATAAGAGCGATGTAACGGAACAAATTTTTGTTCTTTTTTGCATAATTTTTTCCAAGCATTGAAGTAAAACTTGTGTTATTGTAGAATTCAGTTTGATAATTTCCATTATGTTGCAAGAATCTGTTTGATAATTTCCATTATGTTACGAGAACCTCATACAAGAGGAGATACACATTTCTAGCACAGTAAAATAGTCAAAGGTAACCGGGGACACAGCACACCGCGGTTGATCGTTAATGCACCGGGGACACAACACACCGGTATAAGTATGTATGAATGTGTGGTCGTCAGTGTATGTGTGTGTGTGTACGCCCGCGATGTAGTGAACTCGGGTCCGCGGGTTTGTTGAGCCCGTAGGTTTGCGCGGGTCGCTCCCCCCTGCGGATGTGTCTGTGTGTGTGTGTGCAGTGTATATGTATGTGTATGTCCTCGGTGATGAGCTCGGGAAACCGTGGGTGATGAGCTCGGGAAACCGTGGGTGAGCCTCTTCTATTTCTTTAAAAAGCTGCTTCGCGGACATTGTATGAAACTTAGCATAAGTTTCATGACTAGGCAACGGGTGTTTTTTCAGGAATTTCGAGATTGCTCGCTTGCGATGTACACAGAACTTCGATATTTCTCTGCAAAAAATATCCGGGAAAACCAAGGGATAAAATCGGTAATCGGTAAGTAAAATATCGAGGTTCTGTGTACATCGCGAGCGAGCAATCTCGAAATGTCCGAAAAAACGCCCTAGAAAACCAAGGGATGAAGACGCTGATCGGTAAGTGAAATATCGAGGTTCCGTAGTAACCTATGTTTTGCACAAGGATGTAAAGAGTAACTGTGCAAGAGTTTGTTCAGATCGGTCGAATAGTTTAGGAGTGTATAAAGAACAAACAGACTTAAAAAACGCCCGGAAAAACAAAGGGATAAAATCGGTAATCGGTAAGTGAAATATCGAAGTTCTGTGCATACATCGCAAGCGAGCAATCTCAAAATTCCCGAAAAAATGCCCGGGAAAACCAAGGAATAAAGTAGCTGATCGGTAAGTGAATAATCGAGGTTCCGTAGTAGCCTATGTTTTGCGCAAGGATGTAAAAAGTAACTGTGCAAAAGTTCGTCCAGATCGGTCGAATAGTTTAAGAGTGTATAAAGAACAGACATACATACAAACATACAGACATTCTATTTTATATAGATAGATAGAAAATTCGTTAAGATTTAAATGTTGCTCTAATTTCCATTAATTTTAAGATATCGGTCTATTTATAATTTTATTAGATTTTTTTTATAAAAAAATACTTTCTGAAAGAAATTAAATTCATCGTCACAATCCCCGAAAAATTAGAAAATGTTTGGCACCGGTTTCGAGAAAATCGGTATTAGGTAATTATATAGATAAAGAAAGCTTTCTTTTAAAAGAAATTAAACCCATAATCGCAATCCCCGTAAAATTAGCAAAATTTTGGCACCGCTTTCAAGAAAATCTGTAAAACAAAAAATTGAACCCCATGATAATCATCTCCAAAAAATTAGAAAAATTTTGACACCTGGTTCAAGAAAATCGGTCCATTAATGAATGAGTAGTTTTCGGACAGACAGACAGACAGACAGAGATTAAAGGATTTTATTATATTCCGGAAACAAAATTAGAAAAATATCGTAACCGCCTTCCAAAAAAATCGGTAACGAAAAACTATATACTTTATGGCACTCCCCGGAAAATTCTACCCTCGTTTCATATACAATTCTTTGAGATTCGGTCAACTAATTCCTGAAAAATTGGAAGAATATCGTAATCGCCTTCCAAAAAGATCGGTAACGAAAAACTATATACTTTATGGCACTCCCCGGGAAATTCTACCCCTATTTCATGTACACTTCTTCAAAATTTGGTCCATTAATGAATGAGTAGTTCGCGGTCAGACAGACATACAGACATACAGACAGACGTCAAGTACTTATATGTATAAGATAGAAAATTCGTTAAGATTTAAATGTTGCTCTAATTTCCATTAATTTTGAGATATCGGGCTATTTCTAATTTTATTAGATTTTTTCAGTTTTTTCTACCCCTATTTCATATATAATTCTTTAAAATTTGATTGACATTTCAAATTTCGGAGAATTCGTACATACATAGAAGCTTTATGAAGCTGAGTCTAATCAACCAAATCTTAAAGAATTATATATGAAATAGGGGTAGAAAAGACTGAAGAATATAATATAATTAGAAAAAATTGCCAATAATTAATACTAAATTGTCAAAAAACATCAATTTGTGAAAAATCTTAATTATTGAGACTTGAGATGTAGCCTTTAAAGGTTAAAATTTTAAAATATTTGCAATTTTTCTAATTCTATTATATTCTTCAGTCTTTTCTACCCCTATTTCATATATAATTGGTTAAGATTTGGTTGATCAGTTCTGGAGTTATAGAAATTTCAGTAAATTTGGCACAGACATACATACATACATACGGACATTTTTTAAAATTGCGATTTTTCGACGTTTTAGAACATTCTGAAAACATTGGCGTCAAAAACTAAAAAACAATTTTTTCTTTGGTCTTTTCTACCCCTATTTCATATATTTTTCTTTAATATTTGGTTGATTAGACCTAGCTTTATATGCGATCAAAGGTCCATATACGAAGTTTATGAAAACAAAGCTTCCTCTATGAGGAAGCAAAATAAAAAATATTAAAAAAATATTTAAAAAATATTAAAAAAATAAAAACAAGAACAAAAAAGGAGATCAGACACTCACCACCTCCACGCTGGTTGATCTTGGGTAACGCTAAGAGTGGGTATACTATGTATAATATGTGTACGTTTTATACCACCAATATTACCTTTATAGGCTCGTAGCTTAAAAACTAGCATATTTTGAGGGTTGTGCGGATTTGAACTTTTCATCGGCATCACACAAACTACAGTTTTCCGTAGTTTCCGTCGATTTTAACGGTGGCCACTTTTTCCATATAATTAGTGCGTGGTCCTTTAACGAGCAAAATTTAACGGATGAGAAATATGTTTCGCGATTCCTGAACATACCGCCCGCCTCGAATATTGACATTCGAAACGAGAATTATAAAGAATAACAAGTACAGCAATATAATATTGAATACGCTTATCTGTTAATACAGTGAAAACTTAAATCTAGCATATATACATTATACATGTCGGTTTGGTAGCCGAACGATGGATTGCATCACGGCCGCAAGCCGCCCGCCTTGACCGCTTTTCTTTCTGTTTCGCGATTGATATCGATCGGCAAGAAACACAGCTTGAAAATGGGTCGCTTATATTCGGAGCGTGCGGTTTTGACGGTAACGACGCGTGTCAGACCATCATCCCCGGGATGATAGGCGGTAATACGTCCAAGTTCCCAATGACTTGGGGGAGCGAGCGGATTACGCACGAGAACAGTAGTTAGTATAGGCCGGTTCCCGACCAAATGTCGGCGAGGGGGGAGAGGGGCGAGGGGTTTCGGCGGCGCAGGGTACTCCATGCTCGGTGGGCGCGGGATCCGCGGGGCAAGGGAGGGGGAGCGTGCACTTAAGGCACGGGGGTCCGCGGGGCAAGGGAGGGGGAGCGTGCACTTATGGCGAGGGAGTCCGCGGGGTAAGGGGAGGGTGGCGGCCTACAGCGTGGGTCCGGGGCGGAAGGGGGAGGGAAGGGAGTATCGAGACTTAGGCGCGCGCTCGTCGGGATATGTTTATAAACACAGCGTCTTGCCCTGCATAGGCGAGCGTTGATTAATTTATGGTCAATTATCGTGACGCCAATGTCCTCTTCACTTTTCTAGGAAGAGATGTTTATCATAGACTTTTATCATAGACTATAAATTATTTCTTTCAAGAGTGCACGTGCGGCCTGCACGTGCAGTCTGTACGGTGGAAATTTTTTTGAGTGCCCCTCTCCTCTTCAACTCAAGGGTTTTGGTGCGACAGATACCCGCCGCATGATTTTTTCTAGGAAGAGCCCTTTGTCGGGCCGTGTCTTAAACAAATAGCGCGAGCGCCGATGACAGGCTGCTATAATTTACGATCAATTATCGCGGCGTCGATGTCCTCTTCATTTTTCTAGAAAGGGACGTTTTATCGGCGAGCGTGTCGGGACATGTTTCGTGACACCATTCGGTTAGAATTTTGTAAACAAATATAACATAAGCAGCAACGCGACTCAGCGTCACTTCTCTGAGATGACACATCTGATGACACCATGCGCTAAACAGAAAAAGAAACGATATGCGATGCTCTAGTTGAAACGGGAGAAAAAGCGATAGAAGAAAAGTATATAACGAAGAACGAAGGGCTTCAAAACCACAGTATGTGATTTGAAAGCCAGCGCATCGGTCGAAAGAAAGTATAAATCAATACAAAGGAAATAGCCATACGGTCCAAGCTTGGATCTTAGGCAGCTCAATATAATTATTTTCTATATGCATTAGTACGCGTATTTTCCAACATATTAAACTGCGCGCCGATTATTTGTCGGACTTAAAACACAGCTATTGTTGGAACATTAGAAATTCCCTCTCCCTTCCCTAATTAAATCGATATCGATTTAATGTTAAAATCACTGTAAAAACTGAAAAAAAGTATATCAGTCGAGAAAAAATCTAACAGTAGGAAAGTGACGTGATTTAAAAATAGCGTTGTGCCGTAACCGGGAGTGGTGCTCAGGGCCGGCACAGGATTCGGGAATTCCGGGTTGGAGGAGTGATGCACTTAATGTCGGAATGTTCGTGGCGAAATAAATATATATATTTCTCTTTCCAATATACAAGTCACGATTCGCTTTAAGTCTTGACCAATTTATTCCCTTGATTCCCGAGATTATTCTAAGTACAATGATAATTAAGGTGACCACACGTTCGTTAAGATTTCTTATGACTGACTGCCCGCTCGATCTTCCGAATCGGCGGTATTTATAATATCGGACCGACGTTCTGTTGCTAACTCGGGGGCTCCCGAGTTAGCGTTGACTTCTCGTCGTCAGCGCTCTGCGCTGACCTTCGCATCAGCGCTTTCGGTAAACCTGGAGTTGAACGCTCTGGGTTCCGGTGTCGGTTTGCATCGGATGATCGTCGTCCGATGCAATCGTCAGGTTTTTCGGCGGATTTCGTATTCGAGTTCAGTTGCCAGGGTCGGATTACTTATAGGTTATATAATTAATAATTATAGCATTGTGCGCTCACAACATCCCTTCCCCCGCGGAAAAAGAAAAACTGAGGAATACGAAGTTTTTCGTTATTACTTCTGCGTGTATTTCTTTTTCCTGAGAGGTTACAATCTAAATTTTTTAATTTCTAATCCTTACGCTATGGTTTCACCCTTTAAATCCTTAATGGTTTCTTCTTTTATTTATTATGTAAATGATTACAACTATAGTGCCTACTACGATTACAGTTATGGTTGCAGAACCTACGGGATATACAATGTTCTTGTTTGCAAAAATACTTGGTTGGTTATTTTCCACTTCTTTTTTTATTTCATCTAGACTTAAACTTAATTTTATTAATTCCGACGGGTCTCCGATTATCGGTTCTAAGTTTATTTCTCTTTCGGACTCTAATTTGTTGTTTATAATTATATTTTTTTCTATGGTATTAGTTACATTGAATTCTGGTAAATACATTTGTACATATTTAGTATCAATATGGTTTTTTGTTTCTAAAGTTATATCTGGTGTAGTTAATTTACAATTATTGCGCAATTTTATTTTTCCGGTTCTTTCTATTTTAATTTTATTTTCTGGGAGTTCGTTACATTGAATTGTTATTTCTGATATTTTTGGAGTGGAATATAACCATGTTTGAGGTTCGGTTAATGTTATCCAAAATGTTACATTCGATAGGATGTGACGTTGTCTACGGTTGTCTATGTATCTAGGCGCTCTTACAAAAAGTTGCACCTCGCTTGGTGCATTTGCTGTTATAAAATATAAAGGAGAATTTTTATCGCATATAAATTTGGTATTTTCTCGCGTACATTTATTTAAATAGCTCTCTTTTAATATCATATAATTATGATTTTCTCGATTTATTCCTACTAGGGTGTGTGAAGGTTCTAGAAGTGTAAATACATTATGGTTGTTGTGTATTGATACGGGTGTAATTTTTATAAATTCATATACCGGGTAGGCTACTATAGGAAACGCGAAAATAGTATATACATTCGAATTGTCGTAATACGCGCTTACGCTCACATATTTTTCGATAGTGTTCCAATTCTCTGTTTGAATTTTAAAAGGGAAGTGTAATCCTCCGGTTAAGTGTGAGGTTGCTTTTTGTAATTCTATGATTATGTTTTCTATTGGAAGTACTCGTGTAAGCAAAATGTTATTTTTTGTATATGTAAGGTAATCTGTAATGTCATTTATGTCTGTCGTGAGGTCAGATAGGATGGTGGTTATTATCAACAGTTGTTCTTCTATTTCTTCTTGATGTATGAATTTGTCTTGCAGTTTCCTCGTAACATTCGCCAGTAAATTTTCGTTATTTGAAAGTGTTTTCTCCAATTTTTTTATGTGGCCTATTGTTGAATTGATGATTTTCAGCTGGTTTTTTGCTGCGTGTTGTAATGTTTGTTGCTGATTATTTAGCATCTGTAATTGTTCGTTTATTATTTTTGAATCTTCTGCATCCATGGTGCCAAATAAAGTTTTGCTTATCTGGCCGACAGCATCGACTAGGCCTCGTTTATTAACAGGTGATTTGTACATTATATTTAGATGTTCTAAAGTACGTGTCATCTTGTCGTTTTCCTTTTCAGTAATTTGGAGGGCCTTCTGACATGTATTTTTTATATTACCCAAAGCATGATTGCAGAGCTCTTCGGTTTGTTTTATGTATTTTTGCAGCTGTTGGTGTCTGATGCTTATTGCGGTTACGTCTATTCGCATCGCTAATTTCCATGTAGTCTTCGTTTGCTGCAGGTGTCCTATCTTTTCGAAGTAGATGCCTGGCTCGTTGATAAACGGCGTTATTTCATACGGTGGTACGGGCAGCGCTCCTGTTGTGAGGTATTGATAAAGAACGAGCATCCTGTAATCAGAAGGTGCACGCAGTTTCTTTTTATCTCGTTCTCTTCTGATAATTTAATGATGGTCGTCTTAGATTCTGCTGTCTCGTAATTTTATTTATATCTTTCGTCTTGGCGAGTTTTATTCGCCTCAGTCTGAGCCTGTCGGTTGTGCCGTTTAGTATACCGTCTGACTCTTGAAAAAGCAAAAAAAAATTATGCCTCCGACGGGATCGGAAGTACCAATGTGGTTCGAACATGATTTTGAGATAGAACTTGAGGTCGAGGAGCCTCAGTTGGCAGTGTTCCCTTTGGAACCTATTCGTGCTTGGTTTATGCGGCATGAACTGGCACCAGGCGGTGGTTTTATCCTCCGTCGGCCTATTCGTGGTCCTGGTCGGGCTGTGCAAGAGATACTCGCGGCTCGACAAGCACGGGAAGAACGGAGGCGTTTGGCGGCTATTATGCGGGGTCGGCGTTTTCCCATCGACGATGGTCGGGTTATGCGCCCCCCTCGCCTTGATTTACCAGTCGGGGTAGGACATGGACGTCCCATCCTCCAGGACTGAGGTAGGATTGTTTTTATTTTGGTTTTTATTATTTGTTCTTTATTATATTTGGGAAACGCTTTTATTTAATTTTCTTGGTATCTCCTCTTTTTTTTTTGCTTTTAGTCTTCTATGAATGCTTTTAGACGGTTCGCGTGTACGCGTAACGTTTTACGTCCCTTTTTGATTACGTAATTTACCTCATTAATTTTTTCCATTATTATGTACGGTCCGATCCACTGCGTTTCTAACTTCTTTGATCTTCCTCGCCGAACCGTTTCATCAAATAATAGTACCTGGTCTCCTACTTTAAACGTTTCTATTTTCGTCTTTTTGTCGTATTGATGCTTTGCTTTAAGTTTCTCTTGTTTCGTGTGTAATCTAGCTATTTCGTTAGTTGCGCGTATCCTTTCTCGAAGTTCTTGCGCGTAATTATCGTATGTATACGTTAGTTTTGGGGGCTTTGTTAAAGCTGTCGGTAAAATAGCTTGGTGACCGTAAACTAACTCGAACGGTGTAAACCCTGTCGTGGTATGGGGGGTTGTATTGTATGTAAACATCGCGTAAGGCAGCCATTCATCCCAATCTGTTTGATCTTCATTTATATATGTAGTGTCTCAGATATTCGGCTAATGTGCGATGTGATCGCTCCAATGCTCCGTTGCTTTCTGGGTGATAGGCTGTCGTTTGTATTTTTTCAATTTTTAATAATTTACACACGTTTTTAAACATTTCACTCGTAAAGTTCGTGCCTTGATCCGTGAGTATTTTCTCCGGTACTCCGTGTTCCAACACGATTTTAATAATAAAAGCTTTTGCGACCGTGGCTGCTTCTTGATTTTCTATTGGAATTGCCTTACTGAATTTTGTTAAACTATCCTGAAATGTTAAAACGTATTTATTTCCGTTATTTGTAATAGTCAATGGTCCTACAATGTCGAGGGCGCATTTTTCGAACGGTCTTTGTGGAGTATCCGTAATTATTAAAGGCATTCTCGTTTTTCTGCTCAATTTATTCTTCTGGCAGTATTCACATTTATTTATATACTCTTCGACATCCTTAGTAATTCCATTCCAATTGTGAATTAATCGGATTCGGTTTAGAGTTCTTGTGACTCCCTGGTGCCCTCTCATAGGTGAGTCGTGATATTCGTGTAATATTTGCATCTTATCTTCTTCCGAGTATTCTCTCGGTATTTCCTCTTGATGAACGTTGTAGACATGTGAGTCTTCCGCTATCGGGTTTCGGCTCAGTGCGTCAGCATTTGCATTCATTTTTCCTGCCTTATGAATGATCGTGTAGTCGTATTCTTCCAGCTTGAGTCTCCATCTTATTAATCTCGAGCCGGGATCTTTTACGTTAAATAACCATATTAATGGTCTATGATCTGTAATTATTTTAAATTTCGTTCCATATACGTATGGTCGGAAATGCTTTACGGCCCATACGATAGCTAATAATTCCTTTTCCGTTGTATTATAATTTTGTTCCGCCTTGTTCAGTACTCTACTGACGTAAGCTATCGGCCTATCTTGTCCTACTGTCCCTTGTGATAATACGGCTCCGATTGCATAGTCGGATGCGTCTGTAGTTACCAAGAACTCCTGGTTAAAATCTGGGTAATTTAATATAGGCGCAGTAGTAAGTTTTTCCTTTAGTGTTTCGAACGCCATTTGTTGCTCGGCTGTCCAAATAAATTTTTCTCCCTTTTTTAATAATTTTGTTAAGGGTTTTGCTATTTTAGAAAAATTTTCAATAAATTTTCGGTAATATCCAGCGAATCCGAGAAAAGTCTGGACATCTTTTGGTCGTGTGGGCGTTTTACATTTTATCACTGCTTGTATGTTGGCAGGGTCTGGTAGTATTCCGTTTTCCGAAATAATGTGCCCTAAATATAGTACCTCTTTACGCAAAAATTCGCACTTATCGGGTTGAAGTTTTAAATGATATTTTCTGAATCGCTCTAAAACTTCAATTAGACGCTTGTTGTGTTCGGCTAATGTTGCTCCGAAAACTACAACATCGTCGAGGTAAACGAGGCATTTGATACCTTCTAAACCCATTAATACCGCTATTATTGCGCGCTGAAAAGTCCTTGGCGCATTTTTGAGACCGAAAGGCATTCGGTTAAATTCGTAGTGTCCATTGGGTGTGGAAAATGCTGTCTTCTTTTTATCTTTCTCGTGCATCGGTATCTGATGGTACCCGGATGCGAGGTCTAAAGTTGAAAAATATTTTGCCCTTCCTAATTTGTCGTGTATTTCTGCAATGTTAGGCAATGGGAACGAGTCTCCTATTGTCAGGTCGTTGAGCTTTCTGAAATCGATGACAATTCGTAATTTTACTTTTCCTGAAACGTCAGGTTTTTTTGGTACTACTAATATTGGAGAATTCCACGGGCTCGTACTAGGGCGGATAATTCCATCCTCTAGCATCTTGTTAATTTGTCTATTTATTTCCTCCTTATGCTTCTCTGGTAAGCGATAAGGTCGGACGCTCACCGGCGCGCTATCTGCTCGCGTCGGGATCTCGTGTTTCACCGCCGGGGTACACGTTAGTTTATCGCTTTCTAAATGGAATACATCGTTAAAATCATTGCATATGTGCTCTAACGCCTTTCATTCTTCATCATTTAAATGATCCATTCTTAATTTATTGCGTAATTTTTCGCGTCGCTCTGTAATGGATTTGCGCTCGTCAGTCGCGTGTAAAGTGAATACGTCAGCTGTGTCGTTCACCTCTTCTAGAGTTACACGCGGTGTGTATATCTCTACGGGTTTCTCGGTGACGTTTATTATGCTTATCGGGCAAACAAAATCTACAGGTTTTACCATGCAATGTCCAATGAAAATTCCTGGAATAGGTTGTTCACGTTTCACAATGCCTATTCTATTTTGGTCTGCAATCGCTTGTACTATTGTTTCACTGCGGGGCGGTAATATTACCTTTTTATATGGTCGGAGCTTAATATTTACTCCGCCGATTCTCAATACACTCTTTCCATGGAGACAGTCAGCTCGGTGCTTTTTGATAAAGTCGATCCCTAGTATTCCCTCATATTCCATCGGGAAGTCATCGTTTACCACGTACATGGTGTGGCGTATGAATTTCTTTCCCAAAATCGTGGCTTTTATTTTGCCAAGGGTATACAGCTGGTGTCCTGTTATCCCGGTCAGCGCGAGTTTCTTCTCACGCATTTGTGTATCGCCCTTCAGGTTACCTATTTTGATAAAGGTGAGGGCTGCTCCGGAATCAAGTAAAAAAATTTATTTTTCCCGTTTTGGCTTCTTCAACCGGGAGTGTTACTAGGTCGAGATTATAATTTTTATCAGTTTTACTCCTCACTTGAGTAATCTGATACTCGCTCACGGCTCGTGCGGCTCGTGCCTTATGCTTTCTCTGTCTCTTTTCTTCTTCACTGCTACTGCTGCTGCCGCTGCTGCTGCTATACGATATCTCGTCGTCCTTGTCTGACGCATGCTTTCTTGCTCTCGCTGCTGCATTTACCTGTGGCTTTTTATTTCCATCAGTTTTAGATTGGCGCGCCCTTTCTTTTTCGGGTCGGCCATTTAACAGCCAACATTCTTCCCGTTTATGCCCTACCTTTTTGCAGTAATTACAATACTTTTCTACGGTATGTATTCCGCTAGGCTTCTCGGCTCTCGGGAGAGAATATCTGTTTGCATATCGGCTCGTACGGCATTCTTGTCCACTATGGCCAAGCTTTCCGCATTTATGGCACTTTACTCCGACGCTTCGAGTTTGTCGGGTTTGCTCCTGACCGTTTCTGCTTCGGTCGGTATTATATGTCGAGCGCTGAGGAGGTTCTTTTAATTTCTCCTCTGACGTGGCGCCCAAAATTGCCGCTGTAAGGTTAGCGTAATTTCGCGATCGCACGATAGTTTGTATGTCATCGCGGAGTCCTAGCTGGAAATTTTCTAGCGCTAGCTCCTGTATCGTATCTAATATCGTTTTTCTTTGCTCGGAAGTATGTCCACGGCCTTCGATCATTGATTGATAAAGTTCCATAGATAATTTATCTACGCGGAGTCCGTATTCTCTCGCGCTTTCGCCTGGCTTTTGCCGGAGCATATTAAATTCTCGCTGAATATGCGTGGTGCTTCGCTTTGCTAAATAGCACATTTCTATTTCCTGCTTTAATTGAGCATAAGAACGTATGTCGCGCGTTTGGAAATCGTACATTGCCTTTCCCGTTAATTTTGTGCAAAGTATAGCTTTTAGTAATGACTTTTCTTCTGCGGGATTAATTTCGCTCATCGCATAGGTGCTTGCGTTTAGAAATTTTTGGACCTGACTGCGCGAAGTTCCGTCGATTTCCGGAATCATATCGCGGGCTTCCTTCAATTTAATGTACGTGTTCACGGGATCGTGTTGGTTTCTGACGTCTTCCAACGTTCGTCCGTAAGTAATGTCGAATGGTCCATTACTAGAAGCGCGTGGGACTCTGTGGTCGTCGCGTTCGTAATTCGCGGTCTCTAATCTCCGCATACGATCCTGCATTGATCGGATTTCTTCTAATAGTTCGCCAAGTACGGAATCTTGCATGCCTGGGCATTCTCGCGCAGATTCCGCGGCTCGACGTGGATTCTTCGCGGGTGTCCGTTGGTTCACTGACCTTAAACGGTTTATTTCCGCGTCTACTTGCTCGGGAGATACCGACAGTTTGTTTGCGCCCTCGCGGGGTACATTCGCTTGAGCCGCTCTTCTTTGCTGACTCATTTTTCCGGTCGCGGGAGTATGATCTTCTTCTTCCGGATCGAATACGCTACTGTCGTAGGACGTTAGAGAGAACTCTCCTCTTCCGGAATTATTGCTCTGTGTATTGGCCGATGTATCTGAACGTGCGTCACTTATTGTCGGGTGCAGTCTGAGTACGTCACTTTCGTCCTCGTTATTATTCGCGTTATTATTCTCGTTAATATTATTGTTTTCGTTATTGGGGTTATCTCGGGGACCGTTATTATTTCTGGGTAAAAGACTATCGTCTAGGAAAGCAAATTCGCGCTCTAGTACGACGTTCGGGTGTAATTCTAATACCGGCGAATCTTCATCCGAGTATTCTAAGCTACGTCGGACGTTTTCTGCAATGTCGCGAACGGCTTCCTCTACGATTCGTACGGGGCCTATAGGGCTGACTCTAGGTGTTCGGCGCGCTGGCGCACTTTGGGCTCTATGTAACCACGACGGATTGCGGGCGGGGCTATCTCGCGTTTCACCGTCCGACATCTACTGTAATATAAGCTCGATTTCGCTCGGCAGGACGTGTTTCCGTCCTCTGACAATTATCGCTTTATAACGCTTTACAATATGCTTTACAATGTTTCAATTCCGACTTACATTAGTAGTCGCATGTTGCTTGTCGCTGCGCTGGTCGTTGACCGCTGCTTCGTTGCCTGACTGCTTGGCTGGCGAGTCACCGTTGTGGTAGGTCGGCGCCTTCTCCGGTGTCGTTGATAACACTCGTGGGCTGCTACCGGGTGCTTCCTTCGCTCTGGATCTGGATTCGGTTGTTCCTCTTGGGGTTGCTTCACCGCTTTCTCACGATCCGCTCTTTTGCAGGCGAACACTCTCGATCTGGCCTCTCCTCCAAGGTGACGGAATCCCACCGCTGCCACCAAATTGTTGTGCCGTAACCGGGAGTGGTGCTCAGGGCCGGCACAGGATTCGGGAATTCCGGGTTGGAGAAGTGATGCACTTAATGTCGGAATGTTCGTGGCGAAATAAATATATATATTTCTCTTTCCAATATACAAGTCACGATTCGTTTTAAGTTTTGACCAATTTATTCCCTTGATTCCCGAGATTATTTTAAGTACAATGATAATTAAGGTGACCACACGTTCGTTAAGATTTCTTATGACTGACTGCCCGCTCGATCTTCCGAATCGGCGGTATTTATAATATCGGACCGACGTTCTGTTGATAACTCGGGGGCTCCCGAGTTAGCGTTGACTTCTCGTCGTCAGCGCTCTGCGCTGACCTTCGCATCAGCGCTTTCGGTAAACCTGGAGTTGAACGCTCTGGGTTCCGGTGTCGGTTTACATCGGATGATCGTCGTCCGATGCAATCGTCAGGTTTTTCGGCGGATTTCGTATTCGAGTTCAGTTTCCAGGGTCGGATTACTTATAGGTTATATAATTAATAATTATAGCGTTGTGCGCTCACAACATCAGTGTTAAAAAGGCTCAAAAACATGGAAAACCTCAAGCAAATTGTACGCGACCTGTTGGAGCAATCGCACCAAGTCGCTACCTTAGGCGAGTATTTCGCGTGGACGCAGCGATGCGAGGAAGCTGTTGAACAGCTCGAAGAACACAGTCGCGCCAAGCGCCTAGGGCTCTTACCTGGAAAGAGAACATCTTTGGTGTCGAAAATCACGCTACTCGAGGATGCAAATACTCGATTACAGAGACGTTTTATACACAGCGGTGGTGACCACGCGAGCACCAGTAGTGGCGGCAATAACATGGAAAGACTCGTTTGGCGAGAGATCGAGACCGCGTTCGAAAGTCGTATACTGACCGGTGCGGTGATTAATTCCGAACACATTGAACCCCGTCAATTTCTTGAAGATGCGAGAGACATTGTACTCGATCGTGTGCGGAACGTCATGCAAAGACATGACAATGTAAAGATAAACACTGTGTTCAACGGTGAATTTGTGGCAGGTGACAAGTGCGCGAGTAAAAGTATCGCTACAAAAAACTATGAACTCTTTCGTACGTCCGACCTGCGACAGTGGTACGACATGCGCGTTATCGAGCTTACCTTAGCAACTCTGGAGGAATTTCAGGAACGCGACAGCGGGTGGGCGTTGTCGCGTATACTCAATTTAATGGGTAACGTGAACAAATATAATCCATTGCACGCAGGTTGTTTTGTGGAAATGCCGCGAGAAATTAGATTGAAAAAAGTGGTGATCAACGTGCAATCAAGAGACAATGCATGTTTCGCGTGGTCGGTGGTGGCTGCTCTGCATCCAGCCAAAAACCATACAGATCGGGTAGTCTCGTATCCCCATTATACATCAGTGTTAAATCTTAGAGATATTGAGTTCCCCATGTCTCTGAAAAAAATTACTACATTCGAACGACTCAACGACGTGTCGATCAATGTATATGCCATCGAGAAGAAAGAGAAACTTGTAATCTTACCGATACGACTCACCAACAACAAGAAGAATAAACATGTCAATTTACTGTACCTACCAGATCAGCGAGACGACAACGTGGGACATTTCGCGTGGATCAAGAACCTATCCCGCCTCGTGAGCTCGCAAATCAGTAAGAAAGAACACAGGAAATACTTTTGCGATCGGTGAGTGTACATTTAAAAAAAATAAATAAAAATTGTACAATAATTTTTATATAAAAAATTAATTTTAAAAAATTTTATTATTATTTACAGATGTTTGCACTATTTCCACACGAGCGACAAGTTGCAATCGCACACGGTAGACTGCAGTGTGATAAACGACTGCGCTATCCGACTACCGAGCGAGGACGACAAATGGCTGAGCTTCCGCAACTATAACAAAAAGGAGCGGGTTCCGTTCGTGGTATATGCCGACCTTGAATGCACCCTGGAGAAAACGGATGCGGATCCGCAAGCGTCCACGTACGCCTATCAACATCATCAGGTATTTAGCGTCGGGTACTACGTGCGGTTCTCGTACGACGACTCGTTATCTATGTATCGGTTTCGTCGCGATAATGATTGCATCACGTGGTTCGCCGATGAACTCAAAAGATTAGCGCATCGCGTAAAAGGTATCCTATCCGCAAATATCCCCATGGTAACTCTCTCGAACGAACAGTGGAAAAAGTTTAACAGCGCAACGCAGTGTCACATTTGCGAAAAACCGTTCGCGCCGGACGACGTACGAGTACGCGATCATTGCCATCTGACCGGTCGTTACAGAGGTCCCGCACATTCAAATTGTAATCTAAATTATAAACATTCCCATTACATTCCCATAGTTTTTCACAATTTATCTGGCTACAACGCGCATTTTGTCATAAAAGAAATAGCTACCGCGTTCAAAGGCAGTAGGTAAACAGTAGTGGGTTTTAGGCCCAGTGAGCGAATTCCGGGGGGTCGGGACGGGCTGCGGCGTGGCGTGGGGGAAGCCGTAAGCGGTGGGCGCGGGTCAGGTGGGGGCTGCGAGGGGAAGATTTCTTTCCCCTTACCGCTGCGGAGCGGACCTCCCCGCGCCCAGGGGGGATCGTTGAGATTTTCTCCCCGGGCACTGGCGCGATTTTTTCCGCGCTCGGGCGCGCGAGTCGTGAGGTCGCGCGATTGGCGCGATTTTTTCCGCGCTCGGGCGCGCGAGTCGCGAGGTCGCGCGATTGGCGCGATTTTTTCCGCGCTCGGGCGCGCGAGTCGCAAGGTCGCGCGATAGCGACGCGTCTTAGAGTCGGGTTTTATCGGGGCTGGCCGCCGCGTCGGGCGATGATAGCGACGCGCCCTAGAGTCAGGTTTTATCGGGGGTGGCGACGACGGGGTTCTTTCTCAAGGACGAGCGGTGCGGTCATCCCCGAGCGCGCGCTCCTTTGTCCTATCGGACCGACCGATCTCATTTGGAGCGCTGTATAAAAACACGGGTAGCGCGAGAGACGTCCATCAGAGCGCGAAAAACGTCGACATGAACGTCGCGGAGAGTCAGCAGAAGGACGCGGAGATGATGGCGATTCTGGACGATTCGCTGCAGGTGGGCGCGCTTACGGACGTCGAATTGCCGACCTTCGCCCTGATCGACCTGTTGAACGAGATATGGAGACCGGAGCGCTCGGCGACGTGGAACCTGAGAGAGTTTCTCGGGAGCGTGTCGAGATACCTGACGAATCAGAGGAATATCGGCGCGCGTCGCGCGCGCGAGGGCGAGGAGATAAGGAGCGCGATCACGGAGCTCTACGGATTGTGGTTGAAGAAAGGTCCGGTGAGTCCGACCTGTTCCGCGGACGATATGTATCGTTTCGTTCGCGCCCAATTTCCGTCGAAGGTGTACTCGTCGCTGGTTAAGGGCCTGATGACGCACGATACGTTCTACGAGTGGATCAGCGAATACGAGAGCTACATCAACGGTCCGTCGACCGTCGTCAAGGCCACCACGTCGCGCGCGGTCTCGTCGGATTCGCCCGTCGACGCTCTCGCGGCGGCGTCGACGGATCACGAGCCACGCGAGGAGGAGGACAACAGCGGCGGTGGGTTCGACGCGCTGTTCGATCTGTCGTCGGACCGCGATCTGGATCGCATACCGCAGTACGTCTCGAGCATGAAGGACCGACGACTCTTCACCCTCAGGTCGCCGGGGGAGATCGGGTCTCAGCTGATTCGCATGGACGTCTTCGACGTCAAGGACATCGTCAGCAGGGACAAGCGCGAATGGTGGAGATACGCGAAGGTGAGATCTCAGTTTCTCACCGCTCTCTCGCGCACGGATCGCAAGCGGCGGTTGATACTGCAACTGATGGATCTCGTGGCGGACGATCTGAAGAAGGTTCCGGGGATTCAGAAGGAGACGAAGAATCTCACCTACGAGAGCGGGCGAGGCAACTTTTGAGAGAGATGTATTTCGCTTAAGGAAAATAAAAAAAACGTATCTGAAAAAAATTTGCGTCTTCTTGTTTTCCCGTTTCCCTCCCGTCTGGTTTTAGATAATAGGAAAAGAAATGAAAGACACACGACTAGGTTTGTTTTTCTCTCTCTTTATTGTTTTTTTCTCGTTACATTTCGTTTCTTTCGTTTCCGAAGCACAGAACGGCCAACTCGCAATCGACGATATCGTTGCTGTCGAACGTCTCGCTCTCGCGTATCGCCCTCGGGATGTTCGCGGGATTCGCCATGGTGGCCGCGATGGCGAGGAAGCGCGACAGCCTCGAGTCGACCTTACCGGTCATCGAGGACAGAGCGACGATGACGCGGTTGACGCACAGCTCCAGATCTAAGAGGAACAGCGCCGTGCTCGCCGACGCGATAAGACGCGTCGTGGACGCTTCTATGCGCAGGGTCGGTTGATTGTGTATCCTTCCGAATCGCAGCGTTAGGTTTCCGTCGGCGAGGCATATCGGCGGCGGGATGCGCCTCTCGCTCTTGCCGCACAGATTGGACCGCACGACGCGTCTCTGGTCGAGAAACTCTCTCCACGTCTCGGGCGAGAGAGATATCTCCTTGCCGTGGCAATCCCCTATGACGACGGTCACGCAGCAGGGGAGTACTACGGTGATACCGACCTCGACGAACTTGTTTCCCGTTTTCGTCAATTGGTATCGCCTTCCCAGAATTCGTGGCGGGTGCTTCGCGACGCGTCTGTGAACGACGAGAATCGTGACAATTACGAGAATCGCGACAACGACGAGAATCGCGTCGAGACTTACGTCTTTTTCCTCGCGTTCTCGTCGCTCTGGCTCGGTTCCGCCGGTCGCTCGTCGAACTCTCTCTTTATCGCTCCACCGGCGACGTTGTCGCGGTCGCCGTCCGAGTAGCGCGCCTCGAAGAGCGTAGGCTGCGGCGTCGAGTACATGTCGTTGCGAGACTGATGACACTCTCAGGGGACGATCGTTTATATATTGCAACCCTCCTCGCCGATTCAAGGGGTGACGCGCGAAACCGCGATTTATCGCTCCGTTTCCCGTTCCTCCCGCTCCTCCGACAGATTATCGCCGCTCGCGAGAGCGTCGATTCTGACGAATCGATTCAAGAGATCCCGCAACTGCTGCAGCAGTCCGTCTCTCGGGCAAGCGACGCCGAGGATCCCCAGGTCGAATCTACCGGCCGCCGTCACGGTCCTCGCGAAGTCGTTGAATCTGTAGAATTGTTTCCTTCCGACGAAATACAGATTACCGTCCGTGTACCGAAACGCCAACGTTACACCGGAGGGTATCCCCGGAAATATCTTCTCGATCGTGTAAAATTTTACGATTCTCATCGAGCAATCGTCCATCTCGCCCACGATCTGATCGTTGTATATCACGAAGGTCCGCCCTTTGTTCGTGCTCACCACGGCGTTGATCCTCGCGTCCGCGGGAATTCCGAGCTCGGCGTAGGATTTCGGCCAGGTCGGCACCAGCGCTAGACGCGGATAGGTGACCATGTAGACTCTCCTGTCCGCGAACAGCACGAAACCGCCCGAGGGCGTCTCGTACGCGTCCGTCAGACGCGTGAAGTTCTCGGGGAGAAAATTCATGTAGTCCGTCAGCAGCATCGGCCTCTTGTAGGTTTTTCCGTCGAGATCGACCGACCATAGGCGTCGTTCGTGCGCGACGTACAATCGGCCGTTCGACACCAGCACGACGTCCGGGCGCCGCAGGGCGCACAGATCCGTCTCGACGTCCACCGTCGTGGTCTTCGTCGTCGTCGTCGTCGTCGTCGTCGTCGTCGTCGTCGTCGTCGTCGGTGGCGGCGCGGTCGTCGTCGTCGGCGGCGGCGCGGTCGTCGTCGTTCTCGGAAATTTGGCGCTTTTCTTAGCGCCGTATAGATGCTGAATAGACAGAACATCCTCTAGACCAAGTTTAACGGGGAACGACTTATCGGGCGCGAACGCGTACATCACCGCGTCCGAGTTGGGCGTGTGCATCAGACCTAGAGCGTGACCGATCTCGTGCGTCAGAGTTTGAAGCAGATGCTGTGTTCCCGCGGGATTGTCGGTCAGGTATATGTGCCACGGTTCAGCTCTGTCGACGTGCACCTCCGAAACGAAGTCGACATCTCCGGTCGGGTAGAACGCGTGAGCCAGTACCCCGCCGCGACCGTCCAGATCCGCCGAGCACATTCCGTCCGATCGAGAGCCCGCGTACGTGTGAAGACCCTCGCGAAACGATATCAGAATGTCGGGATTCTGCGAATCGCGCTCGAAGGTCAGCGACGAATTCGCCGTCCACAGATCGAACGCGGCTCGAGCTGTCTTCAGCATCTGCGTAGTGGCCAGGTGGAAATTCCACCTGAGATGCGTCTTCGACCATTTGCACCCGAGCGTGGCGTACGTGCGCTCCGACACGTCCTCGACGCCGCATCGCGGTTTGCGCATCAGATTCAGCGTCTCCTCGTTCAATTCGCCGTTGCCGGGTAGTCGGTAGTATTCCTGGAACAGCTCGACAGCCTGACGGAGATCTCGGTCGGTGTTCCCGGACGAGGACCTCTGTAGATCGTTGTTCAGATATCAATATTTCTGCAGATATCGGGTCGCCACTTCGCTCTCGTTGGACTCGCAGTTCGCCGCGACGACGACGGCGATCGCGTACAGAGCGACGCGCGCGAGCGACATCGTCGAGAAGAGAGGGGGTGGAAACGAGGAGCGACGCGCGTCTCGGCCGGAGTGCGATTGACGGAGGTACGGGTGTCGAGGAGCGATCGTCGCGACGCGAGTGGAGGGGGGGATTTTTAGGACGAGAATCGCCAAAGGTGCTAGAGTCGTCGAAAGTCGCTCGTTTTTTTTTTTCGCCTTTTGAGATGAGTCTATTTTAGGAAATCGGCGTCCGGGGGATAAAAATTTTTCGAATAACAGGAAATCGATGTCTGGGGGACGAGTCGTTCGAGATAGATAATTTCCGACAACCGGATTTTTGCGGTTAGGGGATGAGTCGTTCGAGATAGAAAATTTTCCGACGAGTCTATTTTCGCGGTCAGGGGATGAGTCTACGATTAGCGTTTCCGCTCGAGGTAGATAATTTTTCCTTAACAAAGAAAAAAGGGATAGGGGTATTGCGCTTTTCCTGTTTTCGACGGAAATAGAGATGCTCTATTTTCGAACTCTTACCGTCGATATCGTCATTCGCGCCGTATATAAGAACTATGAGTTCGCGAGACTTCGTTAGTTTATCGTCATGGAGCAGCTGAAAGACCTGGTGCACGCTTGTCACGCTCTCAGGGTGAACGCGGAGGGTGTGGCGAATCGAGCCAAGTTGATGGCCGAGTGCTCGGAGGGCATCTACCGCGCGGTAGAAGATATTACTAGTAGCATGCCTCCGTCGCTGAGGGTAAAATTCTTCCTCGACGAGAGGAAGAAAATTTTCCAGAAAACGTAGGTATCGGTTTTTCCGTTCCCTCTCTCGATCGCGCGAAACGCGAGCGATAACGCGTTCTTTTTTTATTTTTTCAGATTCAGCGCGATAAAATTAGTCAAAGACGTGAGGGCTAATTTAATCGACGCGGTCCTGGCGGATCTTCAGGTTCTCGAGCGCGAGACCCGAAAGGTCAGCGCGCAGGTCAGCGACGCGGGATCTTCGCGGTCCCGCGAGGTTGAAAACGACGACGACGACGACACCGTCGCCGGTACCGGGGACGACGACGCCGGCACCAACAAGAAGCGGGTCGTCAGAGACGACGACGACGACGCCGGTACCAGGAAGAGGCGAGTAAGACACAACGACGAGGAGGAGGAGAACCTCGTTTGACGCAATTATATGTATATAAGTTTGTATATAATTTGATGTATCGCAATTAACTTGAAAAAAGAATTCTAATATAACTGCATAATTTGATATAGAGTTATACATATTGTTACACCCGTGCTGTACGCCCGTGCCGTGCGCTCACGCGGGTCGCCCGTAGTAGAAGTTGCGAATCGTCCTTGACGACGGCGTTGTTATTTACATGTATTGATTAACAATTTTGCTCTGGGTTTCCGTCACGTTCGGACGTGTTTTCCCGAGCTCTGTATATTACGAATTCTGAGATTAAACGAGTTCCCTTTTATAATAACGAGCCTATTTATTGCGCGAGTGCCGGAGTGCGCGTCGCGAGTGAATCAGAATCAGAATCGTTATTTATTGGACGCTCTGGGACTGCGTCCCCTAAAGCGTCGGCACAAAAATTACACAGAAGAAGCCGTATACACTATGAAAGATTTAACAAAAACAAAATAAACATTTTACAAAAATAAAATATAAAATAAAATAAAATAAAATACAATAAAGTGAATAAACATAATAGTTTAGGCAAGTTAATTTGTACACGTTAATTGAGAGAACAAAAATTTAAACAGTTTGGCCTTGAAAACGCCAATAGAAGTCGCATTACGGATGTCCGCGGGAAGACTATTCCAGAACTCCGCAGCGGAGCAACAAAAGAATCGTTTATAAAACTCGGTGCGGCACAAAGGAAGGCTTAGAGCGTCATTCGGAGCTCTAGTATCACGCAGTGTGTTTACATGCCTAAAAACAAAGTTACTGTAGATCGCTTGGGGATTTCTTTTCGATAACACCGAGTAAGTTAAGCTCCCTACGAAGTACAAACGCCTAAGATCAATCTTGAGCCAACCCAGTCTACAAAAATATGGAGTTATGTGCTCGTCCCACCTCGCCTGGAAGATGAAGCGAACACACCTATTTAAGGCTCTTTGCAGGCGCAGATTCTGCTCACCAGTGATGTTCGTTTGGATTGTGCAACAGTAGTCGAACTGAGGAAGCATCAAGGCAGAGACGAGTCTCGCACGAAGAGAGACCGGCAAAAGTTGCTTGCAGAGTTTGAGCTGATAGAGAGTAGAGTTAACCCTGGAGACCGTTTTGGATACCTGTTTATCCCAGGAGAGAGCACCAGTGAGCGTGACTCCCAAATAATCCACCGAGTCGGCAAAAGGAATCACCGATTCGCCCACACGAATAGGGGACACATCGTTCAGCTCCAAGCTACCCACAAAGCGCAGTGTTCCCAAGATCATAGCCTTTGTCTTCCTAGGGTTAATCGTGAGTCCGTTTTCAACAGCCCATTGCACTATCCTGGCAATATCTTCGTTAATCCTCCCGATAGCGTCAGAAAGAAATCTGAGTTCCACATGCAGGTAAATCAGCAAATCATCAGCATAGAAGTTATACTTGCAGTGCCGCAACACAGAGCCGAAGTTCGTCAGGTAAAGCAGGAAAAGGAGAGGTCCAAGAACGGAACCCTGAGGTACCCCCCTGCGGACGGGCCTCTCAGCCGACAGCCTCCCAGAGGACGGGTCACGCACCGCCTGTCTTCTGTTAGTCAGATAGGAGCACAGCCAACGCAGAGTAGAGCAAGCAAAACCCAGCTCCCTTAGCTTGACGATCAGGGTTTCATGGCAGACGTTGTCAAAGGCCTTTGTAAAGTCGAAAAAAGTAGCGACCGTGATCATTCTCTTATCCGCAGCTTGCCTGACGTCGTCCAAGACCCTAATAAGCGCCGTTTGTGTGGAAAAATTCTTCCTGTGAGTGAGTGTGAGAGAGAGAGAGAGAGTGGCTAACGCCCGGCGAGCGTAACAATATTTTGATATAATTACATATAATTATTTGCTTAAAAAGATTTCTAATATAATGTTGTATAATTCTATATAAGGTTATAAATATTTTGATATAATTATATATTATTATCTACTCAAAAAGAATTGTAATATAATGTTGATATAAACTTCTTTTCCCGGGATCTCGATCGTCGTTTATTTATCTCCCCGCTTTTTCCCTGTATACGAATAATGAATAAAATAAATAATAATAGACAATAAGCAATAAATAAATAAGTAATACAATTATTGGCGGAATATACCATCGCTCTCCGAATAATAAATAAAATATCGAGCGCGCGTCTTAGGGAAAAAATAATATTTTCTCGCGCGTTATATCGTATTCTCTCGCACCGCGTGCTTTCCTCGCGCGTCGTATCGCCTTTACCTCTTTCCTCGTCTCACCACGCGTCTTCTCTCTCGCCGTATAAATGGCGTTTTTACGCGCGTAGAAATGGCGTGTAGAATAAACGAACAGGCGTATATTGTGAGATTATATGTATATATTTTATTCGAAATACAGAACGCAATATATTTCGTCGAGATTCGCTAACAAAAAGGCGTATATACAATTTGTCATGTACCCGACGACGACGGCAGCACCGCGGCGTCGGCCCGCGGGTCGCCGATCGCCAGTCGGCTGCCGGCTCCGAACCGGGCTAAGTCTCGCGCAGGCAACGGATTGTATTCAATAAAGGTCGAAGTGTCTTATCTAAATCCCGGTCGTTCGTTGATATCTTTCATTGGCGACGAGGACTAAAGAATTCACGTGTGTGAAAAAAAAAAAATAAGACTAAGACTATGCGCATTAAGTGATGAGTGATTTACTCGAGGAAGTTGAAAAAAATGTGGCAAAAGGAAAAAAATCTTGGATATATACGTTGAATAAAGCCGCGTTGCAGAGAGCCTGTGAACATTACAAAATATCAATTTCGGAAGAAACCACCGTTGATGATCTACGGAAGCTGTTAGCGGACGTACTGTCACATTCAGTGACAGTACGTCCTCGCTCCAACAAACATATAAGTGTAGCCATGCTCATCATAGCACAAGACTTGTTAACGCGACCACTTATTTACCACTAAGGACAGTCGCGTTAATACGATCTTGAATCAACATCGGTCACTTCTACCTAATCGGGACATACATCGATGGTTTCCGACGTCGAACATGACCGATATCATGAAATTCTACAGAGGACTACTGGTTGGAATGCGAGGGTCGCACCAAATTGGCATCTCCATCAATTGCGACTTTGAGCGTTACTTATTGTAATCGGTAACATTTTTATTGTAACTATGCGCCCCGTGACAATGTTTAATTTTAATTTGAATTTGACTTTGACCTTGTTTTTACTGCGTGTCGTAATTGTTCACCGACGATGACTTTACTTTTCAATGTTTTTAATGTGAACTCCAGTTATTATTCTTAATTTTATATTTTTATTTATGTAGTATTAAATGTAATATGCCCTGAGGATGACCAAGTAAGGTCGAAACGTTGGCTTGATAATTAAAAATTAAAATTTATATTTAGTATTTTATTACATCCTAATATTGCTCGAAATATCGGCCGTAGTATTACTTAGCTGTTAGCGGAGTTCACGAAAGAAAAAATTTTGTCGGACGAAAAACCGCAGCAGTCGCGTGGTAAAAAGGGGGTCACACACGAGTCAACAGAAACCTTGCAACCAGAGGTACTGAACTATTTACATGCGAATCATCCCGGCATAGTGACCACAAAAGCGTACGCGCGGTCCTACGTCTGGTGGCCAGGGATTAACCGGGACATCGAGCTGAAGATAAAAAATTGCGACAAATGTCAGGAGGTGCAAAACAATCCACCTAGGGCTCCAGTACAAGCATGGGAATCACCGAACGAGCCATGGAAGCGGATCCACGTAGATTTCGCCGGGCCGTACCAAGGACAAAATTTTTTTAATCATCGTGGATGCCTACTCAAAACGGACGGAGGTAAGACGCGTTTCCTCTACGGCGTCGGGCAACGTAATCCGGGAATTTCGAAAAATATTCGCTTCTTTCGGAATCCCTCAGATGATCGTATCGGACAACGACACAGCGTTCAGATCGGCGGAAATGGAAAAATTCTACCGAAGAAACGGAATCGAATTCGTCTTCATAGCGCCGTATCATCCATCGTCGAACGGTCAGGCCGAGAGAGCAGTTCAGACAACAAAAAAATCCCTCAAGACTTTACAGGAAAGTGATTGGGAAACAAAAATCAGCAGGTTCCTATTAAAACAACATTCAACGCCAGCAGCAGCCACAGGAGTAACACCAGCGGAACTGATGCTGCAGAGGAAATTACGGACGCCACTAGATGTCATTTTGCCAGAAGAAAAAAATAAATCAAAAGAAGAGAAGAACAAAAAGACTCCTGAAGGTGCCCGAGAATTGAAGGTGAACGACCAAGTTCAAATGAGAACGCACCGACCAAAGGGATCAAAATGGACCAGAGGGACGATAACGGAGAAAACTGGACCGCTGTCCTACATGGTACAAGAAAAAAAAACAGGATCGTTACACAAACGGCATATTGACCACCTGCGTAAAGTACCCAAAGTGGCTAGAAACGACAAGTTGCGGAAGAAAGAAAACCACGACGAAGAAGATGATAGCAACAGATCAAGCAAAAAGCACGGTTACAATCTCAGGAAGACGACAGAAAAGTCTACAGTACCCGAAGACTGATCCAGGGGTGAGGGATGTCATGTACCCGACGACGACGGCAGCACCGCGGCGTCGGCCCGCGGGTCGCCGATCGCCAGTCGGCTGCCGGCTCCGAACCGGGCTAAGTCTCGCGCAGGCAACGGATTGTATTCAATAAAGGTCGAAGTGTCTTATCTAAATCCCGGTCGTTCGTTGATATCTTTCACAATTATACATCGTTGAGACGCGTTTGTCGTTCCCCTCCACCAGTCGTGCATCTTGCAGACGTTCTCCATGACGCAGCTTCTCTCGTGTCGTCCGCTGAAACGCCGCGCGCGTCTTATCGCTCTGATATCTCTCTCCTCGTCGCACCGCGTACTCTCTCTTTCGCGCTCGTCTTATCGTTTCCTCGTGTAGTACGCATAGGGAAAGCAGAAACGCCGCGCGCGTCTTATCGCTCTGATATCTCTCTCCTCGTCGCACCGCGTACTCTCTCTTTCGCGCTCGTCTTATCGCTTCCTCGTGTAGTACGCATAGGGAAAGAATAATATTTTCTCGCGCGTTATATCGTATTCTCTCGTACCGCGTGCTTTCCTCGCGCGTCGTATCGCCTTTATCTCTTTCCTCGTCTCACCACGCGTCCTCTCTCTCGCCGTATAAATGGCGTTTTCACGCGCGTAGAAATGGCGTGTAGAATAAACGAACAGGCGTATATTGTGAGATTATATATATGTATATTTTATTCGAAATACAGAACGCAATATATTTCATCGAGATGCGCTAACAAACAGGCGTATACTATATTATACATCGTTGAGACGCGCTTGTCGTTCCCTCCACCAGTCGTGCATCTTGCAGACGTTCTCCATGGCGCAGCTCCTCTCGTGTCGTCCGCAGCGAAAGGCTCGAGTCGCGTCGAGAATCTCCAGACGACCGATGCTCTCGAAATCGGCGTCCATCGACTCGATCGTCGCCTCGACGTCTCCGAGAATTTCCCTCAGCCATCTCCTCTTCTCCGAGCCCTTCACGTAGATGACCGTCGAGTCGTCTCGCTTCAGTCCGTCGTCCACGATGCGTCGAACGATCGCCTTTCCGCGCTTGTATTCCACGTCTCCGTCCTCCCATCTAAAGCCGTGGTGATTCGTTGTCAGCCAGCACGCTCGCGACTTTTCCGCTCTCGTCAACAGATCCTATTCCAGAGGGGCGCAAAGCACGTGATGACTCAGCTCTTTTCCATTCTTAAGCACTGCCACCTCTTTGACCGTGAATCTGTCGCGGACGACGAACCCCTGCAGATCCACGAAGATCGGTGCGCCGGCCATGAATGGGGGGAGCGCGCGCCCTTTCTCGTCTCAATGGTCCAACCTCTCCTCCGCGCGCGGCATTCGCGCGCGGCACGCGCTGCAATCCTTGATGAGCGGCGGTGGACCGTCCACGTGCGACTGCGCCCACGGAGGGTTGTGATGCTCCAGACACGAACGGTAGGTTCGCACCTCGGGGTCGAGCCTCAGGTGGTCGGGCAATCTCTCCCACACTCGTCCGACGTAGTCGGGAAATTCGCGCAGCAGAACGATTTTCGGCACGTACTGCAGATGCTCGGCGAACAGATTGAGAATGTCGCGCTTGTCGATCAACAGGAGAAACATCGCGATCGCCCGTGAGAATCGGCGACGGAGAGAGTCGAAACGACACTTAGCTCGATCGTTCATTGTCCCGGCTATTTATTCGTAGCCTCTCTTTCGGTGCGTTTCTCATTGCCGTGTTATCTTGTTTTTTTCTCTCGACCACTTCTATCGATAATTTCGCGTAGTCTAACTTGTCGTGTTATCCTGTTTTTCTCTCGACCACTTCTATCGATAATTCCGTAGTTTAATATGCCGTGTTATCTTGACTCATTTCAAGCGTCAATTAACTTGTCTTTTTTTCTCGACCACTTCTGTTTACACGATCTTGCGAACGATGTTGGTCAGCGGATTGTACTCGACCACACGATCGTGAATGATAAGACAGTAGGCTGTCGTGTTGGGAGCCACGTTGCGTTTGCAATCGAACTCTACGCGAACGTCCACGGTGCCGCTCTTCGTCGACTCGTTCTGACGCGAGCAATCGATCACCGCGAACGGATTTTTCAGGAAGTCGCGCGGCGTTAGAAACGCGCCGTCGCGCTCACACCCGTAGTACGATTTTCGAAATTTCACGTACATGTCGTACAGCACGGCGACTCTCTTCTTCTCGAAATCTAAGTTCATGTCGTCGTAGGGATAAAATTCCGAATTTAGATACAGCTTCACGTCAGTGAGATTACCGTTGTCGAACTCGGAGGCGCGTTTCAACAGATTGTTGTGCCTCTCGGTCTGCAGCGCGAAAATGACGTATCGCGGTTTCTCCAGCTGCGTCGCCGCTTTCACGGCCCACGAATGTTTGTTGGTGTTCGGCAGCAGGGGATACTCGTACAGATCCCACGAGCGAAACCCCATGCTCAGATATCGCCCGCTCTCCAGTGTTCGCAAAAGGGACAATTTATTCACGTCGTTGAGCATCACGTGCGGCATTCGCCACTGTATCTTCGACAGAGTGATCTTGGGATCCTTGTTGCGATTCGTCACGATGGAATTGGCGTCGCTTCGCGAACGTATCAGAACGAGCTCGTGTCGCGCGTTTATCACCACGCGTTTGTAATTCTCGCAGAAACCCAGAAGCGTGTTAAGGGGCACGCAAAAGTTGAAATCGCCGAACCTGATCTCGGGATCGTCGCTGCTCCATCCCGCGTTCCGTAGTCTCTTGCTCCTCTCGGCGGTCAGCGACACGAGACACTTCATCGTACTGGTCACTCCGACGTTTCTGTTCCTGTCGATCTCTACGCCGTTGAGCTCGTATCTGATCTCGTCGAACATGAACGCCACGCAATTGCTGTCCAGACTCGTGTCGTTCTCTGGAAGATCGTCGGTGAGCGTTCCCTCGACGTAGAGAAAACTCTCGCTGGGCAGCGTGTACAAATCTTGCTGCTGTATCGGTATTTGTATCTCGTCGCTGTGTCCGAGCGAGGTGTTGGCGTACGGATTATACGTGTGAGTCTCGATCTTGACGATGCGATCGTCGAAGATCGGCTCACCCCCGATACTCAGAATGTCGGCCATGGCCGTTTCTCACGGCGAAACCCAGGGATCGCAGAAAAGCTACGTTCTCGGCGTCCGTTCCTCCTCCCTCTCGCTCCGTACGCTCCTCTCGCGGGTGCGACGGCGGATGTGCTCTTCCGGTCTGTCACCGACGACTCGTTCAGAACGAGCATGTCTCACTCGCGCGCATATCACTCAATGTCTTCTGCGCCTCACGTGCAACCGATCCGTTACCTCCTCCCTGCGGAAATCGATCAATCGACCGATCTGATCCACGACGCGCACCGTTATATCGGTGACGCTCCGCGCGATGACCGGGAGATAAATGATCTGCGTCGGAGTCTCCGACAGCTTATATCCCGGTGGAACGTTCGGCGCGAATTCGTGCACGGTGTGCACCGGTTTACCGTCGCTGTAAGCTCCCGCGGTGACGTTGCACTCCACGCGAATGACGTTCACGCGCATGATGTTCACGGGTCCGTCGACGCGTACCATTTTTTCGGTTCTAGCGTGCGAAACGCCGAGAAACCCAGCAGAGAGCCAATGTGGTTCGGTTTGGTAAAATTGACTCTGTAGGCGCACCTGATCTCGCTTCTCATGGTATTTTCCTTAGCGCGGAGAATTATCGAGCGTTCGCCCTCTTTGTCGTCGTCGTCGTTGTCGTCGACGTATATGTAATCGTCCTCGGCGTGCTCGGAGCTGCCGCGTCTGCGAAGAATAGCCGATCGCAGATATCTCTCTATAGCGCGCAGTTCGTAAGATCCCTCGGGAATAACGATCGCCAGATTCTCGGTGTCGAAGTAAAACGTATTGTTGGTAGAGTCGATGTTCGGTATCGTGTTGTACGTCTCGAAATTCGCGAGACCTATCTCGTATTCGCCGTCGCTCAGATCCAGGGCGGGGAAGTAGCTCGACGTGAGAACGCTGTTCTTCCCGGTCAACGTGAGAGTCAGCGACATGACGACTCAAAGACGCTTCCAATCGATCTCTCGCAGAAATCGCAGACACAGCTGACCGCAGATGCTCTGATCGAATCTCTGATACGACCGACGATTGTACGCGACGTTTGCGTCACGTCCGAGATATCGCTCGAGTTCCCCCGGGGGTCGAAGATTTCCGAAAGCGTCGAAGTAGACCGCGCTGTTTCCCTTCTTCGCGTAGGCGACCCAGTGCGTACCCGGGCCCACCGCGTCGTCGAGATTCACGATTCCGCTCTCGTTGCGACGCGCTCTCGTCGGCAGCGCGTCGCGCATAAACACGCCCCTGAAGTAAGGTATTCGCGAACGGCGCGCGATCCGATTCAGCTGCTCGTCCGTCGTGACACCGGACGCCGGGAGATCGAGCGTCACCGGCGTCTCCTTACGCGAGATTTTTTTTTACTCCTTCTCGCTCTTCTGGTCGTCGCGCCACTACCGCGTTTGTACGGCGCCAGATACAGCCCGCGACCCTCCAGCGCGCGATTGTGACGCGTCAGCTCCTCGAGCTGGCGTCTGGCGGCCTTGCCGTCGTTCACGGCCTTGGCCACCCCAGCCGCTCCACCGATCAAAGATCCGAGAGCTCCCAGCATCGGCAGAAGGGGCAAGAAACCTCCGCGTTTCGCCGCCGTGAGAACTCTCTTCCTGGTCGTGGTTCTACTCTTCTTTCTCACACCCATGCCTAGCTTCGTTTTTGCTTTCATAGCAGCCCATACGGCGGCTGCGGCGGTTCTCTCACCGAGGGTCGCGTCGCTCGCCGAGACGCGCTCGCGCGCTCTCTCAGCGAGCGCCCGATCGGCGACGTGTCGATCGGCGAGGTCGCTGTTTCGAGAGTAGGCGACGTCGTGCTCGCGACACGCCGCGTCCAACGGATTGACGCCTCGATCGCCGCGCGCTAGTCGTTTCGCGAGACGAGTACCTGGTCCGCAGAACTGATAGCCGGGAAAGTGCAGCTCGAAGGGGAGCGCGTTTATCGTCCTGTTCAGCAGTCCGCCGCCGACGCTCCGTTTCGCGCGCGACATTCGCCGCGCGATCGCTGGACGACCTCGCGCTTGTCCGTCGGTAAGGGAGACATCGCGATCACTGCGCGAACGATCGGTCGTTCGCGCGTATAAATAAAACGAGCGCGCACGCGCGCGATACGCGACAGATGCGATTCGTGAGACAATCGACGGCGATAGGCGTGCCTAATCTCGATCGCAAGACGCGACTGGGATCGGGTCTAGCGGTCAGAGAGACGCGCCGACACGGCCCTCTGCTGCCGAACGCGATACGCTGCGTCATCTGTGGGCCCTCCAATTGCGGTAAGACGAACGTCCTGATAAGTCTGTTGGAAAGTCCGAACGGACTGCGTTTCGAGAACGTGTACGTGTACTCGAAATCTCTGCATCAACCGAAGTATCGATACCTCGAGAGACTGCTCGAATCGATGGACGAGATCGGTTATCACGCGTTCTCCAACAATCGGGACGTCGTGCCGCCGAGCGAGGCGCTCCCCGATTCGATATTCGTTTTTGACGACGTGGCCTGCGACAAGCAAGACGCGATCAGGGAGTATTTCGCGATAGGTCGACACTCGAACATCGATTGTTTCTATCTCTGTCAGACGTACGCTAAGATACCGAAGCACCTGATACGCGACAACGCCAACATGCTGATTCTCTTCAGACAGGACGGCACAAATCTGAGACACGTGTACGACGATCACGTGAACCCCGATATGTCGTTCGAGGATTTCCGCGCGCTGTGCGGCGAGTGTTGGCGACGCAGGCACGGGTTCGCGGTGATAGACAAGGACAGCGCGCTGCAAAACGGCAGATACAGACGAGGATTCAACGACTTCGCCGTGCTGTAGATCGATCAGTCGGGAACGATGAGCGGCGCGGAGATAACCTCGAAGGACGCCGTTGAGCGGGAGAGAACCGCGAGGGAGATCGCCAAGACGCGCGCTTCGATTCGCAAGAAATACAGAGCGTTGAAAACCGGCAAGATCGAGAGCGAGATCGCTCTCGAGAGGCAGTTCAAGTCGATCGTCAATCCGCTGAAGCAGATCGCCGAACGCGGAGGCGAGCCCGAGGACGACGGCGTCGTCGTTAAGAAGAAGCGCGAGGAGAGCGACGACGATGGAGAAATCGCGCGGGAAACGAAGCCCAAGAGGAAACGATCGAGCGCCGCGTCGGATATGCTCGCGATTCGTTCCGCGCCTCTGGAACCGCGGAGGTTGTCGAGCATCGCGTTTCGATCCAGCACGCCTCTGGAACCGCGGAGGTTGTCGCTGAGGGAGGAGGACGTCTTCCAGTCGCCGCAGCCCTCTCTCGAAACGTCCATCAGAGAGGCTCTGCAAACGCCGGAGGGTCGCGAGGATCTGCAAAAGAGTCAATTGGGACCCCTGGGAAAGAGATGCGTGGACGCTCTTTTCTTCGGCGGGGACGCGATCGATCACGTTTACGGCGTATACGTCGCGGACGACGGCCCGATGCTCGGCGACAAACGGTTCGATATGCGCGCGGACGATTCCGTGATCGTAAACGGGGTGACGTACAAGGGTACGCTCGGCTTGTACGAGTTGATCTTCAAGAGACACCCCGATGACGCGATCTACACCGAGAATGACCTACACAAGTATCGAAGTCTGCTGTTGGCGACGAACGCTCATAAACGCGGTCATAAAGCTGAGAATGCTATCAAGGGTAACAAAGGGCACAAGTACGTGGACATCATCGCTCCGCTCGTCACCCGCGGTAGAATCGGCAGCGCTAGAAAAGGCGCCGGCGTGACCGGTCTACCGTCGAACATGAGATTGAATCGCAACAAAATAGATTACGTTCACTGGGACGATCCAAACGAACTCGTAGATCGTCTTCGACTGCTCGACGCCTCTCGTCGAGCCGGCAACAACGCTCACGACAACGAGATTCTGTCGATAATCGAGGAGCTCCGAGAGGCCGGGCTGATCATAAATTGAACCGTCGCGACGATCTCGACGGCAGTGCGACGATGTCGGTGAACAAGTTCGGAATGTCTCTGGAGAGACGCGGCAACGGTGACGGACCCGCGACGGGAAGATTGCGGTCCTCGATCGAATCCTTGCGAAACTACGTGCGCGACAGCGCGCTCTGTTCGGAGCAGGACTCCTTCGACGCAAAGAAGCGCAAGATTCGACACGTGGGCGCGCCGGAGTGGGACGCCGACGCGACGAACAAGAGCTACGTCGAGCGCGGGCTCGGGGATCTGAGACGCGAGATCGAGACGTTTCGCGAGAGAACGAGCGAGGCGTTGTTGACGACGAGAGAGGAGGTGAACGTTTTGAACGCTCTCGGGAGCAAGGTGGCCACTTTGAAGGACAACGTCGAGCGCGGGATCGCGAATGTCAGAGAGGACCACGAGAGAACGAAGCTGGCGGTGAGAAAAGAGGCGGAAAGTTTGACGGCGATGAGAAAAGAGGTTGACGGTTTGACGGCGGCGATGAAAAAGGAGGCCGACGGTTTGACGGCGGTGAGGAAAGAGGTTGACGGTTTGACGGCGGCGTTGAGAAGAATGAACACGACGGCGAAAAACGAGGCGAAATCGTTGTCGGCGGTGAAAAAAGAGCGAGATAAACAGCGGCGTGAACGGACTCAAGGTCGCGTTGAGCGATCTCGCGAGCTCTTCCAAGACGACCGAGACAAGGCTGGACAAGGAGTTGCGGCGATTGGAGGAGAAAACGGCCACCAAGGAGTCGCTCGAGAGAGAGATAGCGACGCTGAGAGCGGAGGTTCGCGAGACCAGGGGCGCGCGCGCCGGCGCAAAAGAGGAAGAGGCGAGCATACTGGAGCTCAACCGTCTCTTGAAGAACAAGAGCTACTCGAACTCGTGAAAGAGAGAGACGATGAGCGCCGAGAAGCGAAGACTCGCGCGGGAGCTGCACGCACCGGCGCGAAGAAACTTCCTGCGGCGTCGCGTCGTGGTGCGCGGTTACGACGATCTGTGGCAGGCCGACGTGGTCGAGATGCGTCCGTACGCGCGACACAACAAGGGTCACAACTACATTCTAACGGTTATCGACGTGCTGAGCAAATACGCGTGGGCCTTGCCGCTCAAGAGCAAGAGCGGAAGCGAGGTGGCCGCGGCTCTGTCGAGGATATTTCGCGAGGACGCGCGATCTCCGAGGAACCTGCAGACGGACGAGGGAAAGGAGTTCTACAACGCCGACGTGCGAGAGATCACGAGGAAGCGCGACATAAATCACTACTCGACGTACTCGGTGATGAAGGCGTCGGTGGTGGAGAGATTCAATCGCACGCTCAAGAACGACATTCACGATCAACGGATCGTACGCGTGGCTCGACGCGCTGCCGAGTCTGCTGTCGGATTACAACCGTCGCAGACACCGAACGATCGGGATGCGTCCGGCGGACGTGACGCCCGCCGTCGCCGAGAGACTTCTGTCCACGGTGTACAGTCGCGCGAAGATCGCCGCTCCTGGCAGATTCAAGGTCGATGACCCGGTGCGCGTCAGCAAGTTCAAGACGGTGTTCGAGAAGGGCTACACCCCGAACTGGACCACCGAGATCTTTCGCGTCGCCAAGGTGCAACGGACCAATCCCGTGACGTATCTGCTGAAGGACTACCGCGGGGAGCCCGTGGCGGGAGGATTCTACGAGCACGAGCTGCAGCGCGCGTCCAACCCCGACGTTTATCTCGTGGAGAAGGTGCTGCGCAGACGAGGCGACGAGGTGTTCGTGAAGTGGCTGGGAATGGACGGGTCGCACAACTCTTGGATAAACAAAGCAGCCGTGTTGTAAAATATATTTATGTATTTATTTGTAAATAAAGTGTACATACGATATCTCTTATTTTTTTTCACCAGCTTCCCTTCCATATATCTCGAAACGCGAAAAAAAGTTTTGCGCGCGTCGACGGAAGAATTCACGACAACGGGAATCTTGCGTCGAGGCGCGAAAAGTTCACGCGCGGCAACGGGGAACCTGCCCGGATTCGTCGAAAATTCGTCGAAGGAGTCCGAGTCGCCGAACACCCCCGTCGCCGAGAACGAGGAAAACGCAGAAAACCGTTTTTTGATCCGAGCGAAAAAATACGCGCATCCGCGAGACCGTCGCCTCTCGTCGATCTTTTCTATGTTATTGTTGTTCTCGTTTCACGCATACGCAAACCCTACTCAACGAATCCTCCGATCCGCCAATAAACCAACCGCATCTCGCGCTCGCGAAAAAAATTCATTTCCTTTAGGGTGAGTCAGAGTTTCATACGTTGTCCGTTGTCCGATCCTCCAAAATTCAATCTCAATACGCACCGCGCGACGCGCGTGTTTTTCGCGGAAATCGGGAATTGGGAGATGGGGATACAGAGCGCTCCCGCGCGGAACGCGATACGTCGCCAGCGAAACAGGAGCTGGATCGGAAGATCGAAACGGAAATCCCTACGAGCGACTGTGTTACACCAGAGTTTGTTTCTTCAGCCCGGTATTTAGAACAGATATTATACACGTTCGAACTATCTTTATAGTCAAAATTCGCAATGCAAAATCTCGCGATTGGAAGTTACCGCAAATTTTGGTGCGATCATTTTTTCAGATACTTTTACCATTCTTAATACGGAAGGAAGGAAACTTCTGACAGAGATAGGCGAAAGAGCATGGGCGGCGCGGAGGCAATGATCGCTAAACCAAATTTCTCACAAAAATCATTAGCGCTTGCATGCTTTTTTATGAGCCGAATAGAGGAGCTGGATAAAAAATTCAGGCTGATAACCAAAATTAGCAATCGACCCATAAAAAACATGCAAGCGCTAATGATTTTCGTGAGAAATTTGGTTTAGCGATCATTGCCTCCGCGCCGCCCATGCTCTTTCGCCTATCTCTGTCAGAAGTTTCCTTCCTTCCTTCCTTTCGCATTAAGAATGGTAAGAGTATCTGAAAAAATTATCGCACCGAAATTTGTAGTAACTTCCAATCGCGAGATTTCGCGTCGTAAATTTTGACTATAAAAAAAAAACGGAGTGTTTGCACGTGTATAATATCTGTTCAAAATACCGGGCTGAAGAATCACGCGAGACAAATTCGAGTGTAACACCGTAACTGGTGGAGATTTCCGTTCCAATTTTTTTGTTCCAGCTCCTACTTCGGAGGTGACATATCGCGTCCTGTACGTGGTACTTATATATAGCTACTTCCCAATTCCGCAGATTGCAGCAAAAAATACACGCGTCTCGCAATGCGTATCGAGATTGAATTCTTTGGTTGAACCGAACAACGGACAACGTACACGAAACTGTGACGCACCCTAAAGGTGATGAACCTTTTGCAAGCGCGAGACACGGTTGCCTTATTGGCGGATAGAACGATCGGCCGAGTAGCCTTCGCGTATGCGGATAAAACAGGAACAATAATAACCTCGAAAAAAGCGAGGAGAGGCCGCGATGAATCGGACGCGCGTATTTTTTTCGACCGCGTCAAAATACAGTTTTCCGCGTCGTCCCCGCCTTCGGTGACGAGAGGGTTCGTCGATTCGGACTCCTCCGACGAGCTCCCCCGCGAAGCGAGACAAGTTTCCCGTTGACGCGAGTGAACCTTTTCGCGTTTCGAGATATACGAATAACGCTACGGAGAATCGTCGAGGTACGCGCAAAAGCAGGGATCAACTTTCGAGAGATATCCTCAAGAACGCTGGAATCCTTTACATTTTTTTTTGTCTTTGATGACACGAGGTTTATTGTCTCGAAAAAACTGAAAAAGCCTTACTCAATTGTTTTTAGAAGACACTAAATCAAACATGCTAAAGGTTCGCGCGTGGAGACAATAAACCTCGTGTCACAAGAAAACAAAAAAAGTAGAGAGGATTACAGCGCTTCCAAAAACATCTCTCGAAAACCGATCCCCGTCTTTGCGCGTATCTCGGTGATTCTCTATGGCATTATTCGTATATCCACCTCCAAGGATCCCTGTAAAACTATGATGATAATATAATAATAATATAATAATAATAACAATAATAAATTCTTCACGCCTCCTCCTCGCGCGGTATCCCGTAATGTCCCCACGGGAGAGTGTCGAACGAGCCGGGAACGACGAACCGCTTGTCGTCGTGGGGGCTCAGAGCGAGCTTCAGCTCGGACACGGTGCGCACCTGGTGCAACCTCGAGCGGATGCACGATTGACGCCTCGACTGCTCCAGCGAGTCGTTGAGACATCGCATGTAGTCCTCGAACGATATCGTTCTCGCGACCACGTTCCTCTTGACGCCTTTCACCTTCTTCGTGTCGCTCCTCCCCGCTACCCTCGTGGCGTACATCTTCGACCTGAGCCCCACGAACTCGGTCATGACGGCGCCGTCGTTCTCGTCCTTCATGAGGCCCGGTACCTTCTCGTTCGCGCGCGGCATGCCGTACGCGTTGGTCTCGGGGTAACCGCTCGTGTCGAACCTGGCGATGTCGCGTTTCACGTCCTCGTACGCGTCGTCGCACTCGAGGAAATATATGAGACTGTCGGTGTCCGTGTACATTATCTCGCACCTCTCGCCGTGCAACGGCGCCATGTAGTCGTAATGAAAATCGTACACGCGCGTCTTCGATATCTCGAGAACGCACATCCCGACGTAGATCGGCTTGCTGAGCTTCACCTCGAGCCTGCGCAGCTCGATGGCGACGAGATCCTCCGCGAAGATGCTTCGGCTGTGAAAGCTCGGTCTCGCGATCAGAGCCTTCGCGCCGTATCTCCCGTCCCAGCGCGTCACGAAGCGCACGTCCACGTGTTCTCGCACATTCTCCATGGTCTTATCGAAGACCGCGTTGTTCATCAACTTGTAGAGATTCCTCTCGAAGTCGTTGCTCGCGCGAGTTCTGAATCCCGTGTTGAGCTCGATGTACCCGCGAAGCCACGCGGATTGCGCGAACCGCAGAACGCGGTGAATCCTCGTGACGAGCAATCCGTGTCGCGCGCATTGCTGCAGATTGCGGTAGTTCAACACGTAACGCGACTTGTCCAGCAGCGTGGCGAGGAGCTTATCGCACCGTTTTCCGGGAGGCTTGTCGCGCGTCGGGCAGAACGGCAGGTCCTTGTGAGCGTCGTGGAGCTCTCGCGGATACGCAAGGTCGACCTCCAGGATGTAGCCGATAGCGGAGTCTGACGTCACGGACGTTACGTCGAAGCTCTCCGGGTCGTCGACCCACCGAAACTCCGCGTACGGCAACGGCTCGCGCATCGCCCAGCCGTACAGATTGTTCACGTCGAAGTACATGAGGTACGTCGACGGTTTCGACGGGTCGTGCGACGGCGCGTACCTGTTGTTGGCCCGCGCGTACCTGTTCGAACATTGGCTGAGACCGCCGCGCACGCCGCGCTCCACGAACAACGCCATATCGATGTCGGTCAGCAGTTCCAATCGCACGCCCGTGTATCTCAGCATAGCGTCCCACGCGTATCCCGGTAGAGTGTAATAATGCGCCGGATCCAATCCGTAGCTCTCGACGCAGGTGTCGCGAAAATTCTCGAAGACGTCCGCCAGAAGGAGCACGTCCGTCTTCAGGTACAGATCGCTGTACTCGCCGAGATTCTCGACGCGAAAACGCCGGCAGACGTTGCGCGCGCGCTCGTAATCGCTATCGCTCGCGGTCTCGCCGGTCAACGAACTGTAAAAGTCCGTTTGCGGCGGTAACTCCGTCTCCAGCAGCTTGTCGAGACTGTCGACGTACTCGTACGGAAACACGCCTTTGCGCGTGAGCAGGTCGAAATCCTCCGCGCTGAGCTCCGAGAACTCCGACCGCGCGATTCGCATCTCGCTCTTGTCGAGATACGACGCCAGTCTCTCGAGACTCTCGCTGAGAAATCTGAACGAATCCACGAATCGCAGCTTCGCGCAATTTTTCCATCCGTCGCCCGACGCGTCCTTCACGTGCTTCGTGAACGATATGTACGTCTCCTTGGTGATCGGCAGCAGATCTATTTTACCCTCGATACCGTTGGCCAGATCCCTGATGACGAAGTGAGCGTCGTAACCCGACAGATTGTGAAAAAACACCGGAATGGCGTACGAATCTCTGTAATTCAAGTTGCAACGCGGATGCGCGGGACCTCTGTAACGTCCGGTGAGATGACTGTGATCGCGCGCGCGCTGATCCTCCGATCCGAACGGCCTCTCGCACACGTAGCAAAGCGGCGCGCTCCAAAAATCGCGTAACTCTTCCGGAGTCAGTTCCGCCATGGTCACGTTGGTGGAGAGAAACGTCTTCGCGCGACGCGCGATATCGTTGAGCTCGCCGACGAACCACGACAGGCAGTCCTCGCCGCGACGAGATCTGTACGCGGACGGAATTTCCTCGTGCGCGGAGCACAGATAATATCCCACGCTGAAGGCTCTGTGACGCTGATAGACGTAGCTGTTGACGTTAGCCGCGTCTATCTCTCCCTCCTTTTCCAGCACGCACTCGAGATCGGCGTACACCGCGAAGGGAAGTCGCTCCTTTCTGTTGTGATTGCGAAAGAAGAGCCACTTGTCGTCGTCGCTCGGGAGAACGATGGCACAATCGTTCATCCTTCCGCAGTCGACGCTGTGAGCGGCCAGTTTCTCGCTCGTGTAAAAGTAGTGCAGACATCGATCGCACACGTGCATCCTCCTCCGGACCCTGTTCAGCTGACATCCCAACAATCGCGACAGATCCCTTATGCACGCGAAATGGCCAACGTTCGCGCGGTTGCGCGAATCCGGCAGATACAGCAGATTGACGTGTCTGTCCTTCTTGTCGTCGGTGAGCCGCAGAGGAACGATCACGTTGCCCTTCCGCCCTTCCTCTCTCTCGCTGAAAACGTTGACGGACACGTCGTTGAGTCGCTCGAACCTCGAGATCTGTCTCAGAGTCACGGGAAACTCGATCCCGTCGAGATTCAATTTCGTCGCATAGTGGGGGTACGCGGAAGACATGTTCACGTGACTCTTAACGGGGTACAGAGAAGCGACCACCGCCCACGCGAAACATGCGTTGTCGTTGGAGCGCACGTTGACCACCGCGCGTTTCGCTCTCAAGCGTAGCGGTATCTCTACCCAGCATCCCACGCGCATAGGATTGCACTTGTTCACGTTAACCATCAGATTCAATATGCGCGACAACGCCCAACCGCTGTCCCGCTCCTGAAACTCGTCCAGATCGGCCAGAGTCGCGTCGACCACGTATCTGTCGTACCACTCTCGCAGATCGGACGTGAGGAAGAGCTGACGATTCCTCGTGGCGACGCTCTTGACGGCGGTTCGGGCGTTCGCGACAAACTCGCCGTTGAAAACGGTGTTGACCTTCAGGCACGCGTGTCTCTCGAGATTGACGCGCACCCGATCGACCACCGTGTCCCTCGCGTCCTCGAGAAATCGCCGAGGCTCCAGATAACTCGAGTTTATCACCGCGCCTGTCAGCACGCGATTCTCGAAGGCCGTTTCGATCTCCGCCCACGAGAACCCTCTCCGATCGCCGTGACCGGCACCCACGCGCGCGAAACGCCATCGCAGGGCGTCTCTCGCGCCCTCCAGAAGAGCGATTCGAGTGGCCAGAGAGGTCACGGTTCCGGTGCGCCTCGGCTCTCGCCTGTCTCGACAACTCTCGCGCAGAGACTCGAGACTCTCGTCGCACCGTCGTTCCCACGCGCGATACGCGTCCAGCGAGTCGACGCCTCTCGCGCGTTCGACGAGATCGCGATCCTCCTCCTCCTCCGTCATGTCGAGCGTCCCAGTTCGGTGGTCAACCACGTGGTCCAACCCCAACTGTCCACGGGTATGTCCAATCTGACTCTTCGAAGAACTTCCCTGCGACTCTCGCGGATCGTCGCACCACCCCTCACCGTCCTTCTCGAGTATCTCGGAATTTTAATCTCGTAGACCCGCGCTCTGTTACTGCAGGCCAGCATCGTCTCTATCCACAATTCCTCTCGCGGACACCGAAAACCTATCTCTCTCCTGAGACTGTACGTCGTTGAATTCCATCGAGCGTTCTCGGCGACCTTTCGAAAACGAGAAACTACCACCGGAGGAGTGGAGCGGAGCAAAGAATCGTCGCTGGAGTCACTGTCCGGTATCACCTCGTAGCAATAGATGTCGTCGACACCACCATCCATCGATCGCGCGTCTCGAGCGAGTCGTTCGAGCGTCGAGACGTCCCGCGTTTTATACGCGAGACCCCCGGAAACCTCGAAGGGGGAGACGCCGTTGTCGCCCTCGGTCACCTCGATTTCCGCCGAAGAAGGATGCGCCGTAATCGCCCCGATAAACCCCGACTCTAGGGCGCATCGTTATCGCTCGACGAGCTCACCGCGACGACTTCCGTTCGAGGAGCGCGCGCTCGGGGATGACCGCACCGCTCGTCCTTGAGAAAAAACCCCGTCGTCGCCACCCCGATAAAACCCGACTCTAGGGCGCGTCGCTATCCCGACGCGGCGGCCAGACCCGATAAAACCCGACGCGTCGCTATCGCGCGACCTCGCGACTCGCGCGCCCGAGCGCGGAAAAAATCGCGCCAGTGCCCGGGGAGAAAATCTCAACGATCCCCCCTGGGCGCGGGGAGGTCCGCTCCGCTGCGGTAAGGGGAAAGAAATCTTCCCCTCGCAGCCCCCACCTGACCCGCGCCCACCGCTTACGGCTTCCCCCACGCCACGCCGCAGCCCGTCCCGACCCCCCGGAATTCGCTCACTGGGCCTAAAACCCACTACTGTTTACCTCTGAAGGCTCAATCGACGTACTACCGATAACAAAAGAAAAGTATATTTCGTTCACAAAACACGTGAAAGATACCGCCGAAAAATCAGATTCGCAAAGTGATATAAAGTTACGGTTCATCGATTCATACAAATTTCTGAGTAGCAGCCTCGATAAATTAGCATCTTTTCTGTGCAGAGATAAGTTAAAAATTGTATGTTCTGAATTTTCACAATTATCGATCGAGGATTTTGATCTTTTGACACGAAAGGGCGTATTTCCGTATGAGTACATTGACTGCGTCGAAAAGTTGGAGGACTCGTGTTTACCACCGCGCGACTCGTTTTACAGTTCCTTGACCGGTGACACTGTATCCGAGAGCGATTACGCTCACGCTGCGAACGTTTGGCAGCGGTTCTCCGTTCGAACCTTGGGCGAATACAGTGATCTATATTTAAAAACGGATGTCTTGTTATTGGCCGACATCTTCGAAAATTTCCGCGACAGTTGTGTCGCGAGTTATAGACTTGACCCCGCGTATTACTATACTCTTCCCGGGTATACGTGGGACGCCATGCTGAAACATACACGCATAAATTTCGAACTGCTCACCGACATTGATATGGTCATGTTCATCGAACGCGGTATTCGCGGTGGTTTGAGTCAAGGTTCCGGCAGATACGCGCGAGCCAATAACAAGTACATGCAGTCGTACGATCCATCGAAACCATCGTCGTACTTGATGTATTTCGATGTGAACAACTTATATGGTTGGGCAATGTGTCAACCACTGCCTTACGCCGATTTTCGATGGGTCGACGACGTAGCCAATTTTAATGTTACGTATGTCGCGCTGGATTCCCCGACAGGCTACATTCTCGAGGTCGATCTCGAGTACCCGCAAAGTAAACACGACGCGCACGTTGACCTACCGTTCTGTCCGACGCGCGACAAGCCTCCCGGCAAGCAGCAGGAAAAACTTCTCGCAACATTATACGATAAGAAGCGTTACGTCATACATTATCGCAACCTGCAGCAATGTATTCATCACGGTCTTCGTGTCACAAAGATACATCGCGTATTGCAGTTTGCGCAATCTCCATGGCTCCGCGATTACATTGAATTAAACACCAGGTTTAGAACGCAAGCAAAAAACGATTTCGAAAAAAATTTATACAAGTTAATGAACAATACAGTATTTGGCAAAACCATGGAGAACGTGCGCAATCACGTCGATGTAAAATTGTTGACAAAGTGGGACGGACGATACGGCGCGGAGGAAATGATCGCGAAACCAAACTTTCACAGTCGAAGCGTCTTTTCGGAAAATTTAGTAGCCGTTGAACTGCACAAGCTAGAAGTAAAATTCGACAAACCGATCTATGTCGGCATGTGTATACTCGACTTATCGAAGGTCTGTTTGTACGAATTTCATCACGATTACATGTCCCCCCTGTATCGCGACAAGTTTAAAGTTATGTACACCGACACGGACAGTCTAATATACCACGTCGAGTGTGACGACGTGTATGAGAACATAAAACGTGACATTGACAGATTCGACACAAGCGATTATGCCGCGGACAACGCGTACGGTATCCCGCTTGCGAACAAGAAGGTGCCGGGCTTGATGAAGGATGAAAACAACGGTGCGATCATGACCGAATTCATCGGACTTAGGGCAAAAATGTATGCCTTGCGAGTCGATGGCAAAAAAGAAACTAAAAAAGCAAAAGGTGTCAAAAGTAACGTCGTAGCGCGTACTATAACGTTCGACGATTACACGCGGTGTCTGAATGATGAGATTGAAATGACGCGACAGCAGTCATGTATAAGATCAAAATTGCATCAGGTATATACATTTTGCGAGAAAAAGATTGCTCTAAGTCCGTACGACGATAAGCGATACATTATACCCGATTCGACCGATACGTTACAGTGGGGACATAACCGAATACCATTATAATATAACGTAGTGTAATGTAGTATAATATAGCGTAATTTAACGTAATGTAGTATAATGTATGCAATGTATGCAATGTATGCAATGTATGCAATGTATGTAATGTAACGTATTATATATTGGAAAGGATATTAATAAAAGTATTTTATATGTATTTCATATTTCAAGTACTTCGTATATATTATACATATTTTTTATATTTGATATTTTTATATAGTAAAAATAAATGCAGTCTATGAATTAAACCACATTGTCCTTGTGTATCCAAGAGTTGTGCGATCCATCGAATCCCAGCCATTTCACGTAAACCTTGTCACCCCTTCTGCGAAGTACTTTCTCCACGAGATACACGTCCGGGTAAGTCGCGCGATGCAACTCGTGCTCGTAGAACGCTCCAGCGATAGATTTTCCACGATAGTCCTCGAGTAAATAGGTTACGGGATTAGTACGCTGCACTTTAACGATCTTGAACACCTCGGTGGTCCAATTCGGCGTGTAACCCTTTTCAAAAATTGTCTTGTATTTGCTAACGCGTACCGGGTCACCTGCTTTGAACTTTGCCGGACCCGCGGTTTTTATCGAGCTGTACACCGTGGTCAAGAGTCTTTCAGCGATCGTGGGGGTAACGTCGACGGGTCGCATACTGATCGTTCGATGCTTGCGCGCGTTGTAATCCGCGACGAGACGCGGCAGCATGTCGACCCACTTGTAATTTCCGTTGAGCGTAAACATCTTCCACATGTCGTTCTTCAACGTGCGATTGAATCGCTCGACGACCGATGCCTTCATCACCGAATATGTGGAATAATGATTGATGTCGTGTTTCCTCAGGAGACGTTGCACGTCGGCGTTGTAAAATTCCTTCCCCATATCGGTTTGCAAGTTTTTCGGACACCTCTTGCTGTCTCGAATTATCTTAGCGATAGCGTCGGCTGTCTCGCTTCCGCCTTTACTCTTGAGTGGCACGGCCCACGCGTACTTGCTCAGCACATCGATGACGGTAAGTATATAGTGGTTGCTTTTGTTGAAACGTGAGTATGGACGCATCTCGACGATGTCAGCCTGCCACAGGTCGTCGTACCCTCGCACTATGACGCGTCTTCGTGGAAAATTTCTTCTCGCCGGTGCGTGCAGTTCCTCGACGAGTCGTTGCTTCTCGATATTTTTACGTCCATCGGATTTGAACGACGTCATGTTTTTAACGGTGCGACTGGTCGACGCGTAATAATATATGCAAAGAAATTATATTATAATTTATGCTTTTAACTATTCAATAGCCGTTCATTTCTTATTATTGTGGTTTAATAGCCGTTCATTGTCGTCCGCTGGCCGTTTATAGCTGTTTGTTAGCCGTTCATAGCCGTTCCTGAGCCGTTCGTTAGCCGCTTGATAGCTGTTTGATAACTGTTCTTTAGTTGCTCGACAGCCCTCCGATAGCCGTTCCTGGACCGTGCGTTGTCGTTCGTTGCCGTCCCTTAATCGTTCGTAGCCGATATTGGTCCGTTTGTCCATTGTTGTTTCGTTGTCGTTTCTGACTCAGCGGTAATCGAATGCCGAAGCTCGTTTATCGCAGTCCGTAACGCTTGCACGTCCTTCTGGAACGCAGTCAGCCTCTCGTCTGACTCTTTCTGTCGATTGCTCAACGTTTTAACGCACTGATCCACGTAAAGTTTGTTGACGACATTGGTATCATCCTCCGGTTGCGCTACACGACGAATCTTGCGCGACTTTGCGTCAAAGTCCGTAGCGGTGCGACACAGAGCGTTATTGCGCACGAAATTTCTCACTAATCCGCTCCACTGATGGTACGAAATGGCGTACGGCGCGTCTCTGCCCTGCTCGAATACCCCAAATTTGTTGATCGGCATTTCGACGTCGATTGGATAGCTCGCTGCCGCACGATTCAATTTATAATAAGACCGGCTTCGCCAAGTTCCTCGATGATCGACTGGATCTCGTTGTCGTGGGCATTGTGACCAGCTTGGCGCGAGGCGTCGAGCAATCGTAGACGATCCACCAGCTCGTTGGGGTCGTCCCAGTGCACGTAGTCAATGTTATTGTCGGTAAGCGTCATCGCGCGAGGTGCGAATAATCCCTTTCCAGATTTTTTATTCTGGGATTCGGTCGGTATCAACTTCTGAATTATATGTTTGTACTTGTGTCCTATGTTGCCCTGTATTCGCCCGAGAGGATTGTACTTAAATTTATGAAGGCTCGTCGCCAACAGTATGCTCTTGTACTTTTGCATGTCTTCCTCCGTGTAGATGTCTTCGTCAGGTATTTTCTTGAAGATCAACTCGTAAATACCGGGTGTGCCACCGTATCGTATGCCATCGATAATTATGACATCATCTTTCTTCACGTTGAAACGTTTATTACCGAGCATCATTACATCCTTGTCGAAATAAACGCCATAAATGGAATGATCTATACCGCTCTTTGAACCGCCGCTCAGAAAAGCCCCGATGTACTCTTGGCCCAGAGGACCAAAGGTGTTTCGCGACGTTTCTAGAAATTCTTGTCGACCCTCCGACGTTAGTAACTTTTTTTGAATGGATGTCGCGAGAGACTCGCCCGCGCTTTCGAAAACAGCCTCGTTTGGGAGTGATTTGGGCATTGTAGGCTGCACGGTTCTCACTGTCGTGGACGGTGCAGAGGTTATCGGTGGAGAGGATACCGATGGTACATCCAGTGGAGCTTTCGATTGATCAGATTTACGCGGTGTTGGTGAGAGATCCAACCAGGAGTTTGGTCGTTTCCTCTTTCTCGACGTCGCATCCTCCTCTTCCTCGCGCTGCTGACTGGGTAACGTGTCGATCTCGGCGTCGCTCTCCGGCTCCTATTTCTTCACCGCGATCAAGCTCGAGTTGTCGGCAATCTTTCGCAGTGGCCCGATGAGAGGCTTAAAGTGCGTGTCCAACTCAATGTCCTTCTCGATCTTACCGGTCTTCAACGCACGAAGTTTCTTGCGAATCGATTTGCTCGTTTTCGCAATCTCCCTTGCAATCTTCTCGCGCTCTCGAATATCATCGCTCCTGTCAATCGTGGCCATCGCGGAAAAAAGCAAGGTTTTGATCCCTCTCTACAATGTTTCACCTCGACGAGGAACCGGCAACAACTGACTGCTCTTGCGGTATCGCGAACACGTTAAATCCTTTTCTGTATCGACCATTGTTAAGCGAGCTGTCCTTGTCTATCACTACGAATCCGTACTCGCGCTGCCATCATTCGCGACACAACGCACAAAATTCATCGTACGATATGTCGGTATTCACGTGATCGTTGTACACGTGTTTCAGATTGGTGCCATCCTGTTTGAACAGGATCAGCAGGTTCGCGTTGTCGCGTATCAGATGTTTAGATATTCTCGCGTAGGTCTGACAGAAATAAAAGCAGTCGACGCTCGAGTGCCGGCCCATTGAAAAGTACTCTCTCACCGCGTTTTGCTTGTCGCATGCCACGTCGTCGAAGACGAAGATCGAGTTTGGACACGCATCGCTCGGCGGAATGACGTCACTGTTGTTGGAGAACGTGAAATAACCGATTCCGTCGATCGACGTCAATAAATTCTCTAGATATCGATATTTCGGCTGCTGCAGCGACTTCGAGTACACGTACACGTTCTCAAAACGAACACCGTGCGGACTTTCCAATAAGCTTATCAGAACGTTGGTTTTACCGCAATTCGAGGGACCGCAAATGATCGCGCGTATAGTAGTCGGTAGAATCGGACCGTGCCTGCGCTTCTCCGCGTTGTCCCCCATCGACAGTGATCTGTTGTGGCAGATTGAAAGCAGTTCCGGATTTCAAGATTGTCGGGCAAGGATGTGCAGGCGTGAGTGTGATGAAGATAAGTGCGTGATCGATCGTGAACAAAGAAGTGTATTTACAACAGAAATATACAGAGTTCAAACGCGAATGCAGTGCGATCGGACAGCGTGCGATATCGCGAACTATTCGAGTCGCAATAGGATCTCACAAGAGAAAAACGTGCGGAAGTGCGCGAAATCTAAGTGCGAGAGAAAAACGTACACGACAGACTTTACTCGAGAGCTCAGCGCGAAGTGCGAAGATCGGCTTTTTGGGGCGAGCTATTTATTGCCTCCGACCTTCCAGAAGATTCCTGCGATTTTCACATAATCCGCGAATCTTCCAGAAGATCGGAGGACGTTGTTTGTTATTTTGCAGATTCTCTCAAAACAAAACGACGATTCAAGGGCTCGCGATTCGACGCTTGGAGCCTGTCGACGCGCCGAGCCAAATAGGCGAGCGCGCTCTCGCGATTGGCTCGTCGCGCGCGGCTCGAGCTCTCGCGGAACCGCGGTCTTTTCCGAACATCCCGCCCGCCTCGTCGAGTATCGATCGACGACATGTGCGTGCATCTCTAATATCGATTTGCGTGTTTGCTGGCCCCTCGGCTCTAGCACGTGGTCGGTCCGTGCGCGGATCAGCTGTTTCGCAAAAATCAATATATCGATTTTCGAGTGTCGGCGGTGTGCCACGCGCGACGTTGTGAATGCGTCTAACGTTGAGTCGTGAAATACAGAGCGAGATTGTGAATCGTGATCTTTGTAACGAGCTCAGTTTAAGTGACAGTGAATCAATTATTCATGTCGCGAGAAAAGCGGTCGACAGCTGACACCGTGGAACCGGCACGAGGATCCACTGCAAAGCACAGATAAGTTATATTTTAAGCCTAGTTGAACTAATTAAAAACTCGAGAGATATTTACAGTGGGTGATTAAAAGGAAGTTTAAGCTATTTACAGAGTAATATGTACAGGCATATGTACAGACATTGACAGGTGAGGTTATGTCGCGCCGCGGACAGTTTTCACGGATCGCGGTCGGCGATGTCCGTCACCGGCAAGAGGACGAGCTTCACCACGGGGCGCGTACGCTCGCCGGCGGCGGTTCGCAGGTCCACCACGCGGACCTGGCCGTCCTCCCCGGGATGCAGACGCACGACTCGCGCCAGCGGCCAGCGGCACGGGGGCGTGGTTTCGCCCTTGATGAGGCAGAGCCGGCCCTCCTGGATGTTTCCGCGCGTCGTCCACCACTTCGGTCGCGGCGTGAGCCCCTGAAGATATTCGCGGGACCATCGATCCCACAGGTGGTCCCTCATCATCTGCAGCAGGCGCCAGCGGCTCAGGCGATTGGGCGGCACGCCAAGGGCGGACGGCTCCGGGATGGCTGTGAGCGGGCCTCCGATCAGGAAGTGACCGGGAGTGAGTGCCGCGAGGTCCTCTGGGTCGTCTGACAGCGGCTGAAGCGGGCGAGAGTTGAGGCACGCCTCGACCTCAGCGAGGAGTGTGCTCATCTCCTCAAATGTCAGCCTCGTCTCGCCGATGACCCTGCGGATATGCAGCATCATGGCCTTCACGGCGGCCTCCCACAGTCCGCCGAAGTGCGGAGCGGCGGGGGGGTTGAACCGCCACTGGATGCCGTCGTCCGCCAGTCTTCCGACGATGCGGTGAGCCTCTCGGCTGGCCGCCTGGAACAGCGCTCGAAGTTGGCGGTCGGCCCCCACGAAGTTGGTGCCGCAGTCGCTGTAGACGACCCGGCAGAGGCCCCGGCGGGAGACGAAGCGGCGGAAGGCAGCCAGGAAGGCGTCAGCGGTGTAATCGCTCACCACCTCCAAATGAACGGCGCGGGAGCTGAAACAAACGAATACGGCCAAGAAGGCCTTATAGGCCTTGTGGCCTCGCCCCTTGGTCGTCCTCAGGAAGATCGGGCCGGCGAAGTCGACCCCGGTGTGGAGGAACGGGCGACTTGGAGTGACTCGCGCTCTCGGCAAGTTCCCCATCAGTGGCTGCGGCGTGGCCGCCCGCCATCGGACGCATGGTAGACACCGGTGGATGAGGCGACGAACAAGCTGTCGGCCCCGCGGTATCCAATACCGCTGCCGGAGGTTCGCGAGAGTAGCCTGAGCTCCCCCATGGAGGACACGGCGATGGCTGGCCTCAACAATCAGGTAGGTGAGATGTGAATACGTTGGTAGGATGGCCGGGTGACGCTGGTCATAATCCAGCAGCGAGTGTTTAATGCGTCCTCCGACCCGTAGGATTCCGTCAGCCCCGAAGACCGGGGAGAGCCCGCGAAGAGGGCTTCTTCCGGACACCGTTCGCTTGGCACGGACATCCTCGATCTCCAGGCGGAAGGCCACCGCCTGCACCACCCGGATCCACTGTAGGAGCGCCTCGTCCAGCTCCGTCGGGGTCAACATACCGTGGGCGGAGGTCGCGGGCCGCGTCCGCCAGCGGCGGATCCACGCCGAGACACGAAGCAGACGTCGGAGTGAGGAGAAGCGGGTCAGTTCGTCGGGCTCCCGTGCGTCAGCAGCGGCAAAGCACTGGGCCGCCCGCCGTTCCGGGAGGTCGTCGTCGTCCGGGAGGCCAGGGTCCGTCGGCCAGCCCGTTGGGTCCCCGATGATGAAGTCTGGCCCGGTCCACCATAGCGGGTGCTCGATCAGCTCCCCCGGAGAGATACCTCGGGAAGCGCAGTCCGCCGGATTCAGTCGACCAGGTACGTGCCGCCACGTAACATTCGGGCCCGCCCTCTGAATCTCAGCGACCCTGTTTGCTACATATGTCGCCCATTTTGCAGGGTGCCCGCGGATCCATCCGAGTGCCACCATGGAGTCAGACCAGAGGAAGGTCGGCACGCCCTCCAAGTGGAGCGCCTCGAGGGTGTGTTCGACCAGCTTGGCGAGCAGAGCAGCCGCGCCCAGCTCCAGTCGAGGAAGCGAGACTCGCTTTAAGGGGGCGACCTTGGTTTTCGCCGTCACCAGGGAGACGCGAGGACCGCCGAGACCTCTCACCACGAGGTAGATAACGGCAGCATAGGCTCTCTCGGAGGCGTCCGAGAAGCCGTGAAGCTCGACGTTGTCCCTCGGTGAATCGTAACCGAACCATCGAGGTATCCGGATCCCCTCTATCAAAGGGAGCTCCTCTTCGAGTCTCATCCACGCAGCGGCCTCGGCGGGAGCCAAGGGGGAGTCCCAGTCTAGGCGCCGAATCCACGCAGTCTGGATCAAAAGATTCGCTCGAACAATGAGCGGCGCCAACCAGCCCAGCGGGTCGAACAGCCGAGCGGTCTGCGAAAGTACTGACCGCTTCGTCGGAGGTGATGTTACGGAACGCCGGACGGTGAGCGCGAAGTCGTCGGTTGTCGGGTTCCATCGAAGCCCCAGGACGGAGCAATCATCGGACGGCAGGAGAGCGACGGCTGACGGCTGCAGTCGGTGCTCTGGAGGAACGTCCTGCAGGAGGGCCTCGTTGTTCGCTGCCCATTTGCGGAGCGGGAAGCCGCAAGCCGGAGGATGGGATTTATATGGACGATTTGGCTCGGCGCGTCGAGTGCAGTACGCGAGGAGCCGTTGAAGACGACGCGGATTTTAGAGTCGGAGCCCGATCCCTTGAGCACGCCGTGATGTGGCAAAAAGCACACTCGAGCGGGATCGGCAAGTACTCCGAAGTGCGGCGCCATGTGCCCGAGCGCGAGGTACTCGCTCATAAAGGCACGATACTTGTCGCCGAACGCCGGGTCGCGCGCGAAACGTCGCCTCATGGTGTCGAGCATGCGGGAGGCCGCGCGACGCGTGGCTGAAAGGTCCGGTAGCCCCGACCGGACCGGCAGTCGGACCTGGAAGCGGCCGCATGGAAGACGTCGATGGGTCCGGACGAAGTGGTCTTCGCACTCCTGCTCGGCCGGGGTGAGTGGCAAGGCAGCACGAGGTGGCTCCTCCCACTCCCAAAAACGACGCATTACCGTGGTCAGGTCTTCCATGGTGGAGCACTGGAGTGACGACACGGCGGATACCTGGTGACAGGCTCCCACCGCGCCCATGAGCAGCCACCCGAGACGCGTTAATTGCGCGATTGGCTCCGAGGGCCCTCCGCGGCGGAGATCCGGCAAGACGAAGCATGCGTAGGCCTCTGCGCCCAATAAGAGCTCGACGGGGTCCTGATTAAAGAACTCGGGGTCGGCCAGAGCGATACCGTCGATGTGCGGCCACGAGCGGACGGAGCTCTCGACGCCACCGCTGTACAACGTCAAACGCGACAACACCAAGGCGGAAACGTTCAGCGAATATTGTTCATCACGCGACGAGAGGGTGACCGCGACGCGTCCTCTCGAGTGGTCCGTTTGGAGTCCTCCTACTCCGTAGATGGCGACGGACGTCGGCGTGCGCGGAAGTCGCAAGCGTTGAGCAAGTGGCTCGGCGATCAACGAGGTCTCGGATCCCGGATCGACCAAGGCGCGGACGGAATGGCGGACCCCATGGCGATCGGTGACGATAACACGCGCGGTCGCGAGTAGCACGGGCGCGCACTCCGCGGGTGGACGCTTTGCGACGTGGACTGTCGGCGTCGAACTAGGCGCGGGAGCGGGCAACGCGGCTGTAGCAACCGTCGCGAACGCGTCGTGTAGCGACGTATGATGACGACCCGAACACTTGGCGCAAGTCTTGGAGGAGTTACACTCACCGATAAGATGGCGGCCAAGGCAGTTCCAGCACCGCTGGTAAGTAGTCGCTATCTCTCGCTTCTCCTGTGCCGTCTTTCGTCGATACTGGTCGCAGAAGGCAATAAAGTGTTCTTTTTTGCAGATTGGGCAGCTGCGACTGGAGTCCGTCCCCTGGGTCCTAGCGTGGTTGGCACGGGCGGAGCGACTCTTATCGCCCGGCTTCCCCGACGTCGATTCACCTCTGGATGCCCGCAGAGCCTCCTGCGTCATCATCTGCTCCTGCAGGAAGTCGCGAAGATCCTCGTAGGCAGGTGGCATGGCGGACCTCCCGAACGTGTTCTCCCATTCGCGGCGAGTCTTGGCATCGAGAAGGTCGACCACCAGATGCACAAAGAGGTCAGTGCCGTCCGAGATGGGACGTCCGATGCCATCCAGGGCGCCGACGGTGGAGACCACTCCGTGGAATATCTTCCGAAGGTCAGCGGCGGAGTCCGACTTCATCTTCGGTAAGGCAAGGAAAGCGGCGAGGTAAGATCTTACCAGTAGTCTTTTATTCTCAAAATGGTCGATGAGCGTATCCCAGGCGCGCTCGAAATTCCCTTCAGTCGAAGGTAAGTTCTTGATCAACTGCTCAGCGTCTCCCTTTACGCTCGTCTTCAAATAATGAAACTTTTCCACTTTCGACAGGGCGGAGTCCGCGACGACGATGGAGGAGAAGAGATCACGGAACACAGGCCAATCTTCGAACTTCCCCGAGAATTGCGGCAGCTGGATACGAGGCAACACGCTGCGTGAAGTCGCAGGCTCCGTCTTGACCGACTTATGCGACTCATCGGAGGACGCCGCCTCAAGCAGTCTTTGTTCCTGTTCGAGGAGCTTGGATCGTTGTTGGATGTAAGCAGCCTCGACTACCTCCATGAAATCGTCGGTATTGTACGCGTGCTTATCAAATTGCTCACCGTAGTCTGCTTGCAGAGTCTCGTGTTGCGCCAAGAACTTGTTCCATCGTTCCTCCAGGACCTTCAACGTGGATCGTACGAGAGGAAGTGTCATCTTGGCTGCGCCGGCCTTGCGGAGATTCTCCATCGTGCGGGCGATGCGCCCGTGGAGATCTCGTTGTGCGGAAATTAATCTTTCCATTCTGTTTCAGAGGGTTCACTCACTGGTGCGACGGATCACTTGCCGAAACGACGATCACGGAAGCGGCGATCGCGGAATTCGAGAAATCCGGCTCGAAGGACCAGAAAATGTGGCAGATTGAAAGCAGTTCCGGATTTCAAGATTGTCGGGCAAGGATGTGCAGGCGTGAGTGTGATGAAGATAAGTGCGTGATCGATCGTGAACAAAGAAGTGTATTTACAACAGAAATATACAGAGTTCAAACGCGAATGCAGTGCGATCGGACAGCGTGCGATATCGCGAACTATTCGAGTCGCAATAGGATCTCACAAGAGAAAAACGTGCGGAAGTGCGCGAAATCTAAGTGCGAGAGAAAAACGTACACGACAGACTTTACTCGAGAGCTCAGCGCGAAGTGCGAAGATCGGCTTTTGGGGCGGGCTATTTATTGCCTCCGACCTTCCAGAAGATTCCTGCGATTTTCACATAATCCGCGAATCTTCCAGAAGATCGGAGGACAAGTTGTTTGTTATTTTGCAGATTCTCTCAAAACAAAACGACGATTCAAGGGCTCGCGATTCGCCGCTTGGAGCCTGTCGACGCGCCGAGCCAAATAGGCGAGCGCGCTCTCGCGATTGGCTCGTCGCGCGCGGCTCGAGCTCTCGCGGAACCGCGGTCTTTTCCGAACATCTGTCGTCGTAATTCGTCACGCGTATCGCCAACGGCTGTTGCACGAATTTCATTTTGTCACACTGCCGACTGGAGGGCTGAATCGGACGCCTATGTATAGGTGCGCGGAACCGCGAGTTGCTCAGTAGCAAAGATGGTCGTCCTGCTATCAAGACCTTCCGATATTTGCGATTTGAGCGCCGAACAGCTGCAATTTGTGCCGAAAGCTGTTCTGTTACGAATGTGCGGCGATCACGTTCACCATGTGTGGAAAAAACTTCCGGAACATATAAAGGCGGATTTGGAGGTTCAGACCTTGCAGCCGGAGGCAGCATCGCGGACGAAGCAGTCGAGATCAGCGACCGGAGGAGCCGGCGGTGACTCTGACCTGGCCAACTGGGCGCAGACCGCGACCCAGCACCACGTGTGAGCGAGCGCGCCCACACCTACGTTATTATTCCCGAGCCGAATTTTAGCACATTTATTTCATAAATGTCTCTCATCTGTACACGCGTAACTTTCATTTATCTTAACCCTGTGTACAGATCATATAACATCCGACGGCCGGGAGAAGTTTAAGTTTGTATATTCGAACGCCAAGCGTGGCGTCTAACATCATGTGTTGTTGTTATGACTAGGTTCGATTTACAATATGACAAATAAAGATTACCTTGATTTTCCCCAATAATACATTGGCTTGCAAACATGTACAGGGTGTTGCAGAGACATACAGGTCAGTATGACGGGTTGCCCATTCGAGCAGGCGCGCATGGTCGTTCACAATTGCGTTGACTTCGGTGCATCACCTATAATCTCTCGCATATCTTTTTTACAATATAAAATGAACTTTGTAGCGCCCGAAGTTGCAATACAATTGTGACGGATTTCCGTAGCGTTAACGTTAAAACAGAAGTTGAGATGACAATACAGGTTATGAAATAAATTTTATTAAGAAAACGAAAGATATCTTCTCTCTTACGAAAAAAGCTTGTATCATAGTCCATCATAATCATTATATATTATAATTTTATTACTTAAATTATTTTTTGCACACAATGTTTATGCACAGGACAAAAGTCAGGAATTAGCATATGTGTGCAAATTTAAATTATAATTCGGCCAATAAATTTCATTCTATGTAAGTTTAAATAATGGCAGAAATCACTATTAACAAATCTTACAATATTCATTTTGTTACATTAATAAATAATTTATCATTAAATTGATAATTAATTTAATATATCAATACTAATAAGCATTATATAATTCTTTATATAAATGATGTTGCTGCATCTTAAAAATCTTAATTTTAATCTCATAGACAAGAGGTTTATTAGTATAAAATATACATTTTAAATATGATGCTAATGAATAGTTTATATAAGGCAAATTATCATAATATTTAATAAATACTTTTCAGTAATAAATTCCTTGTAGATTTATATGAGATTCAGTAGCATTATTTACATAAAGATGCTTATTAGCATCAGTATATTGAATTAATTATCAATGTTAATGATGAAATATTAATATTCTGAAATAAATGTTGTTAGACATAAGATCCGCTGATAATCGTTTCTATCGTTATAAATAACGATGGAAACGGTTATCAGCGGATCTTATGCCTAATAACAATTATTTCAGATTATTAATATATTGATATATATATATATATTGTATATATATATATAATATTGCATATATTATATATATAATTTATATTATTTTTTGTATGAAATATTTTGTGCAAAATAAAATAATTGAAATAATAAAATAACAATGTATAACAACTATGATCGACTATGATCCAGCTTTCTTCGTAAGAGAAATATAAGGCATCCCTCGTTTGTCACGTTTACTTTATAAAATGTATTTTCATACCTTGTCACTTTGGCTTCTGTTTTAACCGATCAATGTTGAAGTCTATTAAAATTGAATGTTTTGCGTGATTTAAGCGAATGTCTCGTATTTTGATGGAAATTTGTCGAAAGCGCAGAGATTAAACAAATCATCAGTAATCAGTAATATAAATATTAAGATTCGAAGTGTGGGCTCCTTATGGAATAACCAAGTATAGATAGCGGGCTAAATAAATCGCGGTTGGTGGTGCGCGAATATTATAATAATTAATTTTAACATATAATTTTTCAAACAAAAATTCGTTTAAATATAGCCAGTTATGCAGCATCTAAAAGTTAAATTAATCGGGGCGAGGGAAGGGATTTTACTACGCCAATGAATTTGTGTTGGAAAAATTATGTGCTAAAATTAATTATTATAATATTCGCGCACCACCAACCGCGCCTTGCTTTTATTTAGCCCGCTATCTATACTTGATAAATATATTAAGTATAATAAGATAACTCGATAACTTTATTAATATTAAAAAAATTTCGATATTATTAATATTATAGATAGTCAATAACTTTGTTAATATTTATATAATAACTTTATTGATATAACATTAATAAATATGATTATCACATAATTGTCTTTATCGAAGATTACATAATATTTGTATTTTATTTTTACAGAAGATTATAGAAGGTGTTCAAAATAACCTCCATTTTCTTCCGCACATAACGCGATTCTCCGCATTATGCTTTCTCGCACTTTCGCTAACATTACGGGTGTAATTTTTTGACATGCTGCTTCTATTTTTTGTATAAATTCGTTTCTACAAGGTGGCAATGTCTCATACACCTGATCTCGTATGTAGCCCCATACAAAAAAATCCATAGGTGTTAGGTCAGGAGAGCGTGGGGGCCATTCATGCAGAGTGCTATGGATGCCTATCCATCTGTTAGGAAATCTTTGATTTAATATATTACGAGCGAGAAGGGATGTATGAGCAGGATGGCCATCTTGTTGAAAGATAATATTTGGTAATACAGCCAATGGAACATCTTCTAATAAATTAGGTAGTGTTTCCTCCAAGAAAGCGGAATAAACTTCTGCAGTGACGTTAATATTTTCCGGAAAGAAATACGGCCCGATAACTTGATTATCTAAAATTCCCATCCAGACATTAATATGGAATTGGCCCTGGATGTGTGTTTCCTTTCGGCAATGAGGATTTTCCTCCGCATAATGATGTTCATTATGTCTGTTTATGCGCCCATCACTGCGGAAAGTGCATTTATCTGTCCAGAGAATTCTCCTCAAGAAATGATCTTCAGCGATGTTGTTTACGTCAACCTGGTACAAAGGTACAAATTTTATTGCTACGATTTTGTAGATATTTGAAATCAAAATGGCAAGAAAATTGTTAAATTATAAACTTGTGGCTATTGTCCTACGATAAATCGATATCTTTAATATTACAATTCTTTAATGATTCTCAAAGCTGATAAAAATTAAAACTTAATATTTAAACTATTTTATTAAAAAAATGATTGTTTATTCTCAATTGTGGTAAGAACCGATAGCCACCAATTAGTAATATATCTTGCTCTTACTTGTTCTGAGAGCCAATCACAAAAAGCTTCTCGGCGACGCAAATCTTGAGGAAATAATCTTTGAGTTGTATGCCTCTTAAATGGATGCCATCCAAGATTATGCTTAATAATTCTGTGGACTTTAGTATGGCACACTTGTAGGTCATATGCAATACTTCTTGTGCTTGTATGCGGATTAGCAATAATTGCCTCTCTTACAGCATTAATTGTTCTCTCATCTCGTTGGGCTACATGCCGTGGACGTGTTGGAGCGTGTAACATTCCATGTTGACAAGTTCTATTATATAGAACTTGAAAAAAACCGTGCCCCGGGTGTTGCTTATCAGGAAAACGTTCGGCATAGAGGGCTGCGGCTCGCCTTTGATTTTTATGGCATTCGCCATAAATAAGCAACATATTTACTAATTCTTCGTTACTGTAACGAATGCGCTCCATTATCAGACACATCAGAAACGTGACTATTTGCAAACTGTTGCCTAGCAAAAGTTATTGATACCGATTGTCAATTTTCAGTCTCCGCACACATGCGGGGTGTCTATAAAGTCAGTCCCCACACTCTATATTTCGGAAACGGCTCAAAATTATAAAAATTTGCGAAATACTTGTAAAACATACAGCTGTAACGTTGTTACAGATTTAATATGAATACTGTATTTATATTAAATACAGTATTTATATTAAATATAAATACTGTATTTAATATAAATACAGTATTCATATATAATATAATATAATTCATATAAAATATAAATACAGTATTTATATTAAATATAAATACTGTATTTATATTTACAGATTTAATATATTTACTGTATTTATATTTACTGTATTTATATATTTAATATAAATACTGTATTTATATTAAATCTGTAACAACGTTACAGCTGTATGTTTTACAAGTATTTCGCAAATTTTTATAATTTTGAGCCGTTTCCGAAATATAGAGTGTGGGGACTGACTTTATAGACACCCCGCATGTGTGCGGAGACTGAAAATTGACAATCGGTATCAATAACTTTTGCTAGGCAACAGTTTGCAAATAGTCACGTTTCTGATGTGTCTGATAATGGAGCGCATTCGTTACAGTAACGAAGAATTAGTAAATATGTTGCTTATTTATGGCGAATGCCATAAAAATCAAAGGCGAGCCGCAGCCCTCTATGCCGAACGTTTTCCTGATAAGCAACACCCGGGGCACGGTTTTTTTCAAGTTCTATATAATAGAACTTGTCAACATGGAATGTTACACGCTCCAACACGTCCACGGCATGTAGCCCAACGAGATGAGAGAACAATTAATGCTGTAAGAGAGGCAATTATTGCTAATCCGCATACAAGCACAAGAAGTATTGCATATGACCTACAAGTGTGCCATACTAAAGTCCACAGAATTATTAAGCATAATCTTGGATGGCATCCATTTAAGAGGCATACAACTCAAAGATTATTTCCTCAAGATTTGCGTCGCCGAGAAGCTTTTTGTGATTGGCTCTCAGAACAAGTAAGAGCAAGATATATTACTAATTGGTGGCTATCGGTTCTTACCACAATTGAGAATAAACAATCATTTTTTTAATAAAATAGTTTAAATATTAAATTTTAATTTTTATCAGCTTTGAGAATCATTAAAGAATTGTAATATTAAAGATATCGATTTATCGTAGGACAATAGCCACAAGTTTATAATTTAACAATTTTCTTGCCATTTTGATTTCAAATATCTACAAAATCGTAGCAATAAAATTTGTACCTTTGTACCAGGTTGACGTAAACAACATCGCTGAAGATCATTTCTTGAGGAGAATTCTCTGGACAGATAAATGCACTTTCCGCAGTGATGGGCGCATAAACAGACATAATGAACATCATTATGCGGAGGAAAATCCTCATTGCCGAAAGGAAACACACATCCAGGGCCAATTCCATATTAATGTCTGGATGGGAATTTTAGATAATCAAGTTATCGGGCCGTATTTCTTTCCGGAAAATATTAACGTCACTGCAGAAGTTTATTCCGCTTTCTTGGAGGAAACACTACCTAATTTATTAGAAGATGTTCCATTGGCTGTATTACCAAATATTATCTTTCAACAAGATGGCCATCCTGCTCATACATCCCTTCTCGCTCGTAATATATTAAATCAAAGATTTCCTAACAGATGGATAGGCATCCATAGCACTCTGCATGAATGGCCCCCACGCTCTCCTGACCTAACACCTATGGATTTTTTTGTATGGGGCTACATACGAGATCAGGTGTATGAGACATTGCCACCTTGTAGAAACGAATTTATACAAAAAATAGAAGCAGCATGTCAAAAAATTACACCCGTAATGTTAGCGAAAGTGCGAGAAAGCATAATGCGGAGAATCGCGTTATGTGCGGAAGAAAATGGAGGTTATTTTGAACACCTTCTATAATCTTCTGTAAAAATAAAATACAAATATTATGTAATCTTCGATAAAGACAATTATGTGATAATCATATTTATTAATGTTATATCAATAAAGTTATTATATAAATATTAACAAAGTTATTGACTATCTATAATATTAATAATATCGAAATTTTTTTAATATTAATAAAGTTATCGAGTTATCTTATTATACTTAATATATTTATCAAGTATAGATAGCGGGCTAAATAAAAGCAAGGCGCGGTTGGTGGTGCGCGAATATTATAATAATTAATTTTAGCACATAATTTTTCCAACACAAATTCATTGGCGTAGTAAAATCCCTTCCCTCGCCCCGATTAATTTAACTTTTAGATGCTGCATAACTGGCTATATTTAAACGAATTTTTGTTTGAAAAATTATATGTTAAAATTAATTATTATAATATTCGCGCACCACCAACCGCGATTTATTTAGCCCGCTATCTATACTTGGTTATTCCATAAGGAGCCCACACTTCGAATCTTAATATTTATATTACTGATTACTGATGATTTGTTTAATCTCTGCGCTTTCGACAAATTTCCATCAAAATACGAGACATTCGCTTAAATCACGCAAAACATTCAATTTTAATAGACTTCAACATTGATCGGTTAAAACAGAAGCCAAAGTGACAAGGTATGAAAATACATTTTATAAAGTAAACGTGACAAACGAGGGATGCCTTATATTTCTCTTACGAAGAAAGCTGGATCATAGTCGATCATAGTTGTTATACATTGTTATTTTATTATTTCAATTATTTTATTTTGCACAAAATATTTCATACAAAAAATAATATAAATTATATATATAATATATGCAATATTATATATATATATACAATATATATATATATATCAATATATTAATAATCTGAAATAATTGTTATTAGGCATAAGATCCGCTGATAACCGTTTCCATCGTTATTTATAACGATAGAAACGATTATCAGCGGATCTTATGTCTAACAACATTTATTTCAGAATATTAATATTTCATCATTAACATTGATAATTAATTCAATATACTGATGCTAATAAGCATCTTTATGTAAATAATGCTACTGAATCTCATATAAATCTACAAGGAATTTATTACTGAAAAGTATTTATTAAATATTATGATAATTTGCCTTATATAAACTATTCATTAGCATCATATTTAAAATGTATATTTTATACTAATAAACCTCTTGTCTATGAGATTAAAATTAAGATTTTTAAGATGCAGCAACATCATTTATATAAAGAATTATATAATGCTTATTAGTATTGATATATTAAATTAATTATCAATTTAATGATAAATTATTTATTAATGTAACAAAATGAATATTGTAAGATTTGTTAATAGTGATTTCTGCCATTATTTAAACTTACATAGAATGAAATTTATTGGCCGAATTATAATTTAAATTTGCACACATATGCTAATTCCTGACTTTTGTCCTGTGCATAAACATTGTGTGCAAAAAATAATTTAAGTAATAAAATTATAATATATAATGATTATGATGGACTATGATACAAGCTTTTTTCGTAAGAGAGAAGATATCTTTCGTTTTCTTAATAAAATTTATTTCATAACCTGTATTGTCATCTCGACTTCTGTTTTAACGTTAACGCTACGGAAATCCGTCACAATTGTATTGCAACTTCGGGCGCTACAAAGTTTATTTTATATTGTAAAAAAGATATGCGAGAGATTATAGGTGATGCACCGAAGTCAACGCAATTGTGGACGACCATGCGCGCCTGCTCGAATGGGCAACCCGTCATACTGACCTGTATGTCTCTGCAACACCCTGTACATAAGTAGATAGGGAAAATCCGTGACTTAGCATTATTTCATATAAGCGTATCAAGTAACATAGCGGTTTGGCGTTATTGCGCGTACTTATAATCAGTCATATGCATGATAATACTTTGCGATACGGATATTGCGGTGTGCGCGTAAAGCATATAACGGAACATTTTTGGCGAAGCCTATCGACACGATGCGACTGATAATGACCAACGATACGTGATTAAGCAATTTTCAGGTCCGAGCGATACTTGAGTACCGAAAAGTCGAGCACACACGTCAGCTGCAGGAGGAGACTATATAAAGTGACGTAACATGTCACCAGAGAAACGCTTCACGTGTAGTTATTTATGTCTGATTCTGGTGCCGGGAAAACCCAGCACGTACCTCTTCTCCTGGAGGAGACGATTTGTAAGTGTTTATTACACGTCAGCGAACGGGTCAAAGGTCATCCCGACCAAGTTCGATGCCTGTGCCGGGAAAGACACGTCACAGATGTAATTCGCGGAGACCAACATTGTCAGTGCATTGTTGGGATGCCAATTAAGGCATAATTATCGTTTAATTAGAATTTCGAGCACTGTGCCGGAAAGTCTTGGTCAGACCTCGTACGTGTAAGCAACCACCAGAAATGATCTAGCGAGGTCATAATTAGGGCGAATATCGATTTTCACCCTGATCCGACCTGGGTGCCGGAAACACCCACCACGAGCACCTTTCACGGGGACAACCGTGTGCGATCATCTTATTAGGTCCCTAGCAACATGTTCACCGAGTCGATCTACGATGCCTGAGCCGGAAGTTCCAGGCACACACCATCTACGTCATCTACGGGGAAAAAATTCATATCGGAGAATTTCCGGGATCGCCCTGATGACATCCATCGCGATCCTGTATCGATCCGTCACGTGCGCCGGAAAAAGCATATCACACAGGTACGAGATTTAATTTTACGTCATAGACGTCATTAGGTGATGCTAATTAACATCACCGTCGAGGTCCCGTCCGAATCCGATGTCTATATTCGGAGTTCCCAGCACACGCGACTCCACCTGTAAAACATCATTTTGGCATACCCGGGGAGTAGCCATCATCGGGATTGTCAGGGGCGAGCGAGATCTGTCATATTTTGTAAAGAAATATACGCCAAAACGTATATCTCCGAAAACGAGATAAATTTGCGAAAATGTGCAAAAGCGGATATTCTCGTAAACAGGTTTCAGCGATCGATAATCCCATCGCATTCCTGCGTGTTTACCAAGAGTTGTTTGTCAGATACGCATATACCGTCATACGACGATCACGTGATCGCCTTCGATCGTCCGATGCGAATAACAAGAGTGGGGGTAATCCTCAGCGACGGTACGTACGCCGTAGCGAGCGACCGCTCGAGGTCAGTCCGCCGGGAGAAGTCATAGCGACAACATATTGCTCTATACAACCGGGGAGACCCGCGTACGGAGCGATATCCGCGAGTTTGCGAATAAAGTATAGTTTTGCGATACTCAAATTTTGTGCGCGATTTATGCGTAATAGAGTAGTCGATCGGGAGATAGCGCCGTGGTAACACGTTTTGACATGTACGAACGACCGCGAGCCAAGAATCTCGTTACAACCGATGATACCCGCGCACGGAGCGATATCCGTCACTTTTCGTGATAAGTTAACGCGATCGATACTTGTGATATTTTTTCGAACTCTGATATCCGCTTATCAAACCGAGAACAGTCATACGGGAGAATATGTTAGATTCTCATGACAACCGATGATAACCGAGTTGCGGAGTGTCGGACGACGAATTAATCCGAATTTTCACGATTTAACGCGATACACACAAACTGTAACCAGCGATCACAGTGTGACACCGCGAGTGGTAGAAAATCATTGTGAAACGCATTGTAATGAACATTTATTCTACAATAATATGAATAAATACATTGTTATTTAAAGTGATATACCGAGTGTCAGAAATCATTCGACGATATCCTGTGACCTGTCCTGAGTCCCCTTCCAAGCGGGAGATTCACGCGTAATCACCAATCCTGCGGAAATTAAGTGCGAGTAAATGCACATTGCTTACGCTATAAGCATATAGTATACGATACTTACCTGAGATTCTGCGACGATCCTGTGGGTGCTTCATCCGTGACGATCCAGTGGTCCAGAGCATCGTTGGTAGTAAGCGGCTTCTACGAAGGAGGTCCATCCGTGATGAGACGCAGAGAGGCCAGCAGCGGCAGCAGCAGTCCGGAACACCTGAAAAAGAAAAAAGAGGGAATTAGTCGACAGATACGGTTAGTGGTATACTTACCTTTCTCGATTTAACGGGTAAAATCGAGTGGCGACCGTGCTACGCGAACTTTGAGTAAATTTCGGTAGTTTGACGAATGAGTCGTGTCACGCGTGACCTTGCAGCCGGAGGCTGCATTGGCGACGCCACTGTCCGAGCCGCGTGCAGATGACCAGCGAGAGGGAGCAAACCTGACCAGCGCTGGGCCAACCAGAGTCCTGCCGAGGATCGTCGGCGTGGAGGCGTGCGCCAAGAGGGTGGTCATTCGCCCGTCCGAGTGAGTCGAGCGATGTCAGAGGCTTGACTCTTGTTTTCCTTCAGTCAAATGTTATTCATCGTTGCTTGCCGATTGTCATCAAGACATCAAATCTCATTGTGGACGTGACGATCAATCGTTTCATTTTGTTTCTTTTTCATTCACGTCTGATTGCGCGAACTTGCGTTATTTTGATTTTCTTTTCCTCTTTGCCGTTCCTTGATTCAACTTTTGCGTCGTTATTTAGTATCTCATATGATAAGCGTTTAGTATGTAAAAATAGTAATAAGGAGACTTGAACTTTGCGCCCGCGTACAACACGAGTACGCGATTCGGGACTGTACGGCCGATTGCCGATTAGAATAAATATTTCATTTTGTTTGTTTTCCATGATTAAAGGCCACTCATGGCGATTAATGATTATTTATGTTTCCTTTTCATTTTCTTTGATTTTCTGTCAGTTGTGCGAATCGATATGATCCGAGAATTGATGAGTCGCTCTGACGACTCAATGTTATATGCAAGATAAGGGGATAACCCCGTGATTCAGCGTTATCGCGCGTCAGCGCGAACATTTACACGCGTCCGAGCGTGTTGCAGCAGAGTAGATGCGCCGTGCCGGGAAATCACGTCACGTGGAATATATCGCGGCGAGGCGACTCGTGAGCGTCATTGGGACGTCAGCGAACACAGCGATTGTGATTGCAATCGAGTTTAAAGCTTGTGCTAGGAAATCACGGCACACGCATGCTTCACGCAAACTAACGTTAGCAACGTGTTACTAAGATGCCAATTAAGGCATAATTAACGATTAATTATAATTTCGAACCATGTGCCGGGAAATCTTGGCACACACCTTGAATGGACAAATGGCCATCGGTAATGGTCTGCGGAGGTCTTAAATAGCCTAACTAGCGACTTTCGCCCTGATCCGACCTGGGTGCCGGAAACACCCACCACGGACACCTTCCCCTGGAACAACCGTGTGCGAACATCTCCACGGGTCACCAGGAGTGCGACGCACCAAGTCCCGTCGACCTACGACGTCTGTGCCGGAAGTTCGACTCCAGGACCATCTACGGGGAAAAGACCGCCACGGATGCCTTTTCGAGCCCATCGCGAGTCCCAATATCGCGATCCCGTTTCGATCCGTCGAGTGTGCCCGAAAAACATGGCACACTGATGTAATGTTAATAAAAATATCACGAGGGGCATAATGAGGTGCCGAATAACGCTAATATCGCGGTCCCGTGCGAATCCGACGATGGTGCCGCGAAAACCTGGCACACATGTCCGAGCTGAAAATTAAGCATATATGGGTAATCAGCGAGTAGCCATAAGTGTAGATGCAAAGCCTGAGCGATGTGCGTAGCCTAGATTAGAAAATTCATGAATAATCCGAGATTAGAGTATAACGCGTAAAATCGAATTATATTCCATGTTCGAGCGGTCTAATAGATAGTTTCCGACGAGCACGAAACATAACAAGCGGACAAACAACATTCCTGAGTGTTTGTCGAACCTGTTTATCCGACGCGTAGTTGCGATCAGGCGATGATCACGTACCCACTAGGAGGGGACGCGCCCATCGACCAGCGAACACTCGAGGAGTCAATCGGGAGAGCTTGAGTTGTCAACACGTATGTTGAGATAGCTTTCAATACAACCGGTGATCCCGCGAACGGAGCGATATCCGATATATTGCGAAAGCGAAAAATTTCGTAATACTATAAAATATTGTACGCGAGTTACGCGTAACAGCAAGGGAGTCTATCGGGAGAGCTGGTACCGACAACACGTATCCGTTATAGCTCTCGTAACAACCGGTGATCCCGCGTAAGGAGCGATATCCTGTTAACCGCGAATATCTTAGAATTTCGCGACAGTGCAAAGTTGTGCGAGATATACGCGTAGCGAGTATAGGAGACTGACGGGAGAGCGTGAATCGTATGACACGACTCTCGGTACAACCGCGGATCCGACATACGGAGCGATATCCGACAATTATTCGCGAATCGTGTGTGCGAGCGAGACTTGTGACATTTTTCGAATTCGACATCCGTGTACGAAACCAAGGTCAGTCATACGGAAGGATACTGTGTATTCTCGTGACAACCGATGATACTCGTGTTGCGGATCGTTGGACGATTTATCCCGAGTTTACGCGATTTTATGCGCCACGAGCGAACTGTAACTATCGATCACGACGCGACACCGCGGGTGAAAGAAAATCACTGTGAATCGAAATGTAATGACTGTTTATTCAAAAATATATGAATAAATACATTGTTATATAAAGTGATATCCTGAGTGTAAGAATTCATTCGACGATATCCAGTGACCTGTCCTGAGTCACCTTCCAAGCGGGAGATACCTCGTAATACGATATTCCTGCGAAATAAAGAAATCCAGTGCGAGTTAATGCACTTCGCTTGTGATACAAGCTTACGATATACGATACTTACCTGAGATTCTGCGACGATCCTGTGGGTCCGTCCGAAGCGAGCGAGGTCCAATCATCGTTGGTAGAAGCGGCTTCCACGTTGAAGATCCAGCGACGACAAGTGAGAGCGGCCAGCAGCAGCAACAGCAGTCCGGAGCACATGAAACAAAGAAAATATATGGCCCGGCAGCCCCCTCAGGTGTTGTGAGGGGGAAGACCCCCTCGCCCTCCGGGGAGAGGAGCGAGGGGAGTGTGGGATTCCTACCCACTAAAACCCCATGAGTGTCCAGCCGTGCGCATGTGGAGACGCCCCGTGAACTGGTTATCATTGCGTCCGGGGCGCCTCCTGCGCCGAGCCTCGCGAGGCTCGCTTCTCTCGAGCGTGCTTGCTCGCGGCCTTACGGCCGATCCTTTATCTATCACGCGTGACCTTGCAGCCGCACGCTCCCCGAGCGCTCGTACGCATGAGGGGTTCTCCGCGTGTCGTAGTGGAGCGCTTGAGGATCCCAACAACGGCAGCGGCGAGGAGCAACGGGCTACCGACGACGATGATGAGCAAAAGGCTACCGGACATGCCTGTAATACCGGGCGACGTGACGCCTACTCCGGAGCGGCGCGACGAGGTGAACGCGATCCCAGCGGTCCCGAAGGGAACGGTGGAGGCACCGGTAGTCTGGGTGCCAATCCCGGGCGGCGAAATCGATCAGCCGTCCGATGATTTCCAGAGCCCGGACAGCGAAGGATTGTCGGACTTGGAAGAGCCACGCGGCCAGGCCGGGACCGGATAGACGGACGCAGCGGACCGTGCGAAGCCGGAAACGGCAAAATTATCGTTATTTTGTTTAAGAGCCACAGGCTATGATTTTCCGTTTGTTTCTTTCGTTCGGTTTCAAGTATTATGCAATTTTCTTTTGTTTATTTCCGAACTGCCGTATAGGCATAATTAAGTTTGTATTATTACGCCCCATTCATTGAGTTTGTTTTGTTTCGGCTCACGCCAGCTATAGGTAATTATGTTTATTTTGACGCGCGAGAATCGGGCGACGTATTCGCGCAAACGGGCATGAGCCACACACAATCTCCAGCATAAACTCACGCGAGGTCCACGAGTGGGACCTGGTACACGCTTTGGACCGATCGGCGTCAGCGGGTGATAACGGGTTCGCTAAGTAGCCACCTAGACGTTTTCTCCGGGAACCGATGACCAAAACGCGCTATTCTAGGCTTGATACATACGCTCAGTGGGTCAGCGGCAATGTCCGATGACGCGTTCGAAAACGAGACATGATATCGAAAGGGCGATAGTGTAGGCGCGTCGCGAGGGACCTGGTACACGTCCCTATCGGGTCGGCGTCGAAGTCCGACAACGCGTTCACTAAGTAGCGAAGGAGGCGTCTTCTTCAGGAACTAAGTCTGGTAATGCGTTAGCTGAGACCTAGTATACACGTATAGTGGGTCGGCGACAATGTCCGGTCACGCGTTCCAAAATTAGAATCGATATCGGGGATTTGATGGTAGAGACGCATTGTGGGGGACCTGGTACACGTCCCAGTCGGGTCGGCGTCAAAGTAGGATAACGCGCTAGCTAAGTAGCTACGTAGGGGTCATCTCCGGGAACTGACTGCGGGGACGTCCTCTCAGGGACCTAGGACACGGGCCTAGGGGGTCGGCGTCAAAGTTTTATGTCTAGAAATAGACCTAGCCAGTTTCCGCCGGGAAGTCGGGTGCCAACTTGTCGAGGGGCATCCCAAAGAGGCTGCGCATAGGTCGGCGTCAACATCGGAGCACCAGGAACATCCACGGGCAACTTCTCCGGGAAAGTCGACTGCCAACCGACTAAAGAGCATCCCCGAGAGGGTGCGCACAGGTCGGCGTCAACCTCCGGCCAAGATTGCGAAAAACGGAAACCTGGTGCAGCGGTGCCGTCTGGGGAGTCCCCAAACAGCGTACCGGCGGCGGAAATTTCCATATCGGGGCCCCATGTTAGGAGTTACGGGGCACACATGCGTCTATAATGCGAAAACAGCGTGTCGGCATGTGCGAAAACATGCAAAAACCAATGACGTCAGCGTGGCGTGATCGCGAAATTGCGAAAACAACCCATGAGTGGGGATAGCTTGAGTGGTAGGGAGCCACAGCGAGCAACGTTGCTCTAGGCAGTCTATCGGATACAGTCATAGCGTGCGGACGTCTATGCATACTGTATATAACAACCGGTAACTCCCGCGTGATTGCGCGTTAAATTTCTCGTTCAACAATAGCGAGCGGTGAATAGCCACCTTCTGTAAACGACACATTGCGTGCGTGAACTGAAACATTGTAACAATTACAAGTAATTAACAGTTTATAATAAATAGTTCGTCTTTAGTGAAAGTCGTGTCTCAAGATTACTTTAACGTACTTACCTTCTACTCACCTTGTCCCACGGCGGTGCTACAACGTTGTCCATTGACTCCTTGGTGATGCGAGACTCCGGGGAAGTTCATCTTCGGCGACGATCCATCCTGGGCAGGAACCTGAAACAGAAGAAAATAAATTAGTATCGTTAATAATCGAGGCCAGCGGATATCCGGTACGGAGAGCGCAGCGACGGGGATGGTCCACGGGGCATCTACCTACAACACAAAGCGAATGTTTAATAAACGTTAATAATTAATATATGCGAGCGGTAACTTGGTATGCGGTGACGCGAGGATCCAGGGGACCCGGCATCAGTGAGCAGCTACCTGGTATGCGGTGAAGCGAGGATCCGGGGAAGCAGCAGCGACGGTGATGATCCATCGGGGATACACACCTGCAACAGAGGGGAGAAATTACCCTAACTTATATTAGAGATTATATCTCGAGCACACCTTCTCGGTAGTTATAGGTCAAACCGAGTGGCGACCGTGATTCTGGAAGTGATTACGCGACTCCCACACTCTCAAGCGGCCGTGTCCGGTCACAGTAATAGAGGTGCGAGATACGCGAGCTACGCAACTGCGGACCGACACACACGTGAACAAGGACCTGCGGGGCTGAGGATTCCCTGAGCGTCGTGCTGCGGCATCCTGGTGGCAGAAGGAGGTCGGCGAGAACAGCACGGATACTCAAAAATATCTTCAATTCTGGCGACCGTGACAGGACACGTATACCGTGTCTGCAGGGCGTAGTGAACATTCTTCAAATACAAGTGCGCGTGGAATACGGCACACACATAGCCAATAGAGAACCTATCGCGACCGTGAATCAAAGTCCGACACGTGTTATAACAACGTGCGCGAAAAGTGCGAAATCGTGCGGCGACACACAGCCGAGGCGGTATAACCATTCGTACGAAAAGCGTCCGAACGCGTAGTGCGCGACATAGGACACGTGTCCGATAGCTATCAGTGCGATGAACCAACAAGTGCGGGAAGCACACGGGGGCACAAGTGCATCGTGACACGGGTCACAATCAATCGTAATCAGTGCGATTACACAACAAGTGCGTGCAGCACAGAGGAATACGCGAGTGTATAGTGACAGGCGTCACCACACGTAGCGATCGGTGCGACACAGCAGTAAGTGCGGGTCGTACAACGCGTGCCGGAGTGCATCGCGAGCCAAGTGCGGACATCCGAGAGACCGAGACGACGTACCGAGACGTCAATACAACGTGCGACGACGAACGCGAGGTCGCAGCGCGCGCGCACGCGACCTTCACAAACGCGTTGAAACCTCGTACGGACGGGCGAGGGCGAACTCGAGTTTCCAACGGTGTAACCGTCAACGGCAAATATAGGTCCGAAGGCGAGAGCCAGAGGACGAACGACGTGCGTCAGATCGGGGCGCATGGCGACGGTAGGTCGAACACCGCCGAGAATCCACACAAGATCGCAAGGATCAGTGCCGGACGAGCGGGACGATCGACAGGAGCGTACGGAGGATCCAGAGTTCCACGAGATAGATCTTCTAACCGGGAACGCGGAGACCGACCGAACAGAGGCCATCAATCTCAGCAGAGAGAGGACGATGGAGAACAACATTACGGAAAACGAACAGCGACTGCTGTTGCAGATACAACAATTAACGGCCGAGTTAGAAGAGATGCGGACGGTGCAGGCTACGCGTAATAGCGTCGCACTACCAAATGCGGAGCGCGGTCCGGCGGGCCGGAGTGCCGCAGAACAAACGGGCGAGAGCGCGTATAGCGGCGTGAACGCGGAAGAAAACAAGCACATGGAGATGGTCCCATTGCAAGCTCGATTGCCGAGAGGAGGCTGGATCAAAAGTCCCTTTGACGAGCTGTCATATAAGGGCAAGTCGGATAAGCAGAATCCGATAAGATTCCTCGAGAAATTCGAGAATCTCGCGAGATACGAAGGCGTATCGGAAGAGGAACAACTCTTCTATTTTGGAAAATGCATGAAGGGAGCGGCCAGCCAATGGCACGAACTTCAATACGCAGAGGATATCTATGATATCCTCTGATGATCAAAGAAAAATTCAAGCAGCACTTTTGGGGCTGCCAAGCGCAGATGCGCTTCAGACAACAAGTATATTTCGGCAGATACAAGCCGGGAGAGGCATCGATGACGGAGTATGCACTAGATATGGCGAGGCAAGCCAAAACGTTGATTCCGCCGATGACCGATGAGGAAGTCGTACAGACGTTGAGGGAACACTTCGACGGTGACATCGCGCGCGAATTACGGCCCTCGATAGTGCGAAACGTGAACGAAATGATAAGCATGCTAGACACCCTCGAGAATGAGAGGGAAACTAGGAGGATGCGCACTGATGCGCGCAAAGCGGCTGACAAGCCGACCAATCGTTTAGAGTACGGCCCAGAACGATCCACCAACCGGAACCCATACGCGAGGACCGATGGACGCCAAGACAATTTTGCCAGACGCGACGCGACGAGGACCTCGCCGCAAACAAAGTCGACCAGCTGGCGAAAGGCGGACTCACCCGCGATGAAGCAGAAAGGAAGAGTGGACATCGTGGAGGAGCCAGACAGCGATGACAGCCAGGGGAAGGCGAAAATCACCCGTTATACCAGGGATAAGGACAATTATCCCAGAAAGGAGATAATCACCAAAGGGAGTCAGAAGGAGAAAGAAGAGAAGCCACGACGTGACAACCGCGGGAGGAAACTGGCGGCAATTACGGCGAAAGGCGATACGAGCGTAGCGGAGGAAGATGACGGAGATGTGAGCGACATCTCTAACGCGAGCGACAAAGAGTGTTGCGTTATAACGATGTCAGACGAGAAGATCCAGTCTGACGGGGAGCCCGTTACAACAACGAATGACGGGGAGCCGACCGCAAGATCGACAAAAGAGACGAGGAAGAAGAAGCATTCGCCAAAGCCCGTGAATCGCGAGCCGGCGAACGACACAAGCGCGCGAGCCAGGGTGTCGTATCGGGAAAACGCGAACCGCAAGTGCTACCAGCGCAAAGAGCACGACGTGACGAATCCGACGAGCCGTCACACGTCGGTACGCGAAGTGACGTGCGAAAGCGCGGAACAATCGGGACTGGTGAAACGCGATCTGCCAAGCGACACGAAAGTGCGGGCGAAAAAATCGCAAAGTGCCAGTGCGAATCGCGAGTGGAACCACCGTCACGAGTGTGGTGAGACGGATCCAACAAGCCGTCGCACGCCGTTGGTGCGCGAGGTTACGTGTGAGAGCGGAGATCGACCGATCTCCAGCAGACGCGGACTGTCGAACGACGCGGAGATACGCGGCGAAAAATCGAAAGTCGAAATCGCGAATCGCGAGCGGATCGACCATAGAAAGCGCGACGTGACAAAACCAACGAACCGTCACACACCGGTAAAATCTGAGATAACGAGCGGGAGCGCGTGCCGACCGAAAACAGTCAGTCGCAATCAGGCAAGCGACACGAGCGGTCGAGTCGAACAAGCGTTTACCGTGAGTGCGAATTACGAACGCGAAGAACATCGAGACTGTGTTGCGACGGAGCCGACGACCCGTCGCACGTCGGTGATCGGTGATCGGGAGGTGCGCGACAGTGGGGGCGAACGACGGAGGCTGTTGGACAGCGGCGAGGCTGGTGTCTACGGACAGCTAGTGAACTGGTTAAGTGCGAGGCCATCGACATCAGGCAGGATGGACGGTGGGCGGCCAGAGCGCCCGGATGAGGACCCGTTTAACATGGGGGAAATCCTCGACGAAGAGTTGCTGGCTCGGCTGGAGGCGGGATTCCAGCAGTTGATAAACAGGCGCAGGTACCGCGTCAACCGAAGTTACACCGAGTTGGCGGTCCGGATCGTAGAACGATACGCCGAGAATCTCCCACCAACGCCCGTGGTGACAGCAGAGCAGGTGGCGCGATCTCGAGCCCGAGTTGGCCGTCTGCTCGGAGAGATAGAGGCCAACGAGGTGGAGCGCAACCACCAGGTTGAGCTCATCCGCGACATCCAAGTCCCGGATCCGGATAACCCGGCGCAACCGGCGACAATCACCATCATGACGGCGGTCGGATGGCCGGATGGCGCCGTTCGGCGACCATTTAGTGTCCGGATGGACGTCGCCCCGGAGGGGGTAGAAGTACGCGTCGTTCCAGCACAACGAACAGACGCAGGGCCGGAGTTGCCAGTCCAGGTGAACGACGAGCAGGGACAGACCCAAGCGGACATTGGACCCTGCGATCCAAGCACCAGTACGCTGGACACGGGGACGGACAACGCGGAGACCACACGAGATGAGATGCAGCAGGAGCGGCAGGTCGACGCGGGGAACGAATTGGCAGCAGAGGGGCGCGATGATGGTCCAACACCGGAGGAGATGCGGCAACCACCAACACCGGAGAGGATGCAGCGGCCACCGACACCGGAGGTGATGCAGCGACCACTGACAACGGAGGAGACGCGACAACAGCCGTCACCGGAGGAGACGGAACAATCGCAACCACCGGACAGCGAGATCGGGCTGGCGGCGGAGGTCGGGGCAGTAAGCCCTGTTGACCTACAGGTCGGTGCGGAGGCGCGGGCACCGCGTACGGTTTCCCCGGGGATATACGCGATCCGGATCGAACCGATCTCGGACGCGGAAACGGTGATCCGGACACCTAGCGTATGTCGTACCCCACGTTATCGGGGAAAAGACATGGAGAGCTGTCTCGAGATGGTGCGACAGCAACCTACGGAGATATCGAGCTCCTCCGAAGGCGAGACAACCATGGAGCAGCCGCCCGAGGAACAGACGATCAACGAGCTCCCCACGGAAGAACCAAGGGGAGAGGCCATGGAGGATGAGCCCACGGAAGCCACGGGACTCGCACGCTGTGATGAAGTAATGATGAGGGAGACGGTCCAGCGGGCAATCGGGGCGCCGGCGTCGGGTGTCCCTGAAGAGAGTGTGCCAACGGCGCAACCGGTGAGTCAAGGGGTGAGCGAGCGCAAAGCGGCCAGGGTCTCGAACGAGAGAACTCGCGATATCCAGGCCAGTGAGAAGAGGGCGTCACGAGAGGCTAGACGCGACGAGCGGCGCAAGCGGCGAAAGGAGGAGCGCCGTAAGACGACGGAGCGGCGACGAAGAAGGGAAGAGCGTGCGCGCCGCAAGGCAGGCCAGGGTGATAATCCGAAGTCGGGAAAGCTCCCCGACAGCGGATTGACGGGGAGTTTGCAGCCGCACGCTCCCCGAGCGCTCGTACGCATGGGTTCTCCGCGTGTCGTAGTGGAGCGCTTGAGGATCCCAACAACGGCAGCGGCGAGGAGCAACGGGCTACCGACGACGATGATGAGCAAAAGGCTACCGGACATGCCTGTAATACCGGGCGACGTGACGCCTACTCCGGAGCGGCGCGACGAGGTGAACGCGATCCCAGCGGTCCCGAAGGGAACGGTGGAGGCACCGGTAGTCTGGGTGCCAATCCCGGGCGGCGAAATCGATCAGCCGTCCGATGATTTCCAGAGCCCGGACAGCGAAGGATTGTCGGACTTGGAAGAGCCACGCGGCCAGGCCGGGACCGGATAGACGGACGCAGCGGACCGTGCGAAGCCGGAAACGGCAAAATTATCGTTATTTTGTTTAAGAGCCACAGGCTATGATTTTCCGTTTGTTTCTTTCGTTCGGTTTCAAGTATTATGCAATTTTCTTTTGTTTATTTCCGAACTGCCGTATAGGCATAATTAAGTTTGTATTATTACGCCCCATTCATTGAGTTTGTTTTGTTTCGGCTCACGCCAGCTATAGGTAATTATGTTTATTTTGACGCGCGAGAATCGGGCGACGTATTCGCGCAAACGGGCATGAGCCACACACAATCTCCAGCATAAACTCACGCGAGGTCCACGAGTGGGACCTGGTACACGCTTTGGACCGATCGGCGTCAGCGGGTGATAACGGGTTCGCTAAGTAGCCACCTAGACGTTTTCTCCGGGAACCGATGACCAAAACGCGCTATTCTAGGCTTGATACATACGCTCAGTGGGTCAGCGGCAATGTCCGATGACGCGTTCGAAAACGAGACATGATATCGAAAGGGCGATAGTGTAGGCGCGTCGCGAGGGACCTGGTACACGTCCCTATCGGGTCGGCGTCGAAGTCCGACAACGCGTTCACTAAGTAGCGAAGGAGGCGTCTTCTTCAGGAACTAAGTCTGGTAATGCGTTAGCTGAGACCTAGTATACACGTATAGTGGGTCGGCGACAATGTCCGGTCACGCGTTCCAAAATTAGAATCGATATCGGGGATTTGATGGTAGAGACGCATTGTGGGGGACCTGGTACACGTCCCAGTCGGGTCGGCGTCAAAGTAGGATAACGCGCTAGCTAAGTAGCTACGTAGGGGTCATCTCCGGGAACTGACTGCGGGGACGTCCTCTCAGGGACCTAGGACACGGGCCTAGGGGGTCGGCGTCAAAGTTTTATGTCTAGAAATAGACCTAGCCAGTTTCCGCCGGGAAGTCGGGTGCCAACTTGTCGAGGGGCATCCCAAAGAGGCTGCGCATAGGTCGGCGTCAACATCGGAGCACCAGGAACATCCACGGGCAACTTCTCCGGGAAAGTCGACTGCCAACCGACTAAAGAGCATCCCCGAGAGGGTGCGCACAGGTCGGCGTCAACCTCCGGCCAAGATTGCGAAAAACGGAAACCTGGTGCAGCGGTGCCGTCTGGGGAGTCCCCAAACAGCGTACCGGCGGCGGAAATTTCCATATCGGGGCCCCATGTTAGGAGTTACGGGGCACACATGCGTCTATAATGCGAAAACAGCGTGTCGGCATGTGCGAAAACATGCAAAAACCAATGACGTCAGCGTGGCGTGATCGCGAAATTGCGAAAACAACCCATGAGTGGGGATAGCTTGAGTGGTAGGGAGCCACAGCGAGCAACGTTGCTCTAGGCAGTCTATCGGATACAGTCATAGCGTGCGGACGTCTATGCATACTGTATATAACAACCGGTAACTCCCGCGTGATTGCGCGTTAAATTTCTCGTTCAACAATAGCGAGCGGTGAATAGCCACCTTCTGTAAACGACACATTGCGTGCGTGAACTGAAACATTGTAACAATTACAAGTAATTAACAGTTTATAATAAATAGTTCGTCTTTAGTGAAAGTCGTGTCTCAAGATTACTTTAACGTACTTACCTTCTACTCACCTTGTCCCACGGCGGTGCTACAACGTTGTCCATTGACTCCTTGGTGATGCGAGACTCCGGGGAAGTTCATCTTCGGCGACGATCCATCCTGGGCAGGAACCTGAAACAGAAGAAAATAAATTAGTATCGTTAATAATCGAGGCCAGCGGATATCCGGTACGGAGAGCGCAGCGACGGGGATGGTCCACGGGGCATCTACCTACAACACAAAGCGAATGTTTAATAAACGTTAATAATTAATATATGCGAGCGGTAACTTGGTATGCGGTGACGCGAGGATCCAGGGGACCCGGCATCAGTGAGCAGCTACCTGGTATGCGGTGAAGCGAGGATCCGGGGAAGCAGCAGCGACGGTGATGATCCATCGGGGATACACACCTGCAACAGAGGGGAGAAATTACCCTAACTTATATTAGAGATTATATCTCGAGCACACCTTCTCGGTAGTTATAGGTCAAACCGAGTGGCGACCGTGATTCTGGAAGTGATTACGCGACTCCCAGCTCGAGAGCTGACACTCTCAAGCGGCCGTGTCCGGTCACAACCTAACGTGTCCGGTTACAACCTAACGTGTCCGGTTACAACCTATCGTCGTTGTTACGAACATTACAATCAACCGTGGCAACGAACGCACATTGACGGTCCTGCACCATTGATAAAGAATTGCTACGAATGCCAACGAAAATAGGCAGAGGCCTGTTAAACCGCGCGATAAACGCACTTCCGATCGAATTGCATGTTCCAGGCTATCAGTTTTGCGGTCCGGGCACTCGGCTGGAAGAACGATTAGCCAAAGGTGATCAAGGTATTAATCCATTGGACGCGGCGTGTCGCGAACACGACATAGCGTATTCGCGTAGCAACGATCTCATCGACAGACACGCAGCCGACAAGATACTCGCCAAGAGAGCGCTAGAACGTGTCATCGCAAAAGATTCGGCTCTCGGAGAGAGAGCTGTCGCTACAGCCGTCTGGGCGACCATGAATGTCAAGCGGAAGTTAGGAATGGGTTTGAAAACGGTGACGAGGAAGAAGAAAGCATCGAAAAAACGGATACTCGCAGCAGCGAAACGAGGTGGTGCATTACCGATTCTACCGTTGCTGGGAGTTCTCGGTTCTCTGGCAGGCGGGGCGGCGGGAGTCGCAAAAGCCGTGAACGATAACAAAGCTGCGTGGCGTCAGCTAGAAGAGATGCAACGTCACAATCGCGCCATGGAAGGTCGCGGACTTCATCTCGCTCCGTACAAACGCGGGCGGGGAGTAACATCGAAGAAGAAGAAAGGAAAAAAAAAAAACGTCAAAGAGACGTTAAATATGCCCACGGGTGCAACTACCAACGTACAACTGCAACAACTGGCAAAGTGTATGCGCATTCCGTATTTTAGAGGTGTTTTCATGCGTGACTCGTTACCGATCGGCGGTATACGTCAAAACGAGAGCGGTATTGTAAATATGGACAATACAACGGGTCCTGGTACTCATTGGGTGGCGTACGCAAAGAGGGGAAACCGCGTGATGTATTTCGACAGTTTCGGTAATCTTCGACCGCCGAACCAATTGGTGCGATATTTCGGACCCAGCGTGACAAAGATAGAATACAATCGCACACCCGTTCAAACTTATGAGCAGAGCATCTGCGGACAATTGTGCCCGCGGTTTCTTCAGACGATCGACGACAATCTGCGTAAATTTAAAGCCTGACGGTGTCCGTGGAGACTCAGTGTTCGTTAAACGGTTTTCCCGACATGTCTATGACGTTCACGTTGACCGGGAAGAGCAGCATCCTCGCGGTGCACTACTTTCCTCCCATAGATTTGAGCGATGGTGACTATGAGCTCGGTTTAACAGTTTTTGAGACTTATCACACGATACCAAACGTGAATTCCTCGAATAATAAATTCTATTTCGACGAGGATGACACGGAAATTACAATTCCCGAGGGATCGTACGAGATACGAGCCTTAAATGAGTTTTTAAAACGTGCAATGTTACGGAAACGCCCGCGACGCGTAGTTCGTTCCAGCGATCGCGATGATCATACATCGGTTGCGGATATCGCGCGAGAAGAGACCGTTCGCGCGAGCGACGACGAGAGCGAGAATGAGGCTATAAAATACCCTATAGTGCTCCGTGCTAATCACAACACGATGAAAAGCGAGATCAATTGCGCTTTCAGAGTAAACTTTAGCAAACCCAACAACATTGGATCGCTGCTGGGATTCTCGTCGAAGCGTATATTGCAGCCGGGAAAATGGCACCAATCGGATCTACCGATTAATATTATCAACATAAACATAATCCGCATAGAGTGTAACGTGACCGCGGGCGCGTACAGCAACGGTAAACGCGTTCATACGATACATGAATTTTCTCCGAGCGTGCCACCAGGATATAAGATATCGGAAACGCCGGCGCAGATCATTTACCTGCCGACCATCGCGCGGAGCATTACGGATCTAACGATACGCGTCGTGGATCAAGACGGGCGATTGCTCGATTTTCGAGGAGAAAAGATCACCGTCAAATTGCACGTACGACGGCGACGGCGATAACGCGCGTGAGTGTGCGCGACATATGAGATGCTCGTGTTGAACGACACAGAGCACGCGAAAGATAAGACTATTCACACTACGGTAGTGACCAACGATATCATTCGATCATCGCCATCATCATCGTCGTCAGGTTACGCTAAAAACACGAAGAAGAAGCTGAAAGCATCGAACGTTGAATTTTTACAATCTTTGGGATTCGCGGTGCGAAATATCTGAGGGAAACATGAGCGATATCCTTAACATTGGAGGCGAGCCGGTCTTTGACGATCGCATCGTCAAGATCGAGACTCACACGTACGCCAACACAACGTTTGAACATAACGACGAGATATGAATACCCATACAACAGCAGGATCTGTATACGTTGCCGTGCGAAAGTTTTTTCTACGTTGAAGGAATATTGAGAATAAAGAAAAGGAACGACGACGACCCTCAGGCAATGCTTGTAAATAATTGCGTGGCGTTCATGTTTGATGAAATTCGATATAAACTTAACGGCGTGGAGATTGATCGCAATAGAAACGTTGGAATAACCAGTACTCTCAAAAACTATGTATCGCTAACGTACGACAATGCTTCGATCATGCGGAATGCTGGATGGGACATTTTATCGAATATATCGGAAGGATATTTCAACTTTTGTGTACCGCTCAAGATGTTGCTGGGCTTTTGCGAGGATTACAAACGTGTGATTGTTAACGCTCGTCACGAATTGATTTTAATACGAGCGCGTAGCGACAACAATTGCATTGTAGGAAATCCGACGACGGAGCCTGAAATCGAATTGTTTAAATTACAGTGGCGAGTGCCTCACGTTACGTTCAACGAGGTCAACAAGCTGTCGATGCTGCGCGCCTTGGAAAACGGGCGATATTTGAGTATGAGTTTCCGTTCATGGGATCTGTACGAGTACCCCATGCTGCAGAGCACGACCAAGCATTCGTGGGCCGTCAAGACTGCGACTCAGCTAGAAAAGCCGCGATACGTCATCTTTGCTCTCCAAACTGGTCGAAACAATGTTATGTCTCGAGATGCTAGTCGATTCGACCACTGTAACTTGACCAATGTGAAACTTTATCTAAACTCTGAATTTTATCCGTACGACGACATGAATCTAGACATTGACAAAAACCGATATGCCATCCTGTTTGATATGTATGCACGTTTCCGTAAAGCTTATTATGGATTCGACTGCTTTGAAACGTTGTGCACCGTGGTCACATTCCTGACGCAAGGACCTTTTGTTGTCATTGATTGCTCGCGACAAAACGAGTCCGTCAAGAGCGCCACCGTGGATGTGCGAATAGAATTTGACTGCAAAGAGAATGTACCCGCGAATACTACCGCCTATTGTCTCATCTTGCATGATCGCGTAATCGAATACAGCCCGTTGTCGAACGTGGTGCGCAAGATCACGTAAATTGCACTGTCTGCAAAATATTTCGATATAAGAGAGACAGATGCATCGCGATAAGGTATAGTACAGATCGCTCCTTCGTTGCGTCATGATCGTGCCTACGTTTGTCGATCTGCAAGGATTCACCGTCGGGATGAAATTTGTCGTGAAGGAGGTGGCGGTGCTGCGAAAGGGGACCGTCCTGGTGCATTACATTTTTACACACCCCATGCCGTGGAGTCTCCTGACAAAATTCGACAAGTCGTGTGCTTCCTGGTTGATTAAAAATCACCATGGATTACGATGGGAAGGCGGAAACGTGCCGTACAGCATGGCTGAACGCGTAATTACGTCAGCCGTGCTTGGTACAGAAGAGGATGACGATGATGACGAGACGCCGCCGACTCTGGTGTACGTCAAGGGATGCCAGAAACTAGAATGGCTGGTGGATCTGCTTGAAAATTATGCGAGAAAAAACCTGATCGTCGAGACTCTGGATGCGGATCACGAAGATATCGAATCTTTAAATAATCTAGATGATACCAATACTATGCGATGCGGAAACCATGTTAAGAATTGCGCATTACAAAATGTATTAAAATTATTTAACTGGTGGTCACGCCAGAAAAAATTTAAATGTTTTTAAAAATTAATTATATGAATTTAACAATGTTTTATTTCGTTTTCCCCTTCCCCATTAGTTATTAGATGTAGCGTGTTCTTTGTGTGTTTTTTAAGTATCAAGTGCCTTCTCCTCCCCTCTCCTAAATTCCAGAGCGCGGACTACGCGAAGCATTAATCCCCCACCACCATTACATTGTAGTTTTGGAGAAGGGCGGATGTTACCGCGTACATATACTCTGTTAATTTTATACGATCAGTCTCGTATCGGCCGCTTGTAGGAACGGTTCACTTGTCATAACCGAGAGAGAAAATGTATTCCGCTGATGGAAGTAGCAGTAGCAACAGCGGCAACAGTGGTGGCATACGCATGAACTATTACGTGCCGATTCCCGAAGCTGAAACTCCATCGAGTGAGAACAAGTAAGTTTCGTTTTAATTTATAGTCTTCTATTTTTATATCTTTTGAGAATTGTATTATTTTAAAACTAATCTCATTATTTTGTAGAGCATTTCGTCGGAGCGTCGTGCGGTTCGCATACTTAGCAGACGATTTGCCCTTACACCAACTGCTTATAAGTATTTGGACATTGGGATCAGCGTGAGACCTCCACACAGTTCTTTTGTGGAATTGTTCCTTGGCGACAACCGAGGAAACCGGATCACGATGCCCTATGGAACATGGACAACGATCATGGAAAGACGTACGAACATCGAAAAATTTACAGAGTCAACCACATTTTCATCGCTATCGATTCAAGAACTAAAAATGGAACTCGTTAAAATGCGCGGTGAAAATATTGTGAAACTTACGTTACGCGACACATGCTTGTACATGAAGCCGTCAACCGTACTGTTTTTATTTGAGCTCGAACAGTGTCTCGATAATGTATACCTCAAGCTAGAACCGCAAGCGAGAGAGGTAGATGCGAAATGTAGAGAATGTGCAAGTATCTTAATAAAATATCGTATTTCCGAAAAATATGACGCCGCTAAAATCTTGCGCAGCGTTTGTGATAAAAATTCAATTTTAGAATGTGAACTAATAGCGTATGCTATAGATAAAATTTTGTGTGATGCCTTGTGGGAGAGACCAATTGATGTATGTGGTTGATATGATCCCTTGTTTAAATGGGGATATGATGTAGTAGGTTAATGAATAAATAAATGTATAATAACACGGTAGAAAATTTTACATTAATTTTCCTTCCACCTCCTTCTCGTCTATTTCTATTTAAATTATGATTATATACCATTTATTATAAATTTAAAAAATTTAATAAAATTATTAAAATATTAACAAAATATTACATGGGGAGGGCCAGACGTTCCTCTCCCCGATTTGGTTAAAATTGTAAGTATGAGTATTTGACTGAAAGCGTGGCATGGTGGGCAGCGCGTTAGTTTCATAATCGCGAGATCGCTGGTTCGAGTCTTGCTGCAGGTTCTTTTATTTATTAATGTTTCTTTTTTACTTTTATTATTAATATTATTATTAATTTTCTTTTTTATTATTTCTTTTTATTATTATTGCTTTTTCTGTTATTAATGTTTCTTTATATATTTAATATTTGTTGCTCCGATTTCCTGCAGCTCGGGAGCTACGCGGTCTCTTTCTTTTCTTCTTTAAAAGAGAGTGAGAGGGAAAGACAGATGGTTGCTGTTACGGTCGGGCCGTATACCCTTTGTTGAACCAAAGGGAGACGTACTCGACGCGTGCGGGAGAAAGAAGTTGCGAGTGGGAGCGAGATGGTCATAATATGACGTCACGAAACATGTCCCGACACGCTCGCCGATAAAACGTCCCTTTCTAGAAAAATGAAGAGGACATCGGCGCCGCGATAATTGATCGTAAATTATAGCAGCCTGTCATCGGCGCTCGCGCTATTTGTTTAAGACACGGCCCGACAAAGGGCTCTTCCTAGAAAAAATCATGCGGCGGGTATCTGTCGCACCAAAACCCTTGAGTTAAAGAGGCTAGGGGCACTCAAAAAAAATTTCCACCGTACAGACTGCACGTGCAGACCGCACGTGCACTCTTGAAAGAAATAATTTATAGTCTATGATAAAAGTCTATGATAAACATCTCTTCCTAGAAAAGTGAAGAGGACATTGGCGTCACGATAATTGACCATAAATTAATCAACGCTCGCCCATGCGGGGCAAGACGCTGTGTTTATAAACATATCCCGACGAGCGCGCGCCTAAGTCTCGATACTCCCTCCCCTCCTTTCCCCCGGACCAACGCTGTAGGCCGCCACCCTCCCCTTAACCCGCGGACCCCCGCGCCTTAAGTGCACGCTCCCCCCTCCCTTGCCCCGCGGACCCCCCGCCCTCCGAGCATGGAGTACCCCGCGCCGCCGAAACCCCTCGCCCCTCTCCCCCCTCGGAGCTCCGTAGTTAGAACCCCCCTAGTATACCTACTGAGAACGATCTGACCGACGGTGGCCAGGTTGTGGATAACACGCCACTTCGGGCGTTGTTGGAGCGTATGCAAGTAATCGCTCACCCAGCACCTCCAAAAACCTTCAGTAATTTTTTGCACGAGTTGCCAACGCGAGAGCCGATTCTCAGCTATGTCGAACACACTCGGTTCGGGAATTGCGACAAGATTGGCGCCGATCAAAAAATGCCCGGGAGTAAGGGCGCGGTAATCGTCAAGATTCTCAGAAATTGATGTAATCGGTCGCGAATTTAAGCACGCTTCGACTCGGCACAACAGCGTATTCATCTCCTCGTACGTTAGCGTGTGAGGTCCTACGCATCGCTTTAAGTGATATTTGACGCTACGGACTCCTGCCTCCCATAATCCGCCGAAATGTGGAGCCGCAGGAGGGAGGAAATGCCACGCTATCTGACCGCCTGCTAATCTATTCAAAAAATTGGGATCGCGCACGGCAGCGTTACAAGCGGCGACGAGTTCTCGCTCGGCGCCCTGAAATGTTGTACCGTTATCGGAATACATGCTGTGGGGAAGTCCGCGCCGAGCCACAAACCTGGTAAACGCCGCAAGGAAAGCCGCCGAGCTGTAATCGCTTACTAATTCTAGGTGAATCGCTTTCGTTGTCATACAAATAAATAAGGCAATGTAGGCTTTGTGAGCCTTATGGCCGCAGAGTATAGGTCCTGCATAATCGACTCCGGTGTGCTCGAAAGCGCGCGAAGCTCGATTGACACTAACGTCTGGCAAATTGCCAATGAGCTCCGCCGGAACTGTAGCCGTTTCGCGAGCGCATTTATCGCAGCGGTATAGAACCGCTCGTACTGTTGCCCGAGCGCGCAAAATCCAAAATTCGGTATGGAGATGAGCGAAGGTAATATGAGGGCCTCCGTGGAGTGTTTTATGGTGAGCATGCGATATGATGCGAGATAATAAAGAATGAGACTGCAGGACGATTGGGTGTTTGGCTGAATCTGGGAGATCGGACTTTTGAAGCCGCCCTCCGACTCGTATTAGGCCATCGGTGTCGAGATACGGGTTAAGCGCGACAAGTGAGCTTTGTTTTGATACACGATTGCTTTGTTTGAGACTCGCAGTCTCTTGAGGAAACATTTCACCTTGAATTGCTTTGAGCCAAAAGATCTTGGCCGTTTGAATTTTGCGTGGAGCTAATGCGAGCGATTGATTGACCTCAGCACTGTTATCCGATGTGGAATGGAGGCTAAAACGAAGGATACTTGCGAATCGGATAAGATGAGCCGTCACGCGCAGAAATTTAGGCCACGGAGAATAGCGAGTCGCGAGATTCCATGATTCGATAGTACGCGCGATGCAAGCATGTACGACGACGCGTTTTTCGCTTGATACCTCAGATTCGATTGGCAACGAGCATGACATCGGCCAGTGGTCAGGGGATTTTTTAAGTCAGAAGAGCCCCGACCACCACAGGGTGCACTCGGCAAGTTCGCTAGGGCGCAAACCGCGAGATGCGCAGTCGGCGGGATTGTCCGCCGTCGGGACATGATGCCAGATTGCTTTCGGTAAAAGATGCTGCACTTTGGCTACTCGATTAGCGACGAAAACTTTCCATTGGCATGGAGACTGTTTGAGCCATGCTAAGACAATCCTTGAATCGGTCCAACAGTGATATTGGAGATTTTGAATGTCGAGATTTGAACGAACGAAGGACATGAAACGTGCGAGAAGTAATGCGCCGCAAAGTTCTAGTCGTGGCACGCTTAATGTTTTGATTGAAGCGACCTTTGATTTCGCGACGAGTATGCAAACGGTAACAGGACCGTCTCTCGGTACGAGACGGAGATATACGACCGCGGCGTATGCTTTTGTCGAGCATCCGAAAACCCGTGAAGCTCACAATGAGCAATGTTAGAACCGTAGTTTGTCCAGCGAGGAATCGAGATAAGTTTGAGACGCGGTAATTGACTGTGATAATCGCGCCACTGTTCTTGGAGATCACACGGCAATTCGTCATCCCAATCGCTTTTCAGTGCCCATAGGCGTTGCATTAATATTTTCGCGACAACGATAACGGGAGTCACCCATCCTAATAGGTCAAAAAGTTTAGCGATCGTGGAGAGAACTGCACGTTTCGTCTGCCTCGGATTCGGTGGGGTCGCGGCACTGAATTGCAGGGTTGGGCACGTATTATACACAACGTATTATACATGAGTTTCATACATGGATGAAACTACGTATAATACGTCAGAGGTTTCAGCCATGTATAATACGTAAAATGGCGCTACCATACAGTGCGCATGTGCAATTGAGTCTAATAGCGTTTTTTATTTACTGACTCAACCCGTTATAGGCTATCGCCGCTATAGGCAATTGCCATTGGCCCATTGCCATTGTCCATTGACAATATGACAATCTATATCTATAAGGTCTATGTCTATGGTCTATGGTGATAAAGGTGATAAGTGTAAGTTGACAAGACACAATTGACAAGGGTAAGTATAAGAGTCTATTCAGACAAACTTGGATAGCCGTATAACCATATCCGTAAAAAAAATTATCCAATCGCATATCTAGCATAAAGACGTGTCTCCTTATATTAGACATGTGATTAGATCATTTTTTCTATGCATATGGACATGGTTATTGGTTATGCGCCTATGCAAGTTCGTCTGGATAGACCCTAAATCATGAATTGAGGAGGTAGACCGTTGCATAAATACTGGGAAGAAGGAAAATATGAAAAACGGTACGAAGGCAAAAAACTTTTTGCTTATTGCATGATTTGCAAAAAAACAATTCGTCATACGGCTGAAAGCAGATTAAGAGACCACAGGCAAGTAAAATGCAATGAACATTGGAACTTACTTAACTTTGTTTTTGGTTAGTTGTACTTGTAATTTTGTTTTGAATTGATTTTCTGTTATAGAAGATCTTGTCAAGAGCCACTAATTGATGATGAAGAATTTGAAGAAGTTATTATCAATGTCAATCGCGATGAAAGCGATACAAATACGTCTGTACATTCTGGTCTTGATTCCGTACGTACTGAATACACTGCCGTCGAAAAGTTTCCGGACAGGGGTATAATTCGGGAAAATTCTTAATAAAACTAATTATTATGAAAAAGAAAACTAATTATTATGAAAAATGAATTTTCCCGAATTATACCCCTGTCCGGAAACTTTTCGACAGCAGTGTATATTAATCAATAAATAAAAAATCTTCCAATAGTTCTAATAACATGTATTTATATCATTTCCCAGATTATGTTGAATGTAACGAACGAAGAAAACACAGATGCTTCAGCCACTTCATCAAATGCTATTCAAATTCAGCTACCGAAACGTTCAGTCCTGAGGCCCATTGATAATAACGGCCAAAATAAGGAAGCTTTGTCGAGCAAAAAAAGAAAACGAATTGACGAATTTGTTGACAAGATATCTTGTGCAGAAAAGGCAGCTATTGACAATAGTTTTATAACATTTTTATGCGGATGTAACATTTCATTCGATATTTTGAATTCCACTCATTTCAAGAAGTTCGCGAAATTACTGAGACCAGCTTACGAACATCCATCTAAAAGTACGATTAACACTCTTAAATTCTGTGTATGACCAATTAACGACAGAGTCTTCAACGTATAAACAATCAGAGGGAATATTGATGATTTCGTCTAGCATGCTGAGCCAAGGAGTTGATTCAAAACACATTGTTGGAATTGCACACACAAAATCAAGAGGAAATTTGTTTCTTAAAATTTGGTCAATTCCGATCAATGCAAATGATGTGACGGAAATTGTTGATGATGCAGTACAAATATCCAGGGAGAAATACAAAATGGATATTTATGCGGTTATCGCAGATAATGATTTATGTATGTCTACAAATCGCGATAATAATCCTTGGTTTTTTAAATGCCAGGCGACAGTTACTATGAAAATAGTAAGTTTATTTAAAATTATTCCGTTTACCTCAAAAGTTCGAAGTGTATTGAATGGTTTTCAAACTCGCGATTAAAAGAAGAGATTACAAATCGTGGTGGAGTCGAATTTGAAGTAGTAGATGATGAGGCATCCATTTTCTCAATTAAAGATATGTTTATTAATTGCTTGAAGAATCAACTTATCTTTGAACAAATTCTTACTGAACATGTATTTCGAATACCAAACAATGTTATTACGATTTTGTTTGATACGGATACTGTGTTGCCTTCGTCCAACGCCACTTCTATTGAAAAAGAATTTAAAAAATGTGCAAGTAGAAACTTGCACATTGCTTCCTTATAGTTTTGAAGTGTGCAAGTAGAAACTTGCACATTGCTTCCTCATAGTTCTAAAGTGTGCTAGTAGAAACTTGTATATTGCTTCCTCATAATTTTTAAGTGTGCAAGTAGAAACTTGCACATTGCTTTCTCGTAGTTTTTAAATGTGCAAGTAGAAACTTGCACATTGCTTCCTCATAGTTCTAAAGTGTGCAAGTAGAAACTTGCACATTGCTTCCTCATAGTTCTAAAGTGTGCTAGTAGAAACTTGCACATTGCTTCCTCACGGTTTTTAAGTGTGCAAGTAGAAACATGAACATTGCTTTGTCATAGTTTTTAAGTGAGCAAGTAGAAATTTGTACATTGTTTTGTCATAGTTTTTAAGTGAGCAAGTAGAAACTTGCACATTGCTTTCTCATAGCTTTTAAGTATACAAATTAGAAACTTGCACATTACATCCTCACAATTTTTAAGTATGCAAATTATAAATTTGCATATTGCTTAATCAACATTTTATTTTGCTCATAAAGCTTCCTCTATGAGGAAACCAAATTTTTTCTTTGATGTATAATTATTAGTGAATATTTCAATTTGGCTTCCTCATAGAAGAAGCTTTATGAGCGAAATAAAATGTTGATTAAGCAATATGCAAATTTATAATTTGCATACTTAAAAATTGTGAGGATGTAATGTGCAAGTTTCTAATTTGTATACTTAAAAACTATGAGAAAGCAATGTGCAAGTTTCTACTTGCTCACTTAAAAACTATGACAAATCAATGTACAAAATTTCTACTTGCTCACTTAAAAACTATGACAAAGCAATGTGCATGTTTCTACTTGCACACTTAAAAACCGTGAGGAAGCAATGTGCAAGTTTCTACTAGCACACTTTAGAACTATGAGGAAGCAATGTGCAAGTTTCTACTTGCACACTTAAAAACTACGAGAAACCAATGTGCAAGTTTCTACTTGCACACTTAAAAATTATGAGGAAGCAATGTACAAGTTTCTACTAGCACACTTTAGAACTATGAGGAAGCAATGTGCAAGTTTCTACTTGCACACTTCAAAACTATGAGGAAGCAATGTGCAAGTTTCTACTTGCACACTTCAAAACTATGAGGAAGCAATGTGCAAGTTTCTACTTGCACACTTAAAAACTATGAGGAGTTATTGACAATTTTAACCGTATTCTTTTAAGTAAGGTTTTTGTAAATTTTAATTATGGTTTTATAAAGAACCAGTACTTTTCTGAAAATTTTATTGCTTCAAACTCTTAATAAAATCATAATTCTTTAAAACTCTCAAATCATAATTTAAATCGACTGAACGAAAGAGTGTTTTGAAAACGTCTCAACAAGGGCTACAAGAATATGCAATAACGTGTAAACACTAAGTTGTTAGGATTGTTTTGCCAACCTAAGATAAATTTATGAAATTAATTTGCGCCGGCAGTGCGACTGCACTCAGTACACCAAATGCACCGCTGGTAATATTTTGTTGCTCTAATGGATATTGAGACTTGAGATGTAGCCCTTAAAGATTGAAATTTTAAAATATGCTCTAATTTCCACAAATTTTGAGATATCGGGCTATTTCTAATTTTCTTATATTTTTCAGTCCATTTTACCCCTATTTTATATATAATTCTTTAAGATTTGGTTGATTAGTTATATTCTTCAGTCTTTTCTACCCCTATTTCATATATAATTCGTTAAGATTTAAATGTTGCTCTAATTTCCATTAATTTTGAGATATCGTGCTATTTCTAATTTTATTATATTTTTCAGTCTTTTCTACCTCTATTTCATATATAATTCTTTAAAATTTGATTGATCAGTTCTCGTGTTACACACATTTCAAATTTCGGAGAATTTGTACATACATAGAAGCTTTATAAAACTGGGTTTAATCAACCAAATCTTAAAGAGTTATATATGAAATAGGGGTAGAAAAGACTGAAGAATATAATAGAATTTGTTTTACTTTTTAATTATTGTCATTAATAAGTTTTATTTACATAAATATGGACTAAAGATTTTATGTTTAGTATTAATTAAATAACTAGCTGGTTACCCGGGCTTCGCCCGGGGGTCGTTTTTCTTCAAACGACTTTCCCGACAGCACACGATATTCATTGGACGGAGTCCATTTGAAGTCCAGGAACTTCAAATGGACTCCAATGGACGTCCATAGGATATCGTGTGCTGTCGAGGTTCATTTGTGTTTCAATATTCATATTGTGGACAAACATAAGGAGTGTGTCGGGTGGTTGATTTAAAGGCGGTAGTTTAACTTTTCCGTTTGAACAACACATTCCAGGTGCTTAAGTTTTAAACTTTTTTGCTTGACAATGATCACATGTTGCATCCATTTTCCCAATTATTACTCTCGGAAAAAATTGATATTCGTAATTTGGATCATAACTAAATGCCTCTAATTTCAAATCGGACCGCATAAATGTTTTCCTTAATTGAACATGTCGTAACCGGTTTTTTTCTACTCGAGTTTTACGCTATTGAGTCATTTCTGCTTTTCAGATATTTCACTTACCGATCAGCGACTTCATCCCTTGGTTTTTGCCGGGCGTTTTTTCGGGAATTTCGAGATTGTTTGCTCGCATGTAACATAATTTGTTGTCTTCCGCAAATACCACATACTTACAATATTTTTTGTAAAACCTATTGCGAAAGTTCAATTTGAGGTTAAAATTAAATTTAAATAAGAAATAGTATTCAACAAATACTGTAATCATCCCTTGGTTTTTCCGGGCGTATTTTTAAGAATTTCGAGATTGCTCGCTTGCGATGTACACAGAACTTCGATATTTTACTTAAAAAATGTCCGGGAAAACCAAAGGATAAAATCGGTAATTGGTAAGTGAAATATCGAAGTTCTGTGCGTACATCGCGAGCGAGCATTCTTGAAATTCCTGAAAAAACGCCCGGGAAACCAAAGAATAAAGTAGCTGATCGGTAAGTGAATAATCGAGGTTCCTAAGTAGCCTATGTTTTGCGCAAAGATGTAAAAAGTAACTGTGCAAAAATTCGTCCAGATCGGTCGAATAGTTTAAGAGTGTATAAAGAACAGACAGACTTAAAAAACGCCCGGGAAAACAAAGGGATAAAATCGGTAATCGGTAAGTGAAATATCGAAGTTCTGTGCGTACATCGCGAGCGGGCAATCTCGAAATTCCCGAAAAAACGCCCGGGAAAACCAAAGAATAAAGTAGCTGATCGGTAAGTGAATAATCGAGGTTCCTAAGTAGCCTATGTTTTGTGCAAGGATGTAAAAAGTAACTGTGCAAAAATTCGTCCAGATCGGTCAAATAGTTTAAGAGTGTATAAAGAACAGACAGACTTAAAAAACGCCCGGGAAAACAAAGGGATAAAATCGATAATCGGTAAGTGAAATATCGAAGTTCTGTGCGTACATCGCGAGCGGGCAATCTCGAAATTCCCGAAAAAACGCCCGGGAAAACCAAGGAATAAAGTTGCTGATCGGTAAGTGAATTTCGAGGTTCCGTAGTAGCCTATGTTTTGCGCAAGGATGTAAAGAGTAACTGTGCAAAAGTTCGTCCAGATCGGTCGAATAGTTTAAGAGTGTATAAAGAACAGACATACATACAGACATACAGACTATTTTATATAGATAGATAGAAAATTCGTTAAGACTTAAATGTTGCTCTAATTTCCATTAATTTTGAGATATCGGGCTATTTCTAATTTTATTAGATTTTTCAGTCTTTTCTACCCCTATTTCATATATAATTTCTTTAAAATTTGATAGATATTTCAAATTTCGGAGAATTCGTACATACATAGAAGCTTTATGAATGTTCGAACATAGTTCTCGATTTATATTGCCGCTCCAAGAGGCGCGGGCCCTGTGCGGTCATAGTTATTAATTTTGCGCATAGATGTCGTTCGATGAGGCGCGACCCCCGTAGTAGAGCGAACGGATGTCGAATACTCACTTCCGTGTGGACTGTTCTCCTGTGCACCACTAATAAAGAGCGTTCCGCCTCAGCATCAAAAAACGGTTGTACACGTCTTTACAACCCATCATCCCATCGCCAAGAGAAAACACTGATCTCCAGACGATTCGAGATCGTAATATCGTACATGGTCCTTCGAGCCGGATATTTGGGTGAGGAACGACGACGCACAGGCAACGATTCAATGAGGAGACATGGCGTCTCGCCTCGAGCAGTTCACGTGAGCAAATCGGAAGATCGTAAAGATACAAACGGGCTTCGCAGATCCGAACAACACAAACGGATTTTGCGAGTCTACGCATTGTATCAATCATCGCTGAAACGAATCCTGCAAGTCTACGCAGTGTATAAGCATTATACAAACGGACTTGCGAATTCATGTAAATCACGGATTCGGCAAATCGACGCAGCAACGGCCATCTTGGGCAGCGACTCAGGGCGAGTCGGAATAACATCGGACGAGTCCGACGCAAATCGGACGATTCCGGCAGGACATCGAGAAGATACACAACGGCAATTGCGGATTCCTGCGGAGCACGACAGAGTATAGCACGATAACAGCGGATTCCGGCAGGACATCGAGAGGACGCGACACGGTGGCAATAGAGTCCGTCAGAACATCGAGAGGATTCGGCAGAGCATAGCGGGAAGATCGGCGATCGACAGCGAGGAATCCAAGCACGGTCGACTCAGCACTTAGCAACTAGGTTGAGGTTAGGCTCTCGATTGCGGCACGTAAATGAAAGTGGTTCACGTTCGTGTTTCTTATAATTTTCTCCATTACATATTTGTGTTAGACATCGCGAATCAGTATGGCGGAGGAAAAGTTAAGCATATTAAAAAAGAAACGTGGTCTTGTCAAGGGTCAGTTATCCAAGTTTACTACGTTTATCGAAAAATTTAACGATCACAGGAAACTTACAGAATTGGGTGCACGGTTGGAGAAAGCCGAGCAATTGTGGTCCGAGTTCGATAAGATACAGACCGAAATAGAATTAGAAGATGACAGTGACGCGCAAAAGAGTCATCGCGATGTTTTTGAAACGGCATATTTTTCGGTAGTAGGTACAGCCAGGGAATTAAAGCAAGCAGGAGCAAATGCCGAACCGCCGCAACCGCAGGCAGAGCATACGTGTGCCAATCAAAACATAAAATTGCCTACATTGAAACTGCCGGAGTTTAACGGAGAATACGATAAGTGGATACAGTTTAATGACACGTTCAGGGCTATTATTCATAATAATAATACCTTAACTACAACGCAGAAATTTTATTATTTAAGGTCATGTCTGGGCGGAGATGCCGCACGAGCATTAGATACACTGGAAGCATCGGACGCGAATTATGATATCGCATGAGATATCTTAAAGAGAAGATTCGAAAACAGAAACATTATAGTGCATAATCACGTGAAGGCTTTATTCGAACTGCCTCAGGTAACTAAAGATTCACACGTATCTTTAAGAAGTTTGTATGACAACATGTCACAGCATCTGCGAGCGTTGGAATCGCTTGGTCAACCAATCGATAGCTGGGATTCATTAATCATTTATCTCGTTTCTTCTAAGTTAGATTCGACGTCTCGAAACGAATGGGAAAAACTATCAGTTAAGCGCAATGAATTACCAAGTTTAGATAGTTTTAAAACATTTTTAAATGAACGTTATCAAATTCTCGAAAGATTATCGAACGATGGAAAACAATCGGATAAAAGGAACGCGTTTAAAGATTCGAAAGATAAGGCGAAGGGAAATTCATTATCTCATTTGTCGTCAAATGCAATAAAGTGTGATTTTTGCAAAGGTTCACATAGTGTATATTTGTGTAAAGACATATTAAGCTTACCCGTTGACCAACGATTGATGCAGATTAAAAAATTAAAATTATGCACGAATTGTTTGAGAAACAATCATTTCATTAAAGATTGCAAGGCAGGCGGATGCAAAAAATGTAACGGTAGACACAACACGTTGTTGCATTTTGACAAGCCAAAGGTCGAGAGCGAAACGAGCGTTCAATCGGTATCCAGTGTAAATAACGATAAATCGAGCGTTACCCAAGCGTCAACAATAGCCACACATGTAGTTCAGGTTGCTAGTAATTCGTATATATTATTGGCAACAGCGAGAGTGATCATATTCGATAGCAATGGAGAACCGCATCAGTGTAGAGCCTTGTTAGACAATGGTTCCCAATCAAATTTTGCTACGAAGCAATTAATACAGAAATTAGGTCTCGCGAAGACGCCTGTAAGGCTACCGGTTTCGGGAGTTAACCAAAGCATAACAAATATTTCTCATAAAACTAACGCGTCTATTAAATCACTGTATAATGATTATAAAGCAGAATTGTCGTTCTTAGTGGTTGACAATATTACACATGAACTACCAAACAGATTCTATAATATATCAACGTTAAATATACCTGAAGGTCTCTCGTTAGCAGACCCGCGTTTCAATTACCCCGAAAGCGTAGATTTATTGATAGGAGCTGGTATATTCTGGGGTCTCCTTTGCGCCGGACAGATACAATTAGGGAATGGCAAACCGTTCCTTCAGAAAACGAAACTCGGATGGATTATTTCTGGTCCCATGGCGCTTACGTATAAAAAATCGGAATCGTTATGTCATTTAAATACCGTACAGGAAGTTCGCGACAATTTGGAGCAATTTTGGGAGATCGAAGAATGCTTACTGGTGCCAAAATTTACAAGGGAAGAAGCCGAATGCGAGGCTTTATTCGTTAAAACCACGGTTCGCGATGAACAAGGGCGATTTACAGTTCATTTGCCTTTTCGAACAAACGTTGATAAACTCGGAGATTCTTTAAACATGGCAATAAAGCGGTTCTATGCATTAGAGAGGCGATTATCCAAGAATCCGATTCTTAAGGAACAATACGTGCAATTTATGAACGAATATCAACAACTAGGTCATATGACAGAAGTAGCGTCGAACGATGGTGATCGCGATGCGGTCTATTATTTACCACATCATAGCGTTGTCAAGGAATCGAGCACGACTACCAAAGTGCGTGTGGTTTTTAATGGGTCGGCTAAAACGTCATCAGGTTTGTCATTAAACGATATTTTAATGGTCGGACCAATTATTCAAGACGACTATCACGCGATATTGACCAGATTTAGAATACATCCGTACGTATTTACGGCTGATGCCGAAAAAATGTATAGACAAGTTAACGTTTATTTGCCGCATCGAAAACTCCAACGCATTGTATGGCGAGCAGACGAAAGGGAACTTTTACGCTATTTTCAATTAAACACTTTAACGTATGGAACAGGATCAGCGTCATTTTTGGCTATTCGGTCAGTTCAGCAAACAGCAAAGGATAAGCGCGACAAATTTCCCGAGGCATGTATCGTTATATTGGAAGATTCTTACGTAGATGATGTGGCCAGTGGAAGCAACACAATTAAGGGCACTATTCAGCTTGCACGCGATGTAGACACAGTAATGAGCAGCGGATGTTTCCATTTACGAAAGTGGAATAGCAATAGCAAAGAAATCCTCAATGCGCTTCAATCAGAACCCGGTACTAGCCAAATGTCTCTGTCACAGGATAGCAACTCCAAAACGCTTGGTTTATCCTGGAATACCGATACCGATAGTCTAAATTATCAAACGAGCAAGAGCGGTAACAGACCGACTCGAATAACGAAAAGAACAGTACTGTCGTTCGTAGCACAGTTGTTTGATCCATTAGGATTAGTCAGTCCGACGATCGTATTAGGAAAGATTATTATGCAAAAAATTTGGCAGTTAGGACTCGGTTGGGATGAATCCTTACCTCTCGATATAGTTACTTCATGGAATCATTTCTGTGAAGATATGAAACATATAAACGAAATTTCAGTACCCCGACATGTTTTATGCCACCAATGTATCAGCGTACAACTGCATGGTTTTAGCGATGCGTCCGAAATAGCGTACGGAGCGTGTATATATGTAAGGTCTGTAGATCATTCCGGTAGCGTTACCACTAAGCTATTATGCGCCAAATCACGTGTAGCTCCATTAAAAACAATAAGTCTGCCACGTCTCGAGTTATGTGGTGCGTTGCTTTTGGCACGACTTCATCAACGAGTGGAAGCAGCATTAAGCCGTCTTAATTTGAACCACGATAGTTTTTACTGGTGCGACTTCACGATCGTTTTGGCATGGATAGCTACTGAAGCGAGTCTGTTAAAGATTTTTATAGCAAATAGGGTTGCCGAGATACAACGGCTAACAAATAGCAATCGTTGGTTTCACGTTTCAAGTGGCGAAAATCCCGCGGACATTGTTTCTAGAGGTGCAAGTTTGGGAACGCTAGCGACGTCGCAGTTATGGTGGAACGGGCCGCCATGGTTAGCTCTCAATTCGGAGCACTGGCCGATTACAGATACCGCGTCCCTTCCTGCTCCCCTCGAACTAAAGACTAACAAAATCGTATGCGCTACGCTTCAACTAGATCAAGATTTATTCAATCGTTTTTTATCGTTCATGAAATTACTTCGAGTCACGGCTTACTGTTTGCGTTTCATACATAACGCGAAGAATAGTGTAGACAAGAGATGCGTCAATTCATTATCGTCTGATGAATTGAATGAATCTTTAGTTACGCTTACGAGGATAGTACAAAGTATAGAGTTTGCCCCGGAAATTAACGCTATAGAGGGTGGCAAGGCGTTGCCATCAAGTAGTAAAATCCTATCATTAAATCCAATTTTAGATGAGCGACGTATTTTGCGTGTAGGAGGTCGTTTGAGTAATTCCGACCTATCTTACGAACATAAGCATCCCATGTTGATACCGAGTAATCACGTATTTACTCGTCTGATCATAATGCATGAGCACAAGAGGCAAATGCATGCGGGGTTAGCTGGAACTTTAGCTGCGGTTAGAATGCGTTTTTGGCCATTGAATGGTCGTAGAACAGTAAAGAAAATCATTTTTCAATGTATGACGTGTTTCCGAGTGAAGCCTAAGAACGTGAATTATCAGATGGGAAATTTGCCGGGTTCTCGTTTAGGCTCCGACAGACCTTTCACGACAGTCGGTGTAGATTTCGCCGGTCCGTTATTGATTAAGGATGGCAAACTCAGAAACCGAAAAATCATTAAATGTTATTTGAGTGCATTCGTTTGCTTTTCTACCAAGGCTGTACATCTTGAGATAGTAGGTGATCTCTCGAGCGATTCCTTTCTGAATGCTTTGAAGAGATTTGTGTCGCGACGCGGCTTATGCAAGCACATTTACAGCGATAACGGTACTAATTTTATTGGAGCAAAAAATGAGCTTAATGAAGTTGCTAAATGGCTAGATTCCATAGACAAAGATGATAAGTTCGTAAGCTTCTTAAACCAGAATCTTATCTCATGGCACTTCATTCCACCGCATGCGCCTAATTTTGGAGGTCTTTGGGAAGCTGCGGTAAAATCCGCAAAATATCATATTAAAAGAATTGTAGGGCATGTGGGGAATCCTTTAACGTTCGAAGAATTGTATACCGTGATTACACAAATTGAAGCGGTCATGAACTCCCGACCGTTGATGCCGATGTCCAGCGATCCCAATGATATCGACATTTTGACACCAGGACATTTTTTAATCGGTGAACCACTTACGGCAGTGCCTCAATCATCAGTTGTAGAGCTGCCTGTTAATCGGCTAAATCAGTACCAGCGCTTGCAACAGTTGGTTCAACACTTTTGGTCTCGTTGGTCCAACAAATATCTGTCGCATTTGCAACAGCGATCCAAATGGAAGGTGGACGTTCCGTCCAAGGTCAAGATAGGTACCATGGTACTTATAAAGGAAGACAACACGCCACCTCTCAATTGGAAGTTCGGTCGTGTCGTAGAACTCCATCCTGGGTCTGATGGAGTGATCCGTGTAGTTAGTCTAAGGACTGCTACGGGACTATTAAAGCGGTCATTAGGGAAAATATGTATACTTCCTATTGATGATTCTAATGTAAATGTAGATTAGCGTAGACATTAAGTTTAAGAATTTGATTTGTTTGTTCGTATCCGATTTAGTATTAATAAGCGTGCATTATTTACCTTTGAGTTTGACTAGAGCGCAGTTATGATTATATTTTTTATACCATATTATTTGTATTCTAAAATCATAGCTAATATAGCAAGCGTTAACCAGTGATAGCATTAAGATACACGTTTAGTTTCTTTCTATAAAATTATGGTTGGATTAATAGTATATTTACTCCAAGCATAGGTACCATAACAGACGAATAAGTTTTGATTATTTATGTTAACGTAAGCCAAGCCAATATCTAGATTCTAGATGTAAGTTTTACTCGATTATACTGTTATTTTATATTCAGCGATGTATCAGTTATTCTTTGAAGGTATTAAGTTCCTGTAAATGTATTGAAAGCGGTCCTTTCAAGAGGCGCGGTATGTTCAAACATAGTTCTCGATTTATATTGCCGCTCCAAGAGGCGCGGGCTCTGTGCGGTCATAGTTATTAATTTTGCGCATAGATGTCGTTCGATGAGGCGCGACCCCCGTAGTAGAGCGAACGGATGTCGAATACTCACTTCCGTGTGGACTGTTCTCCTGTGCACCACTAATAAAGAGCGTTCCGCCTCAGCATCAAAAAACGGTTGTACACGTCTTTACAACCCATCATCCCATCGCCAAGAGAAAACACTGATCTCCAGACGATTCGAGATCGTAATATCGTACAATGAAGCTGAGTCTAATCAACCAAATCTTAAAGAATTATATATGAAATAGGGGTAGAAAAGACTGAAGAATATAATATAATTAGAAAAATTGCTAATAATTAATACTAAATTGTCAAAAAACATCAATTTTTGAAAAATCTCAATTATTGAGACTTGAGATGTAGCCCTTAAAGGTTAAAATTTTAAAATATTCGTAATTTTTCTAATTCTATTATATTCTTTAGTCTTTTCTACCCCTATTTCATATATAATTGGTTAAGATTTGGTTGATCAGTTCTGGAGTTATAGAAATTTCGGTAAATTTGGCACATACAGACATACAGACAGACAGACAGACAGACAGACAGACATACACACATACCGACATTTTTTAAAATAGCGATTTTTCGACGTTTTAGAACATTCTGAACACATTGGCAGCGGCAACTAAAAAAAAATTTTTTTTACGAAAACAAAGCTTCCTCTATGAGGATGCAAAAATGTATTTCTTTGTGTGAATATATTTCTTCACTTATTTCCAAATGTCAACGTCCATGTTCAACTATGTGTGATATCATTGAACAATGGTTAGAAATTGAATCAATTGTTGCGGGGGACAACAGTATGACTGAAATTCATAATGAGATATGTGCCATTCTATCCCCGATATCAATAATCGCGAATTGTTTGCATCCGGTTTATAGAGGACGTAAATTTGAACATAATCCGGAACGAAATGTGGAGATCCTTGAATATCTCTTGACGGTCCTAGATAATCGAGGATTGGATGATTTTTACGAATACTCAAACAAAAGGGGGTTTTTTGAAAAAATTGAAAAACATAAAATTGAAGACCCCGAAAAATATTGGGATTTTGCAGGTAAAAAACATCCAAGTCTGGCGAATTTTGCTAAAAAATTAACACAAATACCAGCTTCAGTTGCCCAGGTGAAATTTCAAACCATTTGTTGCGACAATGTCTCTTCCGATAATAATAAAAAAATCGTTGAACTTTATTATAAATTAAAGCTTTAAGACGAAAATATAACGGACAAGTATTAAAATAAGATTTAAAAAAGAAAAGGATTTAAAAGTATTAAGTTTACCGTTTAATAATTTTATTTTGTACTGGCAAAAATGCAATATGTTTATTTTATTTTGTACTGGCAAAAATGCAACATAAATCTAATATGTTTAAGAAAGTTGTGATTATAAAATTAGTCTGAACTAATTTATATTCTTATTGTTTTTGTCCTATCTTTAATTAATGTTTTGTAAGGTTTGTAAGGAAACTTTTGAGTTATTAAAGAAATATTGTATATAAAAAATTAAAACCGTATACTTTTTATGTATGTACAAAACATCAAGTTTATTATTAATTTGCAATAACTTATTCACTATGATTTTTGTGTTTACTTATTTTATATTCATGAACATATGTTTAATAAAATTCTAGGAAATTCCTAGTATACATCTTATAAAAACGTGTACAAAAATTAAATTATTTATATTAATTAGTATTGAATTCATTATCACACACAATGTATTCATCGCATTTATCTATAATCTTTAATGAATAATATATTTCTATTAACTTCTGGGATCGCTCAGCGGTTAACCCACGGGGGTGAAACTCGTATGAGAAGGGGAGAAACATCATGGCGGCAGCTCCAGACAGGATCGGGGGTAATGCGCGCGCATTTCGTGAGCCGAAGCAAGCCGAACGTCGATCGGGCATGGTCGGCGTCGGAGACTCGGAGACGAGAAAAGTGAAAGTGAAACGCCATATTGAATTTCGGTGGTGCCTCGTGGATCGCGACCGCTTCCTTGCATTTACTGCGGTCGGCGGTTCATGGATAAGACCAGTCTAGCGAAACACGAGGAGTCAGGTATACGCCTAACGAACAACGCTACATGTCAGAAGACCTTCCACACCATAACCGACTTGAGTGTGCACAAGAAGCATCACGATCCCGACAAGAAGTTTGATTCGAAGTGTGCGATCGCGAGTTCAACAGGCTGAACAATCTACAGAGACACATGCTGGTACATCAACATCAAGTACGTATAAATATTTCACTCGGACTATCTTTTATTTTTCTCAATTCTTAGAATCATGTTTTTTCTGTAGTTGTTACACTTTGCTTTCTTTTCTGATTTTGCTTTATCTCTTTTGTATACTTGCATTCTTTTTGCTGCCAATTAAATTATATATATATATATATATATTTTTGTATATATATTTGTGAATCTATCTTTTAAGTGTGTGAATCTTATTGTATTGTTTAATGTTTCAGACTGCTGCTACCGAAGGCAATACCGAAGGCCCTGAAAGGAAGTAATAAGACCAGTCTAGCGAAACACGAGGAGTCAGGTATACGCCTAACGAACAACGCTACATGTCAGAAGACCTTCCACCACATAACCGACTTGAGTGTGCACAAGAAGCATCACGATCCCGACAAGAAGTTTGATTGCGAAGTGTGCGATCGCGAGTTCAACAGGCTGAACAATCTACAGAGACACATGCTGGTACATCAACATCAAGTACGTATAAATATTTCACTCGGACTATTTTTTATTCTTCTCAATTCTTAGAATCATGTTTTCTCTGTAGTTGTTACACTTTGCTTTCTTTTCTGATTTTGCTTTATCTCTTTTGTATACTTGCATTCTTTTTGCTGCCAATTTCATTTGTGAATATATATATATATATATATATATATATATTTGTGTATATATATTTGTGAATCTGTCTTTTAAGTGTGTGAATGTAATTGTATTGTTTAATGTTTCAGACTGCTGCTACCGAAGGCAATACCGAAGGCCCTGAAAGGAAGTAATAAGACCAGTGTAGCGAAACACGATGAGTCGCACATGCCTGACGAACAACGCAAGTATAACATGTCAGAAGACCTTCCACCACATAACCGACTTGAGTATGCACAAGAAGCATCACAGATGAGCGAGAAAAACCGGTAATGTTAATGTAGTCGTATAGATTAGTATGTAACATTCTGTGATATGTAGTTTACTCGCGTATAGGATTCGACGATTAGATAGTTGCTTAAGCGTAATACATGCATACAATCAGGCAATTTGCAAGAATATTTCATGTGTGGAACTATCTGATTTCGGGAATAGAGTCCGCTGTGCCAACACCGGTAGGTGCTGGGACTGTCAACCGCGGGTGGCGGAGTCCGGGCCGGTGTATCCCTCTCCCTCTTTCTCTTCTCTCACTTCTTTCAGTTCAAATTTAATTTACTTTGCACTTTCTTTTGGGGTTAATATCAATCTGTTGTATACGATGCCTTTGATAAAGAAATATTCTTGCAAATTTCCCAATTGTGCCAACAGCTATTATTGGTCAAAAGGTGAAGCCAATGCAGTCATAAATAAACGCTTTTATAGATTTCCAAAAAATTCTGACCTTTCTACGAAATGGAAAATGATTTGTGGCATCGATATCACTATGAATTGCCAGAATATGTTTATTTGCGAAGATCATTTTGAGAAACAAGATTTTGTTAACTATACAAAACATCTGTTGAACCCAAATGTCATGCCGAAACACATTGATATGTCAAACAATTTAGTCACAATAGAAACTGCTGCTTTTGACTGCCAGCCAATAATGACAGAAACTTCTTCTGCCGTTTGTATCGATTTAAATAACGATTTAAATTCCGGTCTAACTAACGATTTAAATAAAGATATAAATATCGATTTGAATAACAAATTAAATCACAATGAGGTTAACATAAATATGTGTGATACTGTTTTGAATAGTGATACTGTTTTTGAGCAAACTCCTGCTAATTTTTCTGACAATAGCACGTTTCAAATTGATTGTACACCTGGACAGAGCATTTCTTCAAATGAATTGCAATCACCTTGTGTTTCTACGGAACGTACAAACAAAAGAAAATGTGGATTTTTAACCCAAGCAGGAGTTACGTCAAAGACGATGTCACCACGAAAAAGTATCATGTACTCCATTCATCGGAAAACTGTGGCACAACTGTGGAAAGTAAGAAAGACATTAAGTGACGAAAGGACTGCTTTGAAAAAATTAAAAAAGATGTCAGATAACAAGAAATTTGACTGCATGGAAACAGATCTGAACGAAGTTACCACACATTTCATTCAATCGCAACTACGTAATGCAGGTCGTCATGCCGCGGGAAGACGGTGGACAGAGCAAGATAAAGCTTTTGCTTTATCTATTTATAAACAAAGTCCTCGTGTTTACAAATATCTGGTCAACTACTTCCTGCTACCATCAACGCGCACTCTGAAGGACATATTATCAAAGATTCCTTTCGACACTGGTATAAATAAATTTCTTTTGGAACAGTTAAAAGTAAAAAGCGATGAAATGCATGAATTGGATCGATATTGCACATTAGTTTTTGATGAAGTTTCATTAAGTAACGGTTTTCACTACGAAGCACATATACAAAAAATTTCGGGTTTTGAAGACTTGGGTGAGTTGGGTCGAACTTCTAGGGCAGCAAACCATGCTCTTGTTTTAATGATACGTGGTCTGAGAAAATCATGGAAACAAGTAATAGCTTATTACTTCACTACTAACACAATCTCGAGCAGCAATCTGAAACGCATCATAACAAATGCAATTGTGCAATTGCAAGATATTGGACTGAAAGTAAAAGCAGTTGTTTGCGACCAGGGTTCAACTCAGAAAAAAGCTTTATCTGAATTGTGCAAAGAAAATAAAACAAACCCAACTTGTTACACGTTTGTCGTCAAGTCTGAAACCATAGTAATTATTTATGATGTTCCTCATTTATTAAAATGCACTCGAAACGCCTTGCTTCGTTGTAAAATTAAATTTGCAGAAAACAAAGTAGCTAAATTTGAGTACATTCAAAATGCTTTTAATGTTGAACAAAATTTTCCCTTTAAACTTCTTTATAAATTAAAAAAACATCATTTTAATTTCAATGACACTTTTATTAAGATGAGGGTAAAAATTGCAGCGCGTCAGTTGAGCCATACTGTTGCTGCAGCTATTCATGCTCGTAGCATTTCTAACATCAATGGATTGTTTCCAGTTGAATCGATACAAACGGCAGAGTTTGTTCAACTTATAGATGATCTGTTTGATTTTTTAAATGGTTGTACAATAAAGCCAGATGACGGCACGACGTATAGATGTTGTTTGCAAGACGAATCGCCTCACTTAACGTTATACAGCAGATTACTGTCAGAAATGACTAACTGGAAATTATTTGATTTAACTGACGGAAAGGATGTCACAAACCAATATCATTTCGTGAAAGGTTGGATGATAACAATCAGATCGGTCATGTATTTGTGGCAGCAATTAATAGCTGTTGGCTTCACCTTTCTAAATATGAGGAATTTAAATCAAGATCCACTGGAAAATCTGTTTTGCCAAATTCGGCAACATGGAATTGCAAATTCAAATCCAACTTGCCATCAATTTGTAGCTGCCTTAAAAACTGTAATATTAAATAAACTCGCTGCACCGGTTTCCACATCTGCGAATTGTGAAAGCGATAATTGTGAAAATTTGGACAATTTTCGAAACTTTTTAAGTAATACTTGTGACAGCGTTCACGAGGGCGAAAGTGAACCATTAAACAACACTAGTGACTGTACTGTTCCATGGGTCGATTTTGAAAATTTAAACACTGATGCCTCTCAAGCTCTTTCTTACGTGTCGGGTTATCTTTTAAAAAGGCTAAAACTTCCTGACGAAAATTGTTCAGAATGTAAAATTGATTTGTTTTGTACACAACAAGAACAACATCATCTGTACACGAGTTTTAAAGAATATTCAGACAAAGATTTGTTAACGTATCCAAGTAATAAGGTGATTACGTTAATACACAACTTACACAGTAGATTATTTCACTTTTGCGATGAAAATGGACATAAGTCCAACTTAGAATCAGCTTTTACAAAAATATTTTTTAATAGCTACAGCAGTGATTTCTGTAGCAATCATCGATGTGATAATCTAATCGTCAAAGATAGTTTAAAGTTTTTAATACATAAGTATGTTAAAGATAAGAAAAAACCGGTACAGAAAACTGCAGGCCATTACGAAAAAACCAAGCAATTTAAATCATTGTGATTTAGTTGCATTTTCTGCTTATTTGCATTTTTAGTTTCTCTTTCATATATTTGGTTTTCGAACTCTTTAATTGTACGGTTTTTTCTTTTTCCCACTTATTATAGAATCGTATATTCTGTTGTGTTCTATTATTAGAGACTTTATTTGAAATCAAAATGTATTTTATGTTACACACTTTGACATAAAAATGTAATTATATGTTACACACTTTGAAATAGAAATGTATTTCATGTTATAAATTTTGAAATAAAAATGTATTTCATTTTATATGCAATTAATTTGTTCTTTATTGCGCATTCCCTCATTTAATGACGAAAATAACATTATTTATTAACATATATTATTCTATATTATTTACAGTTCATATAGGCCGTGTTCCGATATACACTGCCAGTATTGAAAATCTATAGTTTACGTATAACGTAAATTACAGATTTTCAGTACTGGCAGTGTATTCGGAACACAGCTAGTAGCTATAGATACAGCTAGTAGCTATAGATATAGAACGTAGTACCAGCTCCAGACCACTTGGAGCGCGTCGATCGCGCGGCGTTTCGTGTTTCCAATCTTACACATAGAGCTTGCACTTCTCATTGTATATGTTCTGTGGGTTAACCGATTTCGTATATCAGAATGAACAAAAGACCAATGTGAAAATACACGCTCAATTTGAGCCGAAGAGGCTGGAATTTTCATTAATTTATCCGCTAATTCAGCAAAATCAGGGTACTGTTTGCCAGCCATAAACCAGTACGTATGAGGGGACTTAAGGGGTTAGTCCAGTGTGACGGGCGCTTTTTTATGGTAATTTTCAGGAATTAATTTCTAACAAAGTATTTATGATACACCAATAATTTTTTTTTATTGTCTTTCATATACATCGAAGAACGTGTCAAATTTTTTTTGTCCAAAAAAATATAAGATTCTTCCAGTTAAGCCGCTTCGCCCATCTCTATGATTTTCACGCATGGTCGGATGGTGTATGGTCGTGGTCAAAAAGGTTGTCCGACTTTTTTTTATAATTTTTGGAACGCACTCTGTCATGTGAAAGTTGATGGTCCCTGCTCACGGCCATAATCTAAAGTTTCGCAGTGACATATTATCGGAGCAGATGGACAATCTATACAAGGTGTCGGAATAGTTTAAAATACCAGAAGAAGTATAAGCACGTGTATTTTGACGCAAGGAACAAAGCCAGTCATAAAGAGGAAAAAAGAGAAGAGGAATATGAGCAGAGAATGGTAAGTAAAATGACCAGTGATCAATATTAGAAAAGAAATGTAAGAAATAATAATATACCCATATAAATATTTATATACCTATATAAATAACTTTAGACAAACAATTTTTATTAACAATTATCAATATGACAATAAAAAAATGCATAATTATGACAAAAAATATATAATTAAAATAAATAAATACAATAGCATATAATAAGTAATAACTATTGCAGTAATTGTTATGCACTTGAAGCAAAAGAAATGACATTGTATGCAGAATTATTTTAAAGAATTCTAGTATATTATACATATTAGGCACATCATATATAGTTTCAGGAGGAGAAGCGATGAGATTAAGCAAAAATGTTATGCAAGAAATTGTTGGTGCATTCCCTGGTATAGATGAGGCAAAGAGCTATGCAGAAGTTATGAAGTAAATTTACCATTTTTATATTTCTTATTTTTGTAAAACATTAATAGGATAATCTACCTTTCTAGAAACTAAAATTGTAGATACATCTGAGATCTTCTATTCTCTATTTCCTTTTTTTTTTTATTTTAATTCCTTTACATGCTGGTTCTAGGCTTGTAAAAGGAATGAACTTCTCTGTTGTGGTGTTTGATACTGCACCTACTGGGCACACATTGAGGCTACTATCGTTTCCTTTTTTCAATTTAAATAATTCGGGGAGGACACTTGATATACCTAATATGTATTAATTTTAGGAAAAATACTCAAAATAGCATGGATTAATTCTAACTTGTGTGATAAAGGGACTAATCTTCATTTTTAAACGCATTAGTTTTCCCAATCCTTTTTCAACCACTTGCGGAAACGATAGTAGCCTCAATGTGTGCCCAGTAGGTGCAGTATCAAACACCACAACAGAGAAGTTCATTCCTTTTACAAGCCTAGAAGCAGCATGTAAAGGAATTAAAATAAAAAAAAAAAGGGAATAGAGAATAGAAGATCTCAGATGTATCTACAATTTTAGTTTACTAGAAAGGTAGATTATCCTATTAATGTTTTACAAAAATAAGAAATATAAAAATGGTAAATTTACTTCATAACTTCTGCATAGCTCTTTGCCTCATCTATATCAGGGAATGCACCAACAATTTCTTGCATAACATTTTTGCTTAATCTCATCGCTTCTCTTCCTGAAACTATATATGATGTGCCTAATATGTATAATATACTAGAATTCTTTAAAATAATTCTGCATACAATGTCATTTCTTTTGCTTCAAGTGCATAACAATTACTGCAATAGTTATTACTTATTATATGCTATTGTATTTATTTATTTTAATTATATATTTTTTGTCATAATTATGCATTTTTTTATTGTCATATTGATAATTGTTAATAAAAATTGTTTGTCTAAAGTTATTTATATAGGTATATAAATATTTATATGGGTATATTATTACTTCTTACATTTCTTTTCTAATATTGATCACTGGTCATTTTACTTACCATTCTCTGCTCATATTCTTCTTCTCTTTTTTCCTCTTTATGACTGACTTTGTTCCTTGCGTCAAAATACACGTGCTTATACTTCTTCTGGTATTTTAAACTATTCCGACACCTTGTATAGATTGTCCATCTGCTCCGATAATATGTCACTGCGAAACTTTAGGTTATGGCCGTGAGCAGGAACCATCAACTTTCACATGACAGAGTGCGTTCCAAAAATTATAAAAAAAAGTCGGACAAACTTTTTGACCACGACCATACATGATTTCGCGAAAACCAGTCGTATGAAACAAAAATAAAAAATATGCTCATTATCTGTATTGTATTGGCTTTCGGTTGACGGAGCATTTTATTTTTTTTCATTTTTGGCGACGAGAAAAAAATTCCTGAATTTTTGACTGCAATTTTGGGCCGAAATTACATGTTATTATTATTAATAATTATTGAACAAAACATAATATTGACAAAATCGTCCGTCAACCGAAAGACACTAGTCCTTAGAATAAGTGTACCAAATTTCAAGTCGATTTGTTAATTATATCTCGAGATATCGTGTACACCGTTTTGAAAAACATAGTTTTGAGAAAAACGCGTTTAAAGTTTTGGTACTAGTTTTTTCAGTGAAAAAATGTATTTAAGCTTCTTACCCTTAATCTGCCATTCCTGCCTCATAAAGGGGACCTTCCTCTTCATAAATTGAAATTCTGGTGTCATCCACCTCTGTGCACAATGCAACGGCATTTGGTCCAATTATTATGTTCATAATGTGCATCATTTTTAGAAGACTCTCGTAACCTTCGTTGAAAATGCTCGCTGCCAAAAATGATGCAATTTCTACCGTCTTTGCGCCGCTGAACACTCGCTTTGAAGCAAACGACTATATGAGAGCGTTGAGACTTTCATTATTGTTTTGCGTAAACCCTCCTATGCACCGCTGTAGTAAATTTTCGCTGCTTAGCTCTTCGTAGATAGGAGTGATTGCGTTCAACACGTCATCGCTGAGAGCCGGTTTATGTAAATACTCGGCCAGTTTGCCCTGAGCCTTTGCCTTCTGCCAGGTACACCAGCTGTCAGCCCCAGGCGGACAGCTATCGTGCTGCGGATTTGTATCGGTCGACGATTTATGCTTCAACGTAGCCCAGATTGCCGTCTTCATGTCTTCTGCGGAATCTTTATTTCTTCGTATTGCGAGGCCGTAAAAAACACTCAGCTCATCAATGAGCTTTGCTGTGAGCTTGCCTTTACCACCGAGGCCTTTCGTTTCTTTTTTCAATTTCCGAAGTCGGGCTCCCATTCTTTTTTGTACGTGACCAACGCATTCTTTTTTCAATACAGTGCAATCTTCACCATAAGGTCGAGATTCGAAAATGCCTTTAAAAGTTTTACTGTCGCCGTCACCAATATATGAAGAATATCTAATGTTGTGTAATTCTTCTGATCTTGAGAACATTTCGACAGCCGCGTCCACCTCCATTTTTCCGGCACTTCCAATGTGATTTGCACTGCATTCGTCTGCATGGGATTCCATCCATACCTCGTATTCCATGGTGTTCATTTTCGGCTTCCAGTACTCGCACTGTTTACAATATGAACATTTCACAATGAGATCGAGTACTTTTCCCGTATAATGGCCGATCAACGTTGTCACTCCTTGCAACGACGAAAATCCTCGCTTTCTCCACGTTCCATCGCCAGAAATAGTCAATCCTGTTGGTTCGGCTACATTTTCGGCATTTTTCGTCAACTCTTTCTCTTCAGCAGCAGCTTCCGAAAACAGTGAATTGGCCACGGCTTTCGACGCACAAAGCACATTACAAATCACGTCATAATAAACTGTTTTGCTGAACATTTTCGGGAGCTCCATTAGACCGCAAAACTTTCGAATGCCATCGTAACCGACACCAAGGATTCTCATCGCGAAAACGATACGCCTGTTAATTTCGTAAGCGTTTTTTATGAGCGGACAAGAGTTGATGTAGCGTGGTGCACAATTATTGCAATTGATGACTAACTTGAATCCAAGTCCACGAATACTTGATTTAGAAAAAGTCAGATTTCCGTCGCACTCTTTGCACTTCACCATTTCGCTCAGTGTTGAAAAGAAGGATAAAAACGTTATCAGACGATATCCGTGGGCAGCATTTACTGGCACTTCCACCGAGCCCGCTTTTAGTTTTTTCGCGGAAGCACTTGTCGATGCAGTTTCACTTTCGAAGGAATGTCGATTCGATGGCGCAGGTCTTTTTTTATTTCGTGACGGTCGTCCGGGGCTTTTACGCGCACCCTTTCTGTCACCCAATGATTGCCTCATTTTGAAAGAAATCAGAAAATTTTCAACCGTCGACGATACGTTCAGCGGCACGAGAAACAGCGAACTGATCACAGCTGTTCTAAATTTTGACCATAAAATTATGCAATACTGGCATGCTTTCTGTCGAAAATGCTTCTAACTGAACATAAAATACTTCTAACGACATCTGTTGGTGTATTAGAAAAGTTCAAAATTGAATGGGAAGTCATTATGCTGAACCCGCCGAGCAGGTAACGATTTATCGCAGGTACGCGTTTCGGAGCGCTCGAGTAATAGCTAGAAATTTCAATGAAAACGACTTCGGGCGGGTATGAGACCTTTTTTCCCTTATTCTAGAGGGTTGAAAGGATTTTTTAAGCCAATAAAAAAAAATCGATTTTTTTAACATTCTTAGTATCCAAGATCTTAAATATATCTGTACCATTAAGAAAAGTCTGTATGCCAAGATGATCACATAGGTTTTCCACTTTCAACTCTTTGCTAAGGAAATTATAGACTTCACATCGATACTTCTCTATATGCATAAATCGTCTACCTTTATAAGTAGGATGTAGAAAGTTGGCAGTCAAAATTGATGGTCTTATGACTTTTTTAAATCTCTCTTCTATTATTTTCTCGTAATTATCATTAACTGTTGGTATAGTTAATTTGAACCACTCTTCGCAAGCATCTACAATGTTACTATCGGACCGCTGGCATTTATTAATAAGTTCACACAGGATCAAAAATCAATATATCGTCTTGAAGTATTGTTTCAAAGTCCTCGCTAAATAATAATTCCGAACACTCAGTCCTAATAGTAATTTTCTGATCTTTTATTATTTGACGCATTATCGATAAATTGTGTAGACAGCAACAAAATGCATCCCTGTAGCTGCACCATCGCGTTTCGCACGCAAGAACAATTTTTTGTCCTCCACCTTTAATGATTTCTTTTTCTGGACCTGGCTGCTTGAATTCTCTCAATAATCGATTCACAGATTCAGCAAATCTTTTGTTGACCAAAGACTTTGCTAATAAATTGCCGCTATGGCTTGCACAAGTCACATGCCATAAATTAACTGATTTACCCATCAGTATCATTGCAGAAGCATTGTCTGATACGACAGCATAAATACGGATGTTGAATTTGTTTTTAGCGATCTCTGTTGCTTCATCCACAATTTCTGTTAATGCATTTCCTGTTTCCTTTATGCCAGTTAAGTCCCATGAATTGAGATACATACTCTTGTCCATGACCGTATGTATTGTACAGACAACCAGCTTGGTGTTGGCAGCAGAATTCTTCCAACCATCGATCAAAAGTACACCCACTGTTTCATGGTCTTTCACGGTTTTAGATGTTATTTCATTGTGAACCTTGTCTAATAATTGATTCGAAAGCTTTTTTCTTGATGGAATTTTGTAATCCGGATTTAGGAGTTTTATAAAGTCCTTAAATAAATTGGATTCAACCACATTAAAAGATATGTTGCAACCAAAGAAAAATTTTGATAAAGCCAAATCAATTGAATTGAATAATTCATGTGAATTAGGAATATTAGGATGAGAACGTTTAACCCCACGTTTGGCTTGCTCCGTTTTGGTTGCATTCATTTTTAAATCTAGAGAAATAAAAAGAAATTGTAAATATCTAACAATTTATTTGGATTGACTATACTATATCATTTAATTTATTTTCTTTACTTACGTTATTTTTGATATATTGTTAAATATAATTTAAATGACAATACTATTAATACGTCCGTATTCAAGTTTTTTTTTTTTTTGGAGGTATTTAACGTGCCGTCACTGTCGCCAACCAGATACTAGTGATACTACTAAGTACTATGATTTTTTAGGTTATTTAATAGGGCCTATACAGTTTTGCCATGTATAATACGTTTTATACGTTTTATACGTATTATACGTTTTTATACGTAGGAAACGTAAGAAACCGCTCGCAGCGCCAAATTTCCCAACCCTGCTGAATTGAAAGGAATTGCTTTCTGGATTCCACGCGACGCCTAAGATCTTTAACGGTTCGTTGACGTATAGGTCCTTGTCACGCGCAAGGCCATGGTCGGAAGGATCAATGTCGGATAGCAACTCGGGACAATTACTTGCCCACTTGCGTAACCGGAAACCTTCTTTTTCCAAAAGAGCAATTAACTGATCGCGAATTTGAAGCGCGAGTTCACGGTTGTCAGCTCCGAACGTACAATCGTCGACGTATATTTGGCGAAGTAAAACCATGACGGCCAAAGGAAATTCAGCTCCGTAGTCCTTGACGAGTTGTAGCAGGACGCGAAGTGCGAGATATGGGGCTGAGGAAGTGCCGTATGTAACGGTGAGTAGCCGATACTCCGCAACTGGCTCAGACGGTGACGAGCCCCAGAGAATTCGTTGGTAGTCCACGTCGCGATTATCGATGAGAATTTGCCGGTAAATTTTGGCAACGTCGGCAGTAAAAACATACGGATGCTAACGCCATAGCAGGATAACTACAACAAGATTGTTTTGTAGCTTAGGGCCGATTAACAAATATTAGTTCAACGAGGTGCTGTTCGATGTAACGCAGGAAGCATTAAACACGACCCGAAGCTGAGTGGTAACGCTGCTTTCACGAAAAACAGCGTGGTGCGGAATATAATAAACTTGCGAGTGACTCAATTGTGAGTCGGTGTCGTTAACTTTGGTCATATGACCGAGCTTTTCGTATTCTTCGAGGAATTCGCGATATAACGCGGCTTTATGCTGTTCGCGAAGAAGTCGACGCTCCGCGCGATACAAACTTGATATCGCGGTAGAGTGGGATTCGCCAATATCTATCGGGGGACCGGTTTTAAAAGCAGGGTGTCTAGCGGTCATGGAAATCTGGAAAACCTGGAAATGTCAGGGAATTGCGGGCTCCTGGAAAAGTCATGGAAGTCTTGGAATTTTGTGACTTTTCTGGAATTTTGTTAAATCCTTAAAAAATGACATTTCCTGTCCTTTTTTTATCTCCAAAGTTACCAAAGAAAGAAAGACTCCGAAATGCGCTAGTTTTGAAACGGTTTCGACTGCGTTAGATGACAAATTACTCGTTCCTAAATTGACCTTTTTTCAATCCCTCGCGAGCGATGTACAGCCATTCATGTCCGAATTTCAATCCGATCATCCGTTGACGCCATTTCTTTACGATGAAATTTATGCACTTGTGAGATCTATCATGAGGAGATTTGTAAAGGATGATGTCCTGAAGGAAACGGATCTTTCCAAAATCGACGTTTGTTCGCGAGAGCGCGGACGCGACAGAGTTAGCGCGGAGCAGGAAGGACAAGCACTAGGATGGAGTCAATTGTTGCACAGAGAATGTTTGAGATAGCGCTAATAATGTTTGCATGCTGCGATAAAAAACGCTTTTAATGTTCTCCGTGATGAATTATAACATGAGTTTTCTAGATTCTTTATTTCGTTATAGTTCTCGAAAGTTCATGATAGTTCGAGTCTGTTCTCTGTATATGAAAAAAACTCATGTTATAATCTTTAACTTGCGACAAACAAAAACAATGGTAAACGACTTTTCGCTGTTAGCCTGCGCGCTCCGACGACGCAGGCAGACGAACGCCAATCGTTAGGCTAAGACTCGCGTTACGCGCCTGTCAGGTGCGGCTCCTTGCGCACGATCCCCCTGACTACAAATCGCGCTCGGCGGTCTGGGGTCACCTCAATTGTTCGAATTTGATTGGCAATTAGCGATAGAACTGCCCCTTTTTTGGAACAGATAAAATCGGATCGAGAGCGGTTACACTAGCGATTTAAAGTATACTTGCGGGTAAACTACGATCGAGAGAGAGTCTCCGGCGACGCAGGCCAATTTTATCTGTTCCAAAAAAGGGGCAGTTCTATCGCTAATTGCCAATCAAATTCGAACAATTGAAGTGACCCCAGACCGCCGAGCGCGATTGGTAGTCAGGGGGTTCGTGCGCAAAGAGCCGCACCTGACAGGCGCGTAACGCGAATCTTAGCCTAACGATTGGCGTTCGTCTGCCTGCGTCGTCGGAGCGCGCAGGCTAACAGCGAAAATTCGTTCACCATTGTTTTTGTTTGTCGCAAATTAAAGATTATAACATGAGTGTTTTTCATATACAGAGAACAGACTCGAACTATCATGAACTTTCGAGAACTATAACGAAATAAAGAATCTAGAAAACTCATGTTATAATTCATCACGGAGAACATTAAAAGCGTTTTTTATCGCAGCATGCAAACATTATTAGCGCTATCTCAAACAACGTTACTAAGAAGGATAATTTGGTAACAACGAAATACATAAAAGTTGGATATGCGACTGAAGTTGCATTCAAGCACGAAAAAGGTATTTCGGATCTCGAAATACTACAATTTAAAAACCAAGTACTCAAATGTCTTCAAATCTTTGTACAGAAGATTATGATTCGCTCTCCTCTCAAATTCCCTCTAACAAAAGCCGTTTCTTGTATGGATCCGACCATAGCGAGTCGAGGAGAAATTGCTCATAAGCGGTTGTCTTCCGCATTACGGATTTATGTAGAAAATAATTTGATATCGGGAATAACGGCTGATAAAATTGATCGCGAGTACAGACATCTTATTAGTATCCCCGTCGTTCAAGAGAAGTTTAAAACTTTCAAGCGATCCGAGATTCGTTTGGATAATTTTTGGGTCAATCTTATCACGAGTTGCGGTAAGAAAGATTACGAAAATTTGTCGAGTTTCATGAAAAGCGTCATGATTCTTTCTCACGGAAACGCTGCCGCAGAACGAGGTTTTCACGTAAATAAGCAATGTCTCATCGAAAATCAAAAAGAAAAGTCGTTGATCGCTCAAAGAACCATCTATGATACAGTCAATGCCAAGCGAGGACTTGAAAATTTCATCGTAACGAAAGATTTGATCCATGCAGCTCGTAATTCGCATATGTGGTACAAAGAGGAGCTTGCACGTGACAATCGAGAAAAGAGAGATGCAGAGGAGATGCGAAATAAACGAAAACGAGCTGCGAGGGTTTTACAAGAACTCGAGGCAAAAAAGAGACAGATCCTTGACGATGCAGTTAAAGACTTTTTTTTTTTGTTGACGCAGGGAAATCTTCCACTACTGGGATCCCGAGAGCTTAGGCTCCCGGTTTGCCCAGTAGCCCCCCGTTTGACAGGGAGGAAGACCCCCTCAGACCCCGGGGAGGGCCCGAGGGGAGTGTGGGATTGCATAGCATGCATATCGCCCACGATACTGCATGCATGCCCTGCCCACTAAAACCCTGCGGGTGTCCTACCTGGCATCGCCGGGGAGTGCCCGGGAACATTGACTTATTGCGTCCGGTGCACTCCCCGATGCCGAGCCTTTCGGCTCCCAACGATGAGCCGTTAAGCTCAGTGGCTCGTGATCGAGCCGATGTATCTATATGCGGCGAGGTGTGGACACCCCCCACCCCGCCGCCCCTCCCGTTGTTGTGGGAGTATGTGAGTCGACGCCCCGGAATCCCCGCCGGAGCGCCGACCTCCCATCCTGCGGGCACTTTCCCCGTCGGGGGAAGCGCCCGGAGGTGCAGCACCACTCTTGCTGCCCTATGCGAGCAGCAGTGCTCCCCGTCGTCGTAATTGGACAGAGGGCGGGCGGGCCCCGCTCCCAGGGAAGCGGGGGCCCGCAAATATCCTTATCGGGATGGGTCCGTCGCTAAAGCGGGGGGGGGGGGAGAGGCTCACAACCCCCCGCGGCGACGGGACCCCCCCCCCCCCCACCCCCCGAGAGGGGGCGGATAAAAACAGCGCCGGACGGAGAGCAGGCTTGTACGGGCCTGCAGTCGCCCCGGTGCTCCCCCGTTAACGGGGGGGGGGGGGGGAGCGGGTCTCCAACGAGTGGTAAGGCCCGCGGCAACCGGGACAGACCTCCGCCGGCTATCATCCGCCCCCTCCCTACCGTCATCTGTCCTCCTCGTCTGAAGAGGAGGACAGGACATGCGGACCACAGCGCCGTTTAGGCGGCAACCGTGGCCCGCTGTCATCCTCACTACTGCCGCCGCCGCCCGCGCGACAACGGCGGCGACGGCCGCACCAGACCTCCCGCGCTCCCCGCCCTGTTCCGGGCCGCGGCCCGGGGGGCGCCCGCTTGCGTTGGGCGGCGGCAGCCACTCGTCGTCGGCGTCCTCACTGTCAGTAGGGGGGTTTTCTTCCCCCCTCCTGGTCCTTTCCGCCTTCTCTTTGGCGGACATTACCCGCCCACAAAAGGTCAGGAATGCCCGCCATTTGTCCTCTCCCCCGACCATCGCCGCCACGACAGCCGGAAGGGAGAGGTCGTTGCCGATCGCGTTCTTTAGGACACGGCGCTGCTCAGCCCACGCTGGACAGAACTCCAGCGTGTGCTGCGCCGTGTCCTTCTCCTTGTCACAATGGTGGCACCGCGTGGTGGCCTCCTTCTTTATGCGACACAGGTACTCGCCAAAACACCCGTGGCCTGTGAGCACCTGTGTCGCATGGTACGAGAGTCTCCCGTACCCCCGACTGCCCAGCCATTCTGCCAGGCAGGGTCGGACGGCGTCGAGGGTCCTTCTGCCGGCGAGAGTCGGATCTGCCAGATACTCCCGCCACCTGGCCAGAAGGGCCGCCCTCTCCTGGAGCCTTACGGCACGACGGACCCTGTTCGTGATTGGGACCCCCCTAGCCCGCAGCTCCTTGGCGCGCCGATGTAACTCGGCGCGCTGCCTGGCCGCGAGTTCCAAGGGGGGGAGCCCGGACAGGGTCGTCGCCGCCGCGTGCGAGACGGTGCGATACGCCCGTGACACTCTTAGGGCTACCGGGCGCTGCACTCGGCGCAGTATCGCCTTGATGCGCCCGGAGCCCTCCGCCTCTGGGACCCACACTGGGGCCCCGTAGAGTGCCACGGCGTGCACCGTCGCGGCGTAAAGCCGGCGAGCACGACCGCTCGCCCCTCCCAGGTTCGGCATGAGCCTCGCGAGGCTATTGGCCACGCTGAGAACCCTGGGGGCCAGGCGAGCAAAGTGCCCGACAAAGCTCCAGGTGCCGTCCAACCAGAGGCCCAGAAGTTTCATCTGGGCCCCCACGGGGACACGGGTACTCTTGACCATTATGTGGGCCGCGGGCGGCCTTGTTCCCCGGGAGCGACGGCGGTCATAAAAATAGACCGCCTGTGTCTTCTCGGGGGCCACCTTTAGGCCCACCCTCCTCATTGCGGCCACCACGCAGGCCACCGCGACGTCGGCCCTGCGTCGGGCCTCATCCCAGTCGTCGCCCTCGACCCCCAGGAAGGTGTCGTCGGCGAAACCGCTCAGCCAACACCCCGAGGGCAGGGCGACGCGCAGAACGGCGTCGTATGCCAGGTTCCACAGTAGGGGGCCGAGCACCGACCCCTGTGGAACCCCCCGCACGACTGTCCTCACCCTCAGCAAACCATCCCGGTTTACGTAGGCCAATCTCCTGTCCCGGAGATAGCCGTGTATCACGGCCGTGAGGTAAGGGGGGACGCGGTGGCGCTCGAGCGCCCCCCTTATGACCCTCCAGGGCAGGGTGTTGAAGGCGTTCGCCACGTCGAACGAGACGCCCAGCAACACCCCGCCCGCCTCCGTCGCGGCCTCCGAGAGGGCCCGGATGCGTTCGATCGCATCCACTGTGGACCGGCCCTCCCGGAAGCCGTACTGGTCCAGCGACAAGTCCGGACCAGTCCGGGACAGGTGCCGGACGAGGCGATCGGCAATTATGCGCTCGAACAGCTTGCCCACCTCGTCCAGCTGGCAGATTGGCCTGTGTGCCGAGGGTGAGTCGGCGGGTCGTCCTGCCTTCGGGATGAGGACCAACTTGGCCCTCTTCCATGCCCGGGGGAACCGGCCTTCCCTGAGGCATCGCGTGTACAGCGCACACAGTTATTCAGCCAGTTCCTCCACGGCCAAGGACCATGCCTTCCCCGGGACGCCGTCGGGCCCCGGAGCCTTGCCGGCCTTCAGGCGCTTGACTGCCCTGGCCAGCTCGGCTATTTGGACCCCGAGCTCCTCCTCGTCCCACTCTGTCTCGGGCGGGGCGGGACCCCCGTGGTTCCTTTCTTCCGCATCGTCCGGAAAGAGGGTCCCGACCACCTCCTCGAGGAGCTCCGGGTCCAGGGTCTCCGTCACCGGGGGCGCCCAGGCTCTGAGTTTATTCAGAACCATCTGATAAGGGCGCCCCCATGGATCCCCGTCCAGGACCCGCAGCAGCTCGTCCCATGCACGGTTCTTGGCCGCCTTAATCGCCCCGGAGAGGGCCCGTCTGGCGGAACGGTAGCCCTCTCCGGCCTCCTCGAGTCGGTGCGTTCCCGGCTCCTCCGGGCCCGCAACCAGACTCTCCTGGCGTGGACGGAGGAGCGCCGTAGCTCGGCGATCTCCTCCGTCCACCAGTACGCCCCTCGACGCGGACGAGGCCTGGATCGGGGCATGCCCGCGTCACACGCGGCGGTCATCACGTCCCCGATCCACCCGGCTGCCTCGTCCACGTCCTGGTGGCCATCACATCCAACCTCCCCTCCTCCACCTCCTCCACGGTTTCTATCTCCTCGGAGGAGGAGGAGGGCGGGATGGGCTTAGCGCTTGCTTTCGCCCTCCTCGCGCGCAGCCCCACCCCGGGCGAGTCTGGGCGGGCACTTGGCGGGATCGGAGGTGGCACAATATCCACCTCCATGGGCGCCTACCTTGTTCGGGATTGCCTGAGAAGGTCGTCCATCGTCGCTCGGAGACTTTTGTTCTCCTCCCTGAGGGCGGCGACCTGCTCCCGCAACTCTTCCAGCTCGACGTCCCTAGCGGCGTCCTTCTGCTGGCCCGATCGCTCAACCAATTGTGTCACGGCTGCCGTTATTGTGGCAGCCGCGTTGTTCAGACAGCCCTTGTCCGTTCCCCTAAGGCTGACCGCCGTGGTGCAGACCTTGTCGATGGTGCGTACCTCCTCGGAGGATCCGCACCGTCAGGTTGTAACCGGACACGTTAGGTCACGCGCGTTACGACTCATTCATCAATATTACCGAATTATCAAAAGATTCGTGAAAACACGGTCGCCACTCCATTTTACCCGTTAAATCGAGGAAGGTAAGTGCACCACTAACCGTATCTGTCGACTAATTTCCCTTTTTTCTGTTTCAGGTGCTCCGGACTGCTGCTGCTGCTGGCCGCTCTCGCTTGTCGTCGCTGGATCTTCAACGTGGAAGCCGCTTCTACCAACGATGCTTGGACCTCGCTCGCCTCGGATGGACCCACAGGATCGTCGCAGAATCTCAGGTAAGTATCGTATACTACACGCTTGTATCGCAAGCGAAGTGCATTTACTCGCATTTGATTTTTGCAGGAATATCGAATTACAAAGTATCTCCCGCTTGGAAGGTGACTCAGGATAGGTCACAGGATATCGTCGAATGAACTCTGACACTCAGGATATCACTTTATATAACAATGTATTTATTCATGTAATTTTGAATAAACAGTCATTACACTTCGATTCACAATGATTTCTTTCCATCAGCAATGTCGCATCGTGATCGATCGTTACAGTTCGCTCGTAGCGCATAAATCCCGTAAACTTGAAATAAATCGTCCAACGATCCGCAACACGGGTATCATCGGTTGTCACGAGAATACTCAGTATCCTCCCGTATGACTGTCCTTGGTTTCGTACACGAACGTCGGTTTCGGAAATGTCAAAAGTCTCGCTCGCACATACGATTCGCGAATAATTGTCGGATATCGCTCCGTACGCTAGATCCGCGGTTGTATCGAGAGACGTGTTATCGATTCGCGCTCTCTCGTCAGACTCCTGTACTCACTACGCGTATATCTCGCACAACTTTACACTTTTGCGAAAATTCGTTGTATTCGCGGTTATTCGGATTTCGCTCCGTACGCGGGATCACCGGTTGTAATGAGAGCTATAACGGATACGTGTTGTCGGCACCAGCTCTCCCGATAGACTCCTTTGCTGTTACGCGTAACTCGCGCACAATTTTTAAAGTATTACGAAATTTCTCACTTTCGCAATATATCGGATATCGCTCCGTACGCGGGATCCGCGGTTGAATAGAGAGACGTGTTGATAGCTCGCGCTCTCCCGACAGACTCCTGTTGCACGTTATGCGTATAATTTTACTTTTGCGAAAACTTTTGTTATTCGCGGTTACTCGGATATCGCTCCGGACGCGGGATCACCGGTTGTATTGAGAGCTATCTCAACGCACGTGTTGACGGCTCAAGCTCTCCCGATAGACTCCTCGAATGTTCGCCGGTCGATGGGCGCATCCCCTCCTAGCGGGTACCCCCACTCTTGTTATTGCATCAGCCGTCACGTGATCGTCGCCTGATCGCAACTACGCGTCGGATAAACAGGTTCGACAAACACTCAGGAATGTTGTTTGTCTGTCTATTATGTTTCGCGCTCGTTGGAAATTATTTATGAGACTGATCGATCGTGAAATATAATTTGATTCTACGCGTTTTACCTTATTACCGGATTATGTATGAATTTTCCAATCTAGGCCACGTACATCGCTCAGGCTTTGCATCTACCCTTATGGTTATTCGCTAATTACATATATATGCTCGTTTTTCGACTCGCACGTGTGTGCCGGGTTTTCGCGGCACCATCGTCGGATTCGCACGGAACCGCGATGTTAACGCTATTTGGCACCTCTTAATGCCCTTCGTGATAATTTTATTAACATTGCACTCGTGTGCCAGGTTATTCGAGCACACTCGACGGATCGAAGTGGGATCGTGATATTCGGGTTCGCGATAGGCTCGAAAATGCATCCGTAGGGGTCCTTTCCCCGTAGATGGTCTGTGCGTCGAACTTCCGGCACAGACGTCGTAGCTCGACGGGACTTGGTGCGTCGCACTCCTGGTGACCCGGAGAGACATTGTAACCGAACGGTACGTAATTGGGCTACGGGACACGCTATTTTGTCCTATAAGTCATCGGTCGCCACTCGGTTTATCCTGGTTCCACCGAGAAGGTAAGTATCTATGATGTCATGGTTAACCAATTTGTTTAAACAATTTCCCTTTCAGATTCCTGCACGGATGCCGGATCTCCAGCGCCTACTCTCGGATCACCGATACTAATCACCAGCCTGAGTCAACGTGGGATCAAAATGGCCGACCACCGCTTGATCGGGTAAGATACAGTACCAATGGTTAATCAACCTAATTAACTCTTTCTATTTTCAGGTTCTCACTACAGGTGTCTCATCTGCGTCGCCGACCCATGGATCATCGCTGCTGCGTGTCGTTCAGGATCATCGCGTTCACAAGATGGCCGACCACCGCTCTCACCAGGTAAGTATAAGTAGCGTAGTTAATCAACTTAATTAATACCGCTTCCTTTTAGGTTCCCGCCACGGATGCCACATCTGCTGGTCCCACTGTTGATGCACCGATAATAATCCTCGACCCGGATTGCCGCTTTCCCAAGATGGCTGACCTCCGCTTGATCAGGTAAGTATAAGGTAAGTGATCGTGACTTCGTCGTTATTTTCACAAAGATTATTCCATTTATTCATAATGATCGTTTTACACAGATGGTTGTTCACAATTATTTATTCCGCGCAAGATGGCGGTCGCACGTCTCGCCAATTGCGTAGTTTCCGTTTCGGTACTATAATACCGTTCGCCTTTCGTATCGACGAATTTTAACGCGTTATGCGGGCGTTCCCGTTTGTTTCGGACGTTGAGGTAATCTAATATCGTAGTTCGGAGCACTATCGCGATAATTACTGCGACACGCCGAGACATACGCGCGAGACGGGTGTTACCTATTCGAGCGCGCGCACCGTCTGAGCGTACGGCTGCAACCTCCCCGTCGACTTCGGGCTGTCGGCTGTGTCGCGCCCGGAGTCCGTCGTCTCCTCCTTGTAAGCCGCACGCTCCCTTTTTTTCTGCACTCGCTGTCTTTGTGCTTTACGTTTTCTTTCGCGGCTCCGCTGTTCCTGCCGCTTTAGGCGCCGCTCCTCTTTCGGGTCCTCCCAGGTCTGACGCCATTTAGCCTCCGTCTTTTGCGCCGCTCTGCGTTGGCTTATAGCCATGACCGCACGACACTTCTCCAGATCCTTGCCGCGTCCCTTTGGCTCAGTCTCTTCCTCCGTCTCGGTCTGCGACTCGTCCGTTCCGCCGCCAGAAACTGTCTCAACTGTTAGATAGTTGAGTCCGACGCTGACCGTTCTCGGGGACCTGCCGGCCGCCACTTCGCTCTGTGTTGTGGCCACCATCTGCGTGCCACTCGTAGACGGTACCTGGTAGTCGGGCAATAATTGCGGGATTGTCTCCGACTCCCCTCGAGGCTCCTCCGTCACCTCTAACGGGACTACCGGCGTGGTTGTCCCGTCCTCTTCGGCCAGCGGGTTGCGCGCGATCGTCACCTCGTCCTTCTCTCCGTTCTCCGAAGCTGCCTCCGGTTGCCGCTCCGCTTCATCTTCTATCAGTGACGTCCGCACGCGGGTTTGTCCGTCTTGGTAATCAATCGTTATCCGGAACGGGCGACGGTTGCCGTCCGCCCGGTATGGCCACCGCGCGCTCGTCGTCAGATTAACACTGGCGATGTCGTCTTCTCCCGGCGCCTCACCGCACACCCTGATGTCCGGCATCACCTGCACCAGGTCGCCCCTCATTCTGGTGCAGTCCACAATTTCCTGCATCAGTCCGCGCAGTACTTCCCGTTGCTCATGCGCCTGTTCCCGGGTGTACATTTGGTCTGCCGGTATCAATCCGACAAACCGCTCGGCCCCTTCCAACACCTCGTTCGCATGGCGTTGGTGCGCGAGGTATCGCCGGTGTGCGCTCAATGCCTGTGATGCCATCCGGAAACGCAGAAGTCGCTGTTCCGGTGTGAGTTCGTCTATCGGTATTTGCTCCACCGGCACTGATCGCGCCTCGTCGCGTTCGTCTGCCATCTCGACACAGTCGCCTTTCGGCGTCGAACAGGTCACTCGTTCGCGCACTTTGTTTGATTCACTGCCGCTGGCCCCCCTGACTGTCTCACTCAGAATGTTCGCGAGTCGTCTCCTCGCACTATTCGTCACTGCAGCTCGGTCGTCTCCGCGCACGGTCGATGATCGGTTCGTGGTGTCTCGCGTCGCTCGATCTGTAACCGCAGGTATTAAAAGAGTTCCCGTCACTCGCGCTACTTTGTCGCGCACTCGTCCGATCGCTTTGTTCGCGCGCGATGGCTCGACTATTGCCCGTTCGCGTGCCTCGCCGCGCTCCTCCGTCGAACTGGCGCTCGATATCGTGCGTCGCGCGCGTCGCCTGCGCTTCCCGAAACGTGCGATCCGCCACCTGTCACGCGGTCGTGCCACTCCTTTTCGCGGTATGCGATTCGACACGTTTGGTTGTCTCTTCTTACGGCAAATATTCCATCCCTTTCGCTTCCGTCCCGGCTGCTGCCTTAGTGCCGGTGATTGTTCGTCGATTATCTCGGCGGAAGTTTCCAACTCGACGGTGGTGTTCGTCGTTTCGCGCGCTGACCTCTCTTCGCCGGTGGTTTCCCCTTTCGGCGTTATCGGGACCAGTATCACTTCGTCGAGCACGAGTGGGCTCGTTTCTTCGTATTGGCTGTCCTCCGAACACTTGTATATCGCATGAATCCCTGGGTTGCCTCGCTCTCGCGGCTCCCCGTCATTCGTGTCTTCTCGCTCCCCGTCATTTGTGAACGACGCCCTTCGTACTTGCTTCTTGCCATTTCGGTTGGACCCCCCCATCAGCTGCCGCATGCGTGTCGCGACTCCGCTCGAGAGTTCCAACGCGGCAAGAAACTTTGTGGCTCTTCCGCGCAGTGGTCATCTCCCGCGTCCCTTTCCGCACTCACGATCATTCGATGATGGAGTCCGATGAGTCCGCGGGATGCCGCGTCTGCTTTTCCTTCTTCACAGGTCTCGATTGATTTCGCGAATTTGACTTCGGTGAACGGGTCGCAGGTTATCGTGAGACCGTACCTGACATGGAAATCCATTCCAAGAATCATGTCGAACGGTGATTCGTCGATCACGTAACACGGATGCTCGAATCTTTTCCCGCGGTATCGGCACACGATCCGCAGTCGCTCCGTTACCGGCGCCCCCTCGTTGCAAAAAGCGCCCTTGAGTTTGAACGGCGTTATCGGGATCACTTCGAGGTTCTCGCCGTCTTTTGACAATCTGTCACGCGTGTCACGCGTGTCACGCGTGATGGCTGTGATCTGCGATCCTGTATCTACGATCGCTCGGATCTTACGCGCGCTAAACAGTAGTTCGATCAGCGGTACGTCGGCGTACTCACCGTTCCCCACAGTCGTTTCGACGATCTTTTCGGCTATCATGTTGATCGCTCTCTCGATCTGCGTCGGCGTTTTGCGCCGGTGTTCGTTCGCGCCTCCTTCGTGTTGTCGCGTGATGGCGCAACACTCTCTATTTGCCTCATTCGACTCGGCGCTTTCCGCCGCTGCGTCTTCGTAGTCGGATGGCACGTCCCCCGCCGTAATGGCCACCACCTTTCTGCCTCGGTCATCCGGCTTGGCTGTTCTGCTGTCGGCTCGATATCCCGACTTAATCACCTCCTTTCGCGGATTATTATCCTTGTCCCGCGTGTAACGCGTCACCTTTGGCTTGGCCTGACTCTCGTCGCTGTCTGGCTCCTCCACGATGTCGACCTTCGCGCGTGTCCGCCCGTCGGGTGCGTCCGTCTTACGCCAGCTGGCAGACTTTGTTTGCGGCGAGCTTCTCGTCGCGTCGCGTCTGGCGTAATTGTATTGACGTCCTGCCTCCCGCGTGTCCGGATTGCGGTTCGTTGTCCGTGGATTATTGGAATCCGTACGACTCTTCGACGGTCCATCGCCCGGTCTTCGCGCTCCCACGCGCAATCTTCGTGTCTCATGCTCATTCTCCAGCTCGTCCAACATCTCGATCATCTCGCCGACCGTGCGTGTTACGGACGGTCTCAATTCCCTCGCTATCTCCTGATCGAAGTGTTCACGAAGAGTCTGCACCAGTTCCTCGTCCGTCATCGGTGGTCTCAGGGTCTTTGCCTGTCGCGCCATATTCAGCGCATACTCGGTCATCGACATGACACCGGGTTTGTACTTCCCGAAGTATATCTGCTGTCGGAACCGCATTTGCGCCTGACAGCCCCAAAAGTATTGACGGAACTTCTCCTTTACGTCGTGAATGTTCTCCGCATCTTGTAGCTCAAACCACTGACTGGCAGCTCCTCGCATACACCTGCCGAAGTAATGTAGCTGTTCTTCTTCGGACACTCCCTCGTAGTTTGCCAACTTCTCGAACTTCTCTATGAATCGTATTGGATTCTGGGGATCTGTCTTCCCCTTGTATGAGAGGTCGTCGAATGGACTCTTGATCCATCCTCCCCTCGGTAATCTGGCATGGAGTGGCATCAGTTCCAGTCGCTCGCCCTTTGGCCGGTTCCCGTCGCTGTACGCCCGTGAGCCCATTTTGTTCGGGGGGTCTTCCCCTCGTGGACCACGATCCGTATTCTGTGATGCGGCGGAGTCCCGTCTATTCCGCTGACCGGTCTGTCGCATTTCCTCCAATTGCGCCGTCAACTCTTGGATCTGCGCCAAGAGCCTGAGCTCGTTCTCCGATGGATGCTCCATCGCGTGCCTTTCTGCACTGAGGTTGATCGCCTCAATCTGCTGCTCGACCGTCAACTGATCGCTGATCTCCGATCAATCTTCCTCGTCCTCTGTGCCGTCGACTCGTTTGTCAACGTTATCCTCAGGCGGTCCTTGGGACCGAGTATAGATTCGCGGGGGAGTTCTTCCCGCCGTCGACATGCGGGCGTTTCTCGCTCCGCTCTGCTTTCCTCGTCCGCCTCTGACTTTCGGCCCTATTTTGCCGAAGTGTTAGGCGTAGTTGGCGGGATTCGAACTCGCCTGTTAACGCCCATGCGGTCTCAGTACGCGTTTGTGTAGGCCGCGTTCGCGCGTTGCGTTGCGACCTCGCGTCCTTCTTCGCACGTTGTATTGACGTTGCAGGACTGTCTCTCTGTTACCTATCCACGCTCTTCGTATCTTGTTTCGCGATCTTCGTGCTGTAGTGGCACTCCGACTCTTTGCGCACTGCACGCCCGTACGCGTTTTGCGTGATTATTTATTGCTGCCTCGACACTTAACTAGCCGCACGACTTCACGCACTTTGCGCACGTTGTTGGGACGTGTTTGCACTTCTTCGTCGCCTCGCCCCGTTGCACTTGTTGCTCGCGTTGCTGTGACGTGTCGCGTTCGCACGATCACTGTCACTTGGTGTCACGCACGTTAGGTGCTATGACTTTGAATATGTTAGGTGTTAGGCACCCAACGGTCTCCTCTGAATTTCCAGGAAGACCCGTGACTGCTTCTCTCGCTCGTTCACACGTTTACGTGTCCTGTCACGGTCGCCATTTGAATTTTAAGGTTACGAAGATTTTAACCCCGCCGAAGCATTGAGGTATCTCCCACCCTGGCTTTCCGTTGCGTTACGTTAGGAAAGCCGCAGATTCTTTCACGTGTGGTGCGTGTGACGAGGTGGAGTGAGTTTGCAGCGCCCTCTATACTGTAACCGAACGGTACGTAATTGGGCTACAGGACACGCTATTTTGTCCTATAAGTCATCGGTCGCCACTCGGTTTATCCTGATTCCACCGAGAAGGTAAGTATCTATGATGTCATGGTTAACCAATTTGTTTAAACAATTTCCCTTTCAGATTCCTGCCACGGATGCCGGATCTCCAGCGCCTACTCTCGGATCACCGATACTAATTACCAGCCTGAGTCAACGTGGGATCAAGATGGCCGACCACCGCTTGATCGGGTAAGTTACAGTACCAATGGTTAATCAACCTAATTAACTCTTTCTATTTTCAGGTTCTCACTACGGGTGTCTCATCTGCGTCGCCGGCCCATGGATCATCGCTGCTGCGTGTCGTCCAGGATCATCGCGTTCACAAGATTGCCGACCACCGCTCTCACCAGGTAAGTATAAGTAACGTGATTAACCAACTTAATTAATACCGCTTCCTTTTAGGTTCCCGCCACGGATGCCACATCTGCTGGTCCCACTGTTGATGCACCGATAATAATCCTCGACCCGGATTGCCGCTTTCCCAAGATGGCTGACCTCCGCTTGATCAGGTAAGTATAAGGTAAGTGATCGTGACTTCGTCGTTATTTTCACAAATGATTATTCCATTTATTCATAATGATCGTTTTACACAGATGGTTGTTCACAATTATTTATTCCGCGCAAGATGGCGATCGCACGTTTCGCCAAGTGCGTAGTTTCCGTTTCGATACTATAATACCGTTCGCCTTTCGTATCGACGAATTTTAACGCGTTATGCGGGCGTTCCCGTTTGTTTCGGACGCTGAGGTAATCTAATATCGTAGTTAGGAGCACTATCGCGATAATTACTGCGACACGCCGAGACATACGCGCGAGACGGGTGTTATCTATTCGAGCGCCCACGAGAGACTGCCACGAGCAATTCTCCGCGCTGTGGCTCCCCACTTTCGATATTCTACCCCTACCATGGTATCGCGGCCGCTTTCTCTTTCGGTAATTTTCCACGCTACGCAGTTACAATAGGTGTTTACCGCTTGCGGTCGCGCCAGATGTTCCCGACGAAAATTTCCACTCGCTACGCTGTAAGTGCGACAAATTTTCTCGATGCCCGGGTAGTGGTTTTCCACCCCCTGGAATTTTCGACTTTTTACGGCGCCGACCCGCGCGCACGGCCTCTCTTGCGTCCCTATAGAGGATTCCGGACCGACTTCCTGGGGTGCGTTCAGATTTTTCATTCTGAGAGTGGGGGTAGGGTGGACCGGGAGTGGGCGGAGCTACTGTCGGGTGGCCTCGGTAGGCTGGAGAATCTGAACGCACCTGGGGGCCGTACGAAGGCGCCACACAAACAACGTCTAACAACAAATACCTAACCTTAAAGATGGATCGCCGAGCAATTGTAGCATTGGCTGTGACTATTAGCAATAATTTTTTACAAGAGGTAATGGAAAGTGATAGTGACAGCAGTAATGATAGTGATACGTCTGACGATGAGTTGGATATGCGAATACATTTGCAGTTGCGAGGACCCCAACGTAAACCTGCAAGAATTTTAGATTATATAGAACGTACAATCCCACAATTTCATCGTGAACAGTTCAGACAGCATTTTCGCATGACACCTACAACGTACAATCGGCTCGAACAGAGATTGGCACCAACTTTGGAAAGAAATATTGTTGTTAAACCTCCCATTCCAGTCAGGAAGCAATTGCTTGCAACCCTTTGGTTGTTGGCTACACCAGACTCCTACAGGTAAGTTTCTCTTAAAATATTTTTCTAAAGAGATAATGAAAACTATGCAATTACAGGTTTTAAAGTGTATCATGTTGATATGTGATTTACGACCATAAAAATTAGAACTATGTGAGTATGAAGTATGAACCTTGCTTGTAAATAAGTATATTTGTTTCAGGTCTGTAGGGGAACGATTTGATATGGGCAAAAGCTCACTGAGTGTCAGTTTTATGAGAGTTGTACAAGCTTTGAACGACATCGCTGGAGATGTCGTACAGTGGCCAAGAGGAGACAGATTAGCAACAGTGAAAGAGAAACAGAGGTTGTCAGTGCTACCTGACATAATTGGAGCTGTGGATGGTACTCACATTTCCATAAAGCAGCCACATGTAAGTTTTTTAGTTTAAAAGACAATGTAAATCTTTCGTTTAATGAGTTTTTCCAATATTCTAATCATAACATGATTTTGTGCGTAAAGTTTGTTGAGCAGGTTTAAAATTAAAATAAACATTGTTATCTCTGAATACCGGATATGCTTCAACTTGCCATGAGTCTTTTTCAGAAAGACTCTCTGTCCTACAAGACGTACAAGAAAAACTATGCTGTTATACTTCAGGCTATATGCGACTCTGAGTTGGTGTTTCTGGATTGCTTTACCGGTTACCCAGGATCTGTCGGTGACATAAGGGTATTTAGGAATTCTGATCTTTGGTCAGAAGTGCAGAGGGATAGACAGTTATTTTTCCCTAACGAGGAATACATTATTGGTGACAAAGCTTACCCTGTCTTGCGTTGGTGTATTTCTGCTTTTCGTGATCGTGGTAATCTTACAGCGGTGAGTACATATTAATGAGTTCCAGTTACGCACAGAATAAATCGGACACAGCAGATTGAATTAATCTTACATAATAAGAAACGGACAAAAAGCGGTTTGAATCGGACACAGTGACAATCGGAAACAATTTCTATCGACGAGGTGAAGCGAACTTCGCTTCGTGCGGAAAGTTGTAAACCTATGTGTAATTGTACAGTTATAGACCTCGTCAATGATTGAAAGCACCGGTCGATATGTGGTTGATCTCGATTTGCGCAGAAAATTACAAACCCATGTGGAATTGTGTCCGATTAACATTGTATCCGATACCAACCGCTGTGTGTTCTTATTGTGTCCGATTCATTCAACCTGCTGTGTCCGAATTATTCTGTGCGCAACTGAGATTTCCCGGTATACCGTACGCACATACTTTGTTTGGATCTTCGGTACTTGTATCTATAAAATCATATTAGTTTTTCATTTTCTAGTCTTCCTCACATGGTAAACATTTTCTTCATTTTTTTGCTGCATGTCCAAACCATGAAATTATCAGGACATTTTCTTTTGCAGGCTCAAAAAAGGTTCAACGACATACTGTCTAAAGTTAGGCAAGTCATTGAACGGGCTTTTGCATTGTTGAAAGGAAGATTTCGGAGACTGATGTATCTAGACATGAATAGAACGGACATGATCCCCTTTGTGATAATTGCTTGCACAGTTCTTCACAACATCTGCCTCGAAAAACTTGATGAAAACATAGAAGAATACATCATTGAAGGCCAGGAAAATGAAGTACATGCTGTTCAAGACCCAGTGGCAGATGAAGATGATGCTGGTGTGGCAAAAAGGAATTATCTCCTAACGCTTGTTTAGTTTAGTATAGTCATAACACTTCTAATCATGTATTATTTTGTCAGTAAACAAGGTTTCTTGATGGAAACTAAAATAATTGAATCAAAGCATAAATATTTGTGATAGAACTGTATTTATTCAATCATGTCATTTTACTTGGAAAATACATATCCTTAGAACTTATATATTTAAAATTATATATTAAAAAAAATATATATATCCTTAACATAACTCACAGTGTTTCTCAGTCTTTAATCATTAAATCACATTAAATACCTGAATTGACAACATATTCAAAGAATGTAATAACCCCAATAATACTTGAGGTAGCGTCAATCAGAAAAAAATGTAAATCCTATATCTTTTGTATGACAATATCCTACATTCTTACTATTAAATCATGTCTAAATTCTTTTATACCTTTAACATAAAAATATAGGAGGTACATAAGCTGACAATATTTAAAAAAATATTAAAAATATTTAAGGTAGGACCAATCCTTAAAAAAATCAAACCCTCCCATAATTATATAAAATTAACTTCACACAGTTATGTGAGTTTGATTTTTTACAACTTAAGAGACTGAAGTACTTAAACTATTAAATATTAATATAAAAAAAAAGAATATTATTAAATAATAATGAGAGTACTATTAAAAGTAAATAATGCACATTAGAAACAAAACAAAAATTGCACAATCAACGGAAATCATCTCAGACTAGCTGGAGAACTGTATCAAATAACGAAATCATACATTAATTTAATCTTTGGTCATAAACCTTCTTGGTCTCTCTAGTAGCCAACGGAAGTGTCAAGTGCTTCAATAATATGGAACTCTACAACAAAAAACAAGGAAAGACTTAAAGAAAGTAATGCACATTGTCAAAATAGAGAAAAACTATACACCACTTACAACTCCTATAACTTCTCCAGAAGTCGGTTCATTGCACTTTGATAAACCTCAATGGCATGATCCTGTCGCTCCATACGCTCAGTGTGCCTCTTCTGTCGCGCCTCTTCTTTTTTCTTACATTCCTCTGTTCTTATAGTAAGTAGTCTTTTGATGTTTCTTTCAGTAATACTTTTCTCTTTTTTAGATTTAGGAGCAGAAATACATCCATTCTCATTGTCGCCTTCACTGCTGCCTATGAGTACAGAAGATGCACTTGAACAGTCCTGAGTATCAATTTCATTACGCCTCTTTAGTGTTAAAGCTATGGACACAGGCTTCACAGCTGGCTTATCGCCAAGAGCATCATCCATTTCGTTATAAAACTTGCATGTAGCAACTGGAAGACCACTGCCCTTCTCTTTCTGATCTCTAGCTTTCACATAGTGTTTTCTAAGGTCCTTAAATTTGTCTTCACATTGCTGTCCGGTGTAGTTCCACAATGGGTTCTCTTTTTTTAACTTGCTAGCTATCATTTCCCAGACTTTTTTGTTAGTAATGGTAGTACTCTTGAAATAGCTTTCATGTCCTCTCCATTCGTCAATGAGAGTTTTAACAGCATAATCATCCTTCCATGACGCTGCAGCTGTGACAAAAAAAAAATTGGTAATGAATAAAGCAGACGAAGTGCATAAGGAGACAAAATTACGATATAACAAAAATGCGTACCTTTTTTGCCAGAGATGTTAACTGTTGACTTTTTATTTTCTTCAGAATTTACAACGGGCTGTTCATCAAACAACACTTCTGTTTCTGGCACTGAAGTCTCACCTGTTCACCAATAAATATATTATTTAAAAAATGAGTTTTTAAATCGCCAGCAAACAATTAAAAACAACTGGTTGTATTTCTTATATCGATCCAGCTAGCCAAGTTTATTAATATTCAATTCACTATTTAATTGAAATTTATTATTATTAATTGAATATTAATAAACTTGGCCGGCTGGGTTACATAAGAAATACAACCAATATATTATTTATCTTTAAAGATTCGTCGAATAAAATAGTCTCACATACAGTATTTAGTAAAACAGAGGTTAGTAATACCAATAACTTACCTGAGGAATTTATTTCAACACGCAGATTAAAAGATGCTAGATTTTTAGGTGTTAAATCAAGGTACACTGGACAATTATCTGTTGAAATAAAAGAAAAATAAATCATTAGAAGATTGACAAAGAATTCATAAGTCCACCGTGTACAATATTTTTCATAACGCGTTACGTTACGTTAAATACGTAACGAATTTCTTTGTACGTTAACATAAAGTTGGACTTATGTCGAATGTGGCCCAGATGAAGAAATCATTCACCATAACCTCCTGTTGTTCAGACCGTTAATAAAATCACATCAGTAAACAACTTACCACTATCGTTCCACACGACCAGTTTGTTATTCTCAATAAGTGGAGAACCATTCTCCGTGACCACGAGCTTGCGATTCATATTATTAACCTTCCTCACTTCAGAGTTCAGAGTTTGTTATTAGCGCACTTTTCTTGGCGGCAAAATCCACCCGCCGGCACCCTGTGTCAGAGACAGAGTGCTTTCTCCCCTCACCCGGGTGTGTTAGCGGAGAATCTGAACGATACACTCAGACGCCACCTGGGTGAAATAGGAAGAATCTGAACGGCGCTTGGGTGGCTTGGGGCACCTGGGTAGGGAATCTGAACGCACCCCTGGAGGAGACGTCACGGTCGATCTCGCGGTACCCGCCGTTGACGACGATTCCTGGTGCTCGCTTCCACGACCCCCACAGACTACCTTCCGGACTTTGTTCTCGTGGCCGATGTGCGGGCATCGATTTCGCGGACCGTCCCCGTAACTTCCGTCCGGGCGGTCGGATCTCGACGGCGACCTGTTCCTCCGGTGTGCCGGGTCTCGCTCTCGGGGCACCGTAGGTTTTTCCCCGTGGATGACGCCTGGTTCGCTATCTCGTCACCCAGTGCTCGGATAGCGGCGCTCTTTGTGCGTGCCCCCATTTGACGACTCTGTGGTTCGGCACCGGTAGTGATTTAGTCGCGCGGCTCGCGCGGTTTGGCACTTCGTGTCCACGCCTCCGTATGTCGTCGCTGGGCTCGATTGGCTTCGCGATTTTTCGCGAATTCGGGTCTGAGCGTTCCCGGTCCGAAGACTGTGTGTGGCTCGACGCCTTATGTTATACGCACGGTATCGCGATCCATGTGCGAACAAATAAACAATACTCACGGCCGTGCCGGGCACTACTGTGCCGGAAAACAAAACTAAACTTATATGGATCGGCCAAAGAAAGAAAAAAAATCAACCTTACTGACTATATGAGCCGCTGCTCGGCGACCGCTGTCGCATAACTTAACCCTATCTTATTTCCTACTGCGCCGGACGGATCAAAATAAAAGGAAAGGACGCTATGGTCAAACAAAATCAAAATGTGTTACATATAATGATGAGCCTTTGGCTCCCTAGTAAAGTCCGTCCTCAGAACGCTCGCGCTAGTCCTATTCTACTTCGGGAACATTTCCCTCGTCCCATGGGGACTCCTCCCCGGACGTTGGGCTGCGGAACCCCTCGGATGACTCCTCCCGCTCGTCCGGTGTCGTCGCTCGCGCTACCGCCGTCACCCTCACCGTCTCCTGGACCGTGACTATGGTCCGCTGGATTTGAAAGGCACATCCCCAGGCCTCTGCCGCCCTCCGGATGGCCTCCATCTCCGCCGGAGTGCCCCGGTGCCCGGAATCCGTAGTCCCCTGCACCGATTGGTCCACCGAGACACCACTGTCGGCCCGTAGAACCACGTCCCGCCTGCTGCACCCCTCGATTTCCCGGGGTACCGCGGTCGGCCGTCGGCTTGCTCGTCGCAACTCCTCGGCGGAGAGTCGCCGCAGGGCCACTCGTGGCTGGCCCAAAAGTTGTGCGCGCACCGTCTGAGCGTACGGCTGCAACGTTCGCACACGGTTGTTCCAGGGGAAGGTGTTCGTGCTGGGTGTTTCCGGCACCCAGGTCGGATCAGGGCAAAAGTCGCTAGTTAGGCTATTTAGGACCTCCGCAGACCATTCCCGATGGCCGTTTGGTCTTACGAGGTGTGTGCCAAGATTTTCCGGCACATGGTTCAAAATTTTAATTGAGCGTTAATTATGCTTTAATTAGCATCCCAATAATGCATTGCTGACGTTAGTTTACGTGAACCATGCATGTGCCGTGTTTTCCCCGCACATGCCTCAAACTTGCTCGGGAACGCGATCACTATGTTCGCTGATGTCTTAATGACGCTCAGAGATCGTCTCCTCCAGGAGAAGAGACGCGTGCCGGGTTTTCGCGGCACGTCGATCGGACTACGGCGAGAACACGTTAGGCGTGCTTCTCGCGGCTCACTCAGCCGTCTTGAATAATCTCCTCCTGTAGATGACGCTTGTGCACGACTCCTGGTGCACGGTGCACCGTCGGGTTTGAAAGTCGCATTTCCGGCCCTATACGACGCTCGTGAGTCGCCTCGCGGCGATATGTGACGAGAAATCTCTATGTGACGCGACTTTCACGCACAACGCATTTACTCTATTGCAACACGCTCGGACGCGTGTGACTGTTCACGCTGACGCGCGATAACGCTGAATCACGGAGTTGTCCCCTTATCTCGCATAGCATCGAGTCGTCAGAGCGACTCTTATCAATCCTCGGATCTAGCCGATCCACATACGTGACGGAAAATCATAAGAAAGGAAAAGGAAACGTAAATGATCATTAATCGCCATGAGTGGCCTTTAATAAAAGAAAAACAACAAAATGAAATCTGTACTCTAACGGCAATCGGCCGTTCAGTCTTCGATTGCGTACTCGTGATGTACGCGGGCGCAAAGTTCAAATAACCTTAATCCTAATCTTACTTACTAATCGCTAATGACTAACGGCTTATACTGCCGTGGCGCTCCTTACGAGCTACAACACTTAATAAATAAAACGCAAAATTAACGAGGTGAAGGTTATACCAAAACGAAAAAGGAAAAAAATCAAAGTATCACAAGTCCGCGAGATTGGACGCAAAAGAAAGAAAAAACTAAACGCTTGATTGCAACGCCCTCCCCTCCGGCCCACCTTCGCCGGGGATTACTCGCGTGGGCCGCTTACGGCCTGAGTGGCGAGCAGCGCCTCCACCGCCACCGAGCATTCCCTTGTCAGGGAAGACGCCACGCTGGACACGCTTGCCCCTCGGGACACGCGTTCGGCGGTTGTTGTCGCTGGGGTCGTCGCCGTTGCAGCCTCCGGCTGCAAGGTCAGCCGTAGGAGCCATTTTGAGCTCCTCCATCATCTCCCTTTTCCTAACCTTACGGTTTTTGGAGAGGGAGGGAGCCACGGTAGGGTCAGATAATTCTCTGACCCTCCTATCCTCCTCCTTCTTCGCTTTCTCGGCGAGTCGGGCCTTCTTCTTCTCATAGTCGCCCGTAGTGATCGGCCTCCCCCTTCGGCCGGTACTTCTCTCCCGAGTGTAGTGCTCGCCGTCCCCGGGGTCCGTGTAGGCCGACGACTCCGACACCACGGACGCACAGGACGCCCGCGAGCCGGCCGACCCCGACCTCTCCCTCACAGGCTCGGGGCCGGGCCCCCCTCCCCCCCCCGCGGCGCAAGACGCCCGCGAACCGGAAGACGCAGACCTCTCCCTGATGGGCTCGGGCTCGGCCCCGCTGGCGGGCTCGATTCTAGCCTCGTCTATAGCCCCCTCCACGCTCCTATTTAAATTACCTAATATCTCCCCGCTAACCCGGGGAATGTAAGGGGCAAGGATTCTGCCCTCTCTGTCTAAAAAGACAGGCGGGGAGGCCATCGGCAACCCGGGGGCACCACTCGCCCGTGTCTCCGAGGCGCTTCTTTCTCTAGCGCTTTTTGGCCCCCCAGCCGTCGGTTTGACGGTCCTGGAGGGCCTTACCTTGCCCGCCTCCTTCATGGAGGCACCGAGTCCTCCGCCAGTCGGCGTAGCCGTCCTGGGGGACCTGACCTTCTCCTCCTCTTGGGGTTGGGAGACCCCGGACTTCCTTTCGACATTTTTGGTACCTGATTTTTTTTTTGTTCATTGTTTATGATTTTTAACCCTTCCATTCTATTAATATCGCGTGTGTCTGTGTGTGAGTGTATGTGTGCGTGTACACGGGTCCGCAAGGCCCCATACCGGGGGTCCGGGAGGCCCAGGAGCATCGAGCGCGCGAAAGACAGTGGCCTCGGCGGTGGCCCCCGCGAGGACGAGCACGGTCCCATCCGGTCACCAACCGGCAGTACTCGCCCCCGCGAGATTATTCGCCCGCTGGTGGGGCAGCCAGGTCATGCTGGTTAGGCCGACCCGGGCCCCTGTACTATCGGGCGCCCAGGGAATGTCGAAACCCTGTTTTAACCGCTGTACCCTCTGCCACGACGCGCGCACGACAACCCGGGCCCCCGGAGACCCCCGGCGGAAGCCCGCGAACCCGATTGTAAGTGTAACGTGTAGTGTGTAGTGTGTGTGTGTATGGTTGGATTTCGGGGTTTTCCTTCCCCTAGGCCGGTTGCTAAAGAGCTGTCGAGCCCGGCCTGCCCGTCCCTCACTGCTGCCAAAGGCAGCCGGACCGACCGAGCCGCGAAGCGGCCCGGGCAATCTATCGTCCCAGGTCGCCTGGCCCCGACCTCGGAATACGTCCGAGCGGCCCAGGCGACCCTCCACCCCTCACGGACCAAGGGACCACGTCCCCGGTGTGCAGCCGTGAGTGTGGGTTTCTTCCCGCCCCTGATCACGGACCACGTCCGAGACCCGGGACGAGAAAGGTAATCCCGCTCTCTTTCCCTGCCGGAGCACCGGCGTGCAATGGGACCAAGAAGCGGGATCTTCCCCTCCCTCTCAGCGGGACGGCATCCCTGCCCGCTTCGAGACCGGGGTACCCCCTACCCCAATCCCCACCCCGCGGCACGGTGGGAGGAGCAAGCTCCCCCCTAACGGCCCCGGCCGGCCGGGCGTTTGAAGTCGGGGTCGCCATCCCCTACCGGCGATTGGAGCTGGATAACCGAGGTTATCCAGACTCCTAAGCGAGGTCGCCGGGCCCCCGGTTTTCTGTCTGGGTTTTCCTTCCCATTGGTCGGTTGGGAGAGCCTAGGCTATCCCTCACGGCCCCGACCGTCCGGGCGATTTTTATGGAGACCACCTACCTCGCGGGCCCCAGTGACGTAATGTCCCTGGCGCCCCCCGGGCCCTCATCACGTGAGGGGTTCCGGTACTGATGAGCTCGGGACCCCGGGCGCGCTACTGCCCGTATCTATTGTTGCGCCACGCTCCGTAATCACCAGTCACTCGCGTTCGCGCTGCGCACTCCCGGACTCGCGTAAGAAAGAACTCTCGCTTACAAAAGGAACTCGGGTTTATTCAAGATCTTTGTACAGAATTGCGTAACTGGAAGAGAACTCATCCGATCGCTTCGAGTCTCCCCGAAAATCTGACAGTCAAACAAAATCAATAAATCAATAAGTAGTATAATGTCCGGTCGTTAAGGAACGCGCTTCGGCTTGAAGCTGCTCGTGAGCGAAGTTCAGCGCGCAACGGGTGTCTCAGCACGGGCGCAACACTGCCCCCCTTCTTCCTAGATTGTCGTCCCGACAATCCACAGAAGGGCAGCGCCCCGATAACACGACTTCCCGGGCACCAGGCTGGCTCCTTGTTCTACCCCGGGCTGCTGCCACGGGTTACCGAACTGCCCTCTTCTGGTCCCTCGCCGTAAGACACTTCTACATTCAAGGTAGGTTTCCCTTCTTTCGGCTTCCTGAGAAAGAGTTGGCCAGACTCCTCCTCTCCGACTCCAGGGTGAACCACCAACCTCCTCTGCGGGAACAGTCCCCGACGTTGCCGCTCTTCCTCGAAGTCTTCGGACAAGGGGGGGGGGGGACTGTTGTGGACCCAGCGTCTTAAAGACTCCCCAAGTCCCTGTCTCGGCATTTGCCCTTCGTCCCACGGAAAAACCACAACTCAAAAGAACCGTGGGCGAGACAGTGACTTGGGAGTCTTTAAGACGCTGGGTCCACAACGGGCGCAACACTATGAAGCCGCAAGCGGCCCCATAGACCCCTGGGGGGCAGTTAAAGAAACTGCGAGAATCGACGATGAAATCAAAGAGGCACAGAAACTGTGATTTTGTTACTAATCTGCTTGTACTGTAATGTTAATATGGATAGAAACTATACGGTCTTTCATTACTAACCTAGGTAGTAAAATATGTCATTTTGACGTCAAACACATTTGACGTCAAAATGACATGTCTTGCTACCTAGGAATGTAGTAAAGTAGTCATTAGTAATTAAAGTAAAGTAAGGATATATTAATTTATCAGATGTTTTGTGATAATGAAAAATATAGTCTTACTATTATGTTAAGCCTTCTAATCTCATTATGTAATTTAGATGAGATATGATTTTCTTCACTAGTCCGCCAGTTAACATATACTACTACTAGTTGAATTGGTACTTGATAGATATGATACGGGTCATTTTTCGACTAAAGAATATACTACTATTTTAAGCGGTAATCATAAAATGTTTAAACGAGTGTTTATATAAAATTTATTTTAAACAATTTATAGCTAAGTGTTAAAGAACATTAATATTAAAGTTTATTTTGATAATCTGATAGTGATGATGTAATGTGTTGTAATTCTGAGAATTAACATTCCTCGCCAATAAAACAATGTTTTCTTCCGTTCTGGAGTATTATAATTTATTTTATCTGTATTTTACCGAAAAGTCACTTTTCTATCAACTTTTAAATTATGGATTTAATGCCCTCGTGAACATAGATATTTGTTAGAAAATGGTCATGGAAAATTGAGATTTTTAGCCTGGAAAACCTGGAAAAGTCAGGGAATTTTACCGCTCGACTCGACTAGACATCCTGAAAAGGTAACCGAACGACGTATCGCCCCTCCGGCGTGCGGGAGTGAGTAGCGGCAAAATGTTTTTCGCATTGTCGCTCTTCGGGACTCAAATGAGTTTCGTGAGGGACTTCTTCGATCTCCCAGAAGCGGCGAAGATCGAGATCAAGGTTTTCAAGGATTATTCCATGATTAACATGAACGGAATCCGGGTGGGGGGATCGAGCGGAAGAGATAGGTCCGGAAATTATCCACCCGAGTGTTGTATTTTGCGCGATAGGTTCGTTATCGGTTCCTTTACGGACACCTTCTAATATGAGCATGCCGTTTAAATCGGCTCCGATGATTAAATCGATGGGATCAGAGCTCAGGCTAACGTTAAGTCAGAAATGTGCGCCCATCGGGACGTCGATAGAGCGCGATTCGGTGCATATTTTGAAAGCGATTTGATAAATCGCATACGCGTACGCGGTAGTAGAATATGCAGGTTTGTCGCCGAACGATGGTGTTACACAGATCTGTGCGGCTGAATGCGACAACGATTGCGAATCTCCGATTCCGGTAATACGAGTGGTTTGCTTCACTTTCGCGAGACGCAAACACTGAGCGATATTTCCTGAAATTAAAGTTGCAACGGAACCTTGGTCGAGCAGAGCACGGGCATAAACGAAGCGACCTTGTGGAGAGTAGACACGAACTCGAGCGGTTGCCAAATGTACGGTTGATTTCGGCGTCATCGTATTTGAAACCAAATGAGACGCGATTTCGTTATCTTTATCGATGTTCTTTCATTCGACGGTAGGAGCGGACTCTACGCTAGCCGATTTTGCATCGTCCGTAAAATGCAGTAGGGTGTGATGTCGCTTATGCCAAGTTTTGCATGATCGCGCGTTTTTGCAATCCTTCATCGAATGCTTACACCTGAAGCAATTAATACAACGGTTTTCCTTTTTTACATATTCGTATCGCTGCGACGGAGTATAAGCTAAAGATGACGGACATTGATATAGCAAGTGCGAGGATTTGCACATCGGACACGCAAGGTTCGCAGTCGTTGTCGGGGGAGAGGAAAAGAGGAACGAGGAAGGAGCATTGGTGGCCATGTTGAGGGAATTAAAGGAAGAGATGGCGGGCATGAGAAGGGAGATGAAAGAAATAAAGGAGAACTGGAAGATAAGAGAAAAAAAAATGGAAAAGAAACTGGATAAATTAAAAGAGAGAGTGAGAGAGATGGAGCGACAAGGAGGAGGAGCAGGAGGAGAGGAGAATGGAGGAAGGATAGAAGAAATAGCGGAGAGTGACCGAACTGATAAAAAAGGGGAGAGGAAAAGAAGAGCTACAAGGAGGAAAGACGGAGTCAACAGGTGAGATAGGAGAAGAAGTAAGAAAATTGAAGAAAATAATGGAGGAAAAGGAAAGGGAGGAAAGGAAGAACAATGTAGTAATAAAAAATTTGAGCGCGAGGAAGGATAGCATAAAGGAGGAGGCAAGAGATTTCCTGAGGAAAAAATTCGGGGTCAATGGCCAACAGCCTGGCCAGGCTGTTGCCAAATATTGGCGGAGCCAGCGGGTGCGTGCATCGCCTCTACGTGGCAACGGTCCATTCGGTGCTGCTCTACGCACCGAATAAGGTGGGCGAGATTGCCCACCTTAGTGGGCAACTGGCGGCGGCCCAACGGCTGATCGCCAACAGGGCCGCCAGAGCCTACCGGACCGTATCCCACGTGGGGGCGACTACCCTCGCCGGGATCCCCCCGATTCACCTGATCGCCAGGTCACACACACGCGTGTACACGCGGACCAAGGCGATCAGGGACGGGGGGGGGGGGGGTATCATCACGGCGAGGGTAAAGAGGGCGCTGAGGCTTCAGGCCAAAGTGACCCTCCTGCGAGAGTGGGAGGTATTCCTCGAGAACCCCGAGCTGGGGGGCAGGAGGGTCGGGGAGGCTATCCGGCCGGTCCTTGGGGAGTGGGTGGAATGTAAGGGGAGAGGCCTTACGTTCCACGCGGCACAGGTGATCACCGGGCATGGGTGCTTCGGGGATTACCTATGCCGGTGGAACCGACATCTCCTCAGTTGCCGGTGGAACCGACATCTCCTTAATTGTCGGTCCCATCGGGATCGATACCATCATCGAGATCTTCACTGGCGAGGGCGGAGCAAGTGCATCCACCTGGGCCGGAAGCAGCGGTGTCAACAAGTGCCGAGACGACGACCAAAGATGATGCATTGTTGGCTGACGCAATGTCGACCGGTGATGCAACAGGGATGCGAGCGGATGCAGATCTGTCAGGTGACCGATCGGCGTCCCAACCTAGCAAGGTGGAGGCCCTGCTGGAGGCGGTCCTCTCCGGAAAGCCGGTGGACGAGGAGATGGTCCAGGCCGGCGTGGCGGCCATCGACGCGGGAGAAGCCGGAAATCTACCGCCGATACAGATGGGGAATAGTACGGGCTTTGCAGGGACAACGCTGGCAGAGATGTTGCCAGAAGTCACAGCGGAGGAGGAAATAGAGACGAGCGAGAGCGTTACGACTCTTAGCCTGCAATAAAGAGGTGGGTTCATTGAGATGACGCAATCCGGGCGTCTGGGATTTTAGTTCTTTTGCTGACGCAATCCGAGCGTCTCTTCCTATATTTTGTTACAATGACGCAATCCGGGCGTCCCTTACCTAAATTCTTTTGGTTGACGCAATCCGGGCGTCGTTATTTATATTCTATTGCGATGACGCAATCCGGGCGTCTAGTATTTAAGTTCTGTTCTTTTGCTGACGCAATCCGGGCATCGTAAGTTATGTTCTTTTGCTGACGCAATCCGGGCGTCTTTATTATTCGGTTGCGATGACGCAATTCGGGCGTCTAGTGGTTAAGTATTTTTATGATGTATTCCGGGTATTCAATGATTATTTTCCGTTACTGACGCAATATGAGTACCTGATGTTAAGTTCGGTTGCTGACGCAATCCAAGCGTCTAGTCTTTAATTATATTTATTTAATGATGCAATCCGGGTAACTTTAATTTATGTTACTTTGACTGACGTAACCCGGGCGTTTAGGTAGATTCTTGCGCTGACGCAATCTGAGCGTCCTTAATTTTCTTTGATGACGCAGTTCAGGCGTCTAGCAACGTATTCTATTACTAAGTTTAAGTATGATGTAAGCATCTGCGTGATGTAATTTATTTTATGTTATATCCTTGTTTCTAAGGGTGAAAGTTATGTTAAATTTAATTAAGGTTTAGATATGAGCAGATAACGCGATTTCAAGGTTATGAGAATTGCGTCATTCTGCATAGCATTGCGCGGAAGCATAGCGCATGCGCTTAAGTAAAGGAGGGGAGCCTAGCATAGCTCTCTTGGTCTTTCCTCTGCGAACATTCGTGGCGACTGGACGTGTTTCGGGGCGTCCAACGAAGGAGAGAAAGTTCCCGCGGTGCGCGCGTTACAACGCATTACTGTAACGAGTACGAAATATATACTTTGTTATTGTTAATAATTACGAGTGTAATCAGATTATTCTTGATAAACCCTGATCCTTCCTCACGCGAATTCTCAATCCGCGAACATAACGACGGGACGTTGGCCATACCAAAAGGGCGAGTCATCGGATTGAAGACGTCGGCGGATTCGGTAACTGCAGAGGAGAGGAAGATCCGGACCACAGTGAGCGGTACCGGGAAACCATCCTTCCACGTTAGGGTAAAACGTGGTGGCGACCGAACTTAGTAGTGTGCGTAAGTACGCGATAATAAGAAAGCACGTGATCCGTCCGGTCACAGTAATAAAGCGATAAAACGAGACTTCCGGTTGTGAACCTAACGAAGTTCGATACATCCAACACACGGTTAAAGACAGTTTTCGGTAAAACGAAAATACGCCAAGTCTTTCGAATGGCGACCGTGACAGGACACCGTTACGTTAATAAAGTGTAATTAAATTCGTTGAGTCGCGAGTGTTGCGCGGGTGACCGAGTGACTTTGAAGAAAAACAACGAAACAGTATTCACGACGGTTAAGCGGTCTAGACGAACGCGACAAAAACAGTTAATTCCGTCAACGGGAGTGTATTCACGCGAGCATGTTCGTTAATGAAAAAAAGGTGAAGCATTCGCCGGTAAAAACACGCGGTGCGCGGGCACGCGAAATGGCGGACCCAGCAAACAACGCAGTAGGGGAAAGTGACCCGAACGCGTTGATAAATTTATTTAGCGAAAACGAGCGAGATATGGAATCTCGTGAGGCGCAAGAAGAGAAAGGAATAGGAGCGCGTAGCGAGATAGGCGAGCGCGAAAATAGTGATAGGCGCGTATTGATGACCGAGTCAGAGCGATACGTGACCGCGCGTAATGCCGAAATGGCGACGCAGATGAAGGATTTGACCGACGTGATGATGCGATTCATGTCGGACATTACAAGAAAAATCAATCGTCTTGAGGATAAGATAGAAAGACCTAGCGAGCCGAGACGCGACGTTAATACCGAACGCGACGCGTTTACGGGCATTCGACCCGAAATAAATGATGCAATGCGTGCGCGCGAGGACGCGATCGAGCAAGTAAATTATTTTCCGTTTAGATTACCGAGAGGCGGTTGGCTGAGAAACCCGTTCAGCGATATAAGTTTTAAAGGCGATACAGATGCGCAGCATCCTATTGCATTCTTACGTAAATTCGAGAGGATAGCTTTAGATGAGAGCGTCCCCGATAAAGATCAATTATGTTATTTTTTACGCGCGATGAAAGGATCCGCGAGTGAGTGGTTTGAGTTGAAACAACCGGCCACGATTATAGAAGCGAAAAATATATTTCGTACGCATTACTGGGGTGATCAAGCGCAAGCTAAATTTCGACGCGAGTTACATCACGGGCAATATCGTCCGGGTACTCAGTCAATGGCCGAATATGCGATGAGTTTAATGACAAAAGCGAGATCGTTAGACCCGCCCATGTCGGACACCGAGTTCGTGTACTCGGTGAAAGAACACTTCGACGAAGGGGTTAGACGTGAGCTTAGACCATCGTATGTGCGAACGATCGATCAAATGGTCGAGATGTTAGAAATTTTAGACTATGAACGCGCGAGTCACAAACCCCGACAAAATGATGCAAGACCTACGACAGGTTACAAACGCCGAGATGATGCAATCTCGAAAAAGACTGACGTTACGATTGACTCTAGGGAGCGTTCTAAGAGGTTGGCAATAACGAGCGGCGAGGAGAAAAACGTTACGCAAGACAAACGTGAGGACATCGCGAAAGCGCGATCGCAAAAACCTTACAATAACGCGTTATCGAATCGCAACGTTCGAGACAGAGAGGTGACGAAACAGCCTAAGATCGAATTCCCGACGAGCGACGAAGACGAAGACAGACCAAAACAAAAGGGCGGGGCGCATGATGCAACCCGAACGAAAAATTTCGTCATACCGGCTAAGCGTAAACAAGTCGCGGCGATTAAAGTAAAACCGACCGCGGATGACGCAATACTTTGTCAGGATGACGTAACATCAGAAGTAGACGAGGCCAGACTCAGCATCCTGAGAACGGCTGAAATAGTGCAAGGAGTCGAAGATGACCTCCGTGAAGCGCAAAATAAAGTGATCAATCACGCGAGAACGCCGATGATTAAGATAAGATTGCAAGACGTCGAAGCGGACGCGTTAGTCGATACGGGAGCGCAAATATCCGCAATGACGCAATCGCTGTATGATCAGCTCATCAGCGAAAACAAGATATTAGATACACTACTGATAAAGAAATTTACATTGCGAGGAGCTTTTTCAGAACGAGGCGTAGTTGTGGCCAGCAAAGCACGAGTAAAGTTCGAATATAACGGTGACGACTATACACACGAATTCCATGTTGTGCGAAAATTAGCTTATCAGGTTATCCTAGGGATAGATTTTCTGGTGAAGTACCAGCTGAGACTGCTATGCAACGGGAAACTCGATGTGTCGTTCGCAATGAACGATTCCACCAAATCGGATGATGCAAGAGTTTGCGCGATTACTTTAGATGAGGCCCAGTATACGTTAGAACAAATCCTCGACAAGCATAAAAGCATGTTTGATGGAACGATAGGATGCGTGTCACATTACACTCACAAAATTGATTTCCGTTCAGACACGCCATATAAGAAGAAGTCTTATCCGATCCCGGAAAAGCATCTACCGAAGGTACGCGAATACATTCGTGAGCTCGAAGACAAGGGAATAGTGGAAAGAGCTGCTACCCAATATATTAATCCGCTGGTGGTTGTTATTAAGAAAAATGGCGAAATCCGATTGTGCCTAGATGCGCGCGAATTAAATAAAAGGATAGCTAACGACCATGATCAACCACCAACGATTGAAGAGGTGTTTCGACGAGTCGGAAGGAAAAAGTATTTCACAACGCTAGATGTGTCTCAGGCGTTTTGGCAGATTCCGCTGGATGAGGAATCCCAGCAGTACACAGGATTTATGTTTGACGGACAAAGTTACGTTTTTAAACGTTTGCCATTCGGTCTGAAGACGGCCGGAGGAGCATTTACCAGGGCGATGAGAAAAGCCACGGGAGATGACGAATACGAAACAATATACCTGGATGACGTAATGATTGCGTCAGATACGTTAGAAGAGCATCTTCAACATCTGGAGTTGGTATTCGAACGTTTGGAAGCAGTTGGCTTTAAACTGAACCGTGACAAGTGCGAGTTCATGAAAACAGAAGTCAAATTTCTCGGACATACTTTCAGCGAGATTACAGCTGATATGAATGACGAAACAAAGCTTGCGGTGATAAACCGAGAAAGGCCGAAGAATAAGAAGGCTTTACAATCCTTCCAAGGTTTAGTTAACTGGGATAGGAGATTCATCGAAAATCTTGCAAGAATGACGAAACCGTTAGAGCAGCTTCTAAAGAAGGGCAAAAAGTTCGTGTGGGAGCGCGAACACCAGGAGGCGTTCAACGAAATCAAAAGAGCATTCGCAGATGCGCCTAATCTGTTCCTGATACGACCCGGATACAAATTCGGCACTTTTGTCGACGCGGCAAGAAGCGGACTTGGTGCGCGTCTCTATCAGTTCAAGGATGGAGATGATGCAAGATATACGATAGCTTATCTGAGCCGAAGCCTTAATGGAGCGGAACTTAGATACACGATAACAGAGCTCGAGTGTTTAGCACTCGTGTGGGCATTGAAGAAATGGCGCACTTTGCTCATGGGAAGGTACGTCAAGGTGCACACGGACCACCGGGCGTTACAGTTTTTGGGCACGTGTGTTCACAACAATAATCGCATAGCGCGATGGTACGAATTCCTTCAGGAGTTCGACTTGGACATTCAGCACATACCGGGTAAAGAAAATGACATAGCTGATGCATTGTCACGATCGAATGATGTAATCGATCCGCCCGATGACGAAAAACGCATTGCCGTGATAGAGGACGTTTTTGACGGAGTGGATACCGAGCGATGGATTCCGTGGATACGGGCAGCACAACAGCGGGACGAATCACTCTTAAAATTGTTGCAGAGCGATCCGGAGGACGTCTACGAAAGGGACGGTCTGATTAGAATTCGGTACGGTGATAGCGACAGAGTAGCAGTTCCTGCGAAAGCAACGTGGAAACTCCTAAGAAAGATTCATCGTCTGTTAGTACATTTCGGCACTGACAAAGTAATTGCGTTCACCGAACGTTATTTTCAAACATTCAATGTAGCAAGAATCGCGAGGGATGTAGTTGCATCATGCACCATTTGCCAGATGACGAAATACTACCCGAGAGCGACAGTCGGACCAGAATACTATGAGTTACCGGACGAACCGATGAAAGTAGTATCATTAGATATTTTCGGACCTTTACCGAAGACACGACAAGGTTTCCGATTTATTTTGGTCATTATGGACCAATTTTCAAAATTAACTAAACTATATATGATGAAAGGACAAAAGGTCGATTCGATCATTGAGGTACTCGAAAAACGATATCTACCCGAAGTAGGTAAACCGACGGAAATTTTGACAGACAATGGGGGTCAGTTTTTGACACAGCGGTGGCGCAGTTTCGCGGAAGAACGCGGGATAGCGATTAGGAAAACAACGCCTTATAACCCTCAGTCAAACCCAGTCGAGCGAGTGATGAAAGAATTAGGGCGCGTAATTCGAGCATACTCTAGTCATAAGCATTATGCATGGCACCGTATTGTAAGTCGTGCAGAATTTATAATAAACAATACCGAACACTCGTCTACGGGATATACACCGAACGAGTTACATTTCGAAAACTCATCACATCTATATCTATGTGAAGAATTAAGACCGTTACATAATGCAGTTGACGCAATAACGCGACGCGAGCGTGTAGCGCAAGCACAGGCAAATTTAGAAAAGGCGGCGCGGAAACGAGCAAAGCAAGCGGCTAAACACGGTGTAGCAAACGCGTACGAGGTCGGAGATATCGTATGGCTCAAAAGGCATTGGAGATCAGATGCGGGTGCGAGGATAAGTAAAAAACTTTGTCTCGTATATAACGGACCGTTCCGAGTAGCACGGGTAGTTAGGAAAAACGCGTACCTAATAGAGAATCTAGAGGGGCGTACAATAGGCGTGTTTAACACACGACAACTTAGACCGAATCGCGATGCGAAATTACGGTACGAGAACAACTCGGAAAATACAAACGATTCAGATGAAGAATCCGTGACAACCGAGGAAGATGAGCTGGAGATCAACGCAATCTATTGCGTGAATGACGCAACAGAATCGTCAGATAATGAAACTGACGAGGATGATAGTGAGTCGTCAAATATGACGCAATCCAACGAATGCCGAGGAGCGTCAGTGGAAAAAGATGAAAAACCACGCGTGGGTGACGCAATTTACGTGGATGATGCAATCCACGTAAATGATGACCAAATACCAGAATCACTCGAATGCCGAGGAGCGTTTGAGGAAAATATTGGGACATCGCGCGAAGATAACACCATATTTGGTGATAGTGCAACATATGAAGAAGTTGGGAAGCCTCTCACTCCGGCGAGAGAAGTCTTCTCAATCCACATCAAGAGGCAAATCATCTACCTGGAAAGCAGCGACACCGAGGAACCCAGCGATGATTCGTTGAACAGCAACCCGGTGATCAGTCCGGGCAGTGGTCTGAAAAAGAAAAGAAAATTAAATAATAGTGAAACGAAAGAGGTACTTTCAACTCCGGACGAGAGTATGACATCCAAAACGATGGACAACGCAAAGACGGACGATCCGAATACCACGGAGGCAGAAGAATGCCGAGGAGCCGGTGGAGACGACCAATACAACGAAGAATCGTCAACGCGAGAGCTAGAATTGCTAAACAACCCCAAAACGACGAGGAGACGGGTCGAAATCGAAGCCGCTAACCTGGAGGACGACGTCGACGCGGATAACGTAACCATCGGAGGAGCCTCTTTAACAGCAGAGTTAGATGATGAAATCATCGAAAGAAGGTCGTTCAGATTTGAGGATGACGCAATCGCCGAATCACCCTCATCAACCAATCCGAACACAGAAGATGACGCAATGTCAGTACAAAGTGATACAACCAGTCTAACGTCGACAGTAAGCATAGGTGACATCCCAGAGGAGGTATTAGCCGATTTGGTAATGCCTGAAGACGATGACATGGAAATTATTCCGGAAATCGGGAGTGCGGAATACAGTGCAAATCCCGGTCATAAGTTCGATCAATTTACGAACGATGAATTGCGCGTGAACCTTGAAGAGACGTTCGTGCAATGTGAGCGCGTCTTTATGAACGCCAAAGATGGCGCTCCGCGAGTAACGCTAACAATATATCCGCAACCGCGTAGAGTGCCGGACACGTGGATGATAAATAGTGCGAGACAAAGATCCGTGGCGTACAGTTCGCGAATGATAAGTAATATTTCGTTTGAAGTGACGAACGAGAAAAAAGACACGATGAATAAGTACTATCGTGATCTACAACGACGAGAGGAGGAAATTCAACAGCACATGAGAAGATACGTCAATCAACGACGGATGCTAGGTGTGCGAGAAAAACGCCTCAGTGCAATGGAGCGAAAGTGCCGCGAGTTATCACCGATCGCAAGCGATGACGCGGAAGTAGACCGAATGGAACGCGAGGCTCAAGACGAGTCAATTCGTTTGCTAAAAGAGTGCGAGCGGGTCAAAGGTCGGGACGTGTTCGAGCAGCGTGCAATGACAATTCGCGAGGAACCGTCCGGCAGACCGATCGCAGAGGTACAAGCAGTATATATAGTGCGCAACCTACGTCCGCCAACGGATACGCGAGAATTATCATACCGCGTAGACGCTATATTCACTAACAATAAGCCGGACATTCGTGTAAATGTATACGATGGTGAAACAATCAAACAGTTAAGTGTAGCAGACCGTGATAAATATCCGTTTGTGACAGATCGATCAAACGAGTTGAAGATTAAGTCGGAAAGGTTAGTAGCAAGCACAAGCCGAAATACGACATCAGTTAAACCAACATCACCAACAGGCAAGGGTGAACGAACAGAGAAGATTCGCACGAGGAATAGAAGCATAAGACATACACCGAAGATCAAAACGATTGAAAAGGTGAACATCAACATCAAATCTGAACCAAGAAAAGCAGCAACCAAAGCTACAAAAAGAGTTCGGAAAACTTGTACAGACGAGGAAACCAAGGACGTAAAGTTACCAAATACGTCGGTATCGACCACCGATGAAATTCTAAGATCCATTAACAGGAGGGTCCTGCGAATTGATCTGCCGAGGAGAATGGAACCGACATCTCCTCAGTTGCCGGTGGAACCGACATCTCCTCAATTGTCGGTCCCATCGGGATCGATACCATCATCGAGATCTTCACTGGCGAGGGCGGAGCAAGTGCATCCACCTGGGCCGGAAGCAGCGGTGTCAACAAGTGCCGAGACGACGACCAAAGATGATGCATTGTTGGCTGACGCAATGTCGACCGGTGATGCAACAGGGATGCGAGCGGATGCAGATCTGTCAGGTGACCGATCGGCGTCCCAACCTAGCAAGGTGGAGGCCCTGCTGGAGGCGGTCCTCTCCGGAAAGCCGGTGGACGAGGAGATGGTCCAGGCCGGCGTGGCGGCCATCGACGCGGGAGAAGCCGGAAATCTACCGCCGATACAGATGGGGAATAGTACGGGCTTTGCAGGGACAACGCTGGCAGAGATGTTGCCAGAAGTCACAGCGGAGGAGGAAATAGAGACGAGCGAGAGCGTTACGACTCTTAGCCTGCAATAAAGAGGTGGGGTCATTGAGATGACGCAATCCGGGCGTCTGGGATTTTAGTTCTTTTGCTGACGCAATCCGAGCGTCTCTTCCTATATTTTGTTACAATGACGCAATCCGGGCGTCCCTTACCTAAATTCTTTTGGTTGACGCAATCCGGGCGTCGTTATTTATATTCTATTGCGATGACGCAATCCGGGCGTCTAGTATTTAAGTTCTGTTCTTTTGCTGACGCAATCCGGGCATCGTAAGTTATGTTCTTTTGCTGACGCAATCCGGCGTCTTCATTATTCGGTTGCGATGACGCAATTTGGGCGTCTAGTGGTTAAGTATTTTTATGATGTATTCCGGGTATTCAATGATTATTTTCCGTTACTGACGCAATATGAGTACCTGATGTTAAGTTCGGTTGCTGACGCAATCCAAGCGTCTAGTCTTTAATTATATTTATTTAATGATGCAATCCGGGTAACTTTAATTTATGTTACTTTGACTGACGTAACCCGGGCGTTTAGGTAGATTCTTGCGCTGACGCAATCTGAGCGTCCTTAATTTTCTTTGATGACGCAGTTCAGGCGTCTAGCAACGTATTCTATTACTAAGTTTAAGTATGATGTAAGCATCTGCGTGATGTAATTTATTTTATGTTATATCCTTGTTTCTAAGGGTGAAAGTTATGTTAAATTTAATTAAGGTTTAGATATGAGCAGATAACGCGATTTCAAGGTTATGAGAATTGCGTCATTCTGCATAGCATTGCGCGGAAGCATAGCGCATGCGCTTAAGTAAAGGAGGGGAGCCTAGCATAGCTCTCTTGGTCTTTCCTCTGCGAACATTCGTGGCGACTGGACGTGTTTCGGGGCGTCCAACGAAGGAGAGAAAGTTCCCGCGGTGCGCGCGTTACAACGCATTACTGTAACGAGTACGAAATATATACTTTGTTATTGTTAATAATTACGAGTGTAATCAGATTATTCTTGATAAACCCTGATCCTTCCTCACGCGAATTCTCAATCCGCGAACATAACGACGGGACGTTGGCCATACCAAAAGGGCGAGTCATCGGATTGAAGACGTCGGCGGATTCGGTAACTGCAGAGGAGAGGAAGATCCGGACCACAGTGAGCGGTACCGGGAAACCATCCTTCCACGTTAGGGTAAAACGTGGTGGCGACCGAACTTAGTAGTGTGCGTAAGTACGCGATAATAAGAAAGCACGTGATCCGTCCGGTCACACCGGATCAGGAAAGAGCGCACCACGCGCTGCTACCACTGCCCGGAAGAGGCAGACACGGCGCAGCACACGCTGGAGGAGTGTCTAGCGTGGGAGGAACAGCGCCGTGTCCTCCGGGCAAGTGTAGAAGAGAACCTCACCTTCCCGGCGATTATCGCCGCGGCGGTGGCCGGTGGAGAGGAGGGTGAGGCACGATGGAGGGCGTTCGTCTCCTTCTGCGGCGCAGTCATGTCGCAGAAGGAGGCAGCCGAACGCGTTAGGAGGGGGGAGGCCCCTCCTTCTAACGACAGTGAGGGGAGCGACGGGGCGGGTCCGCGCCGCAGACCGCCGCCGCCGCCGCCACGGCGGCGGCGGCGAGGTCGCGGGCTTAGAGGCGGCCCCCCGTCGCGGTTCCGGGTTTTTTGGGGGTGACGGCACATGACAGTGCCGGGGGGGAGAAGGGCGCAGTTAGAGGTTTGATGATGCGCACAGGAGTTACCTTTTCCCCCCTCCCCCTCCTCGGAACGAGAGGAGATAGTTGCCGTCGGCGACGGTGGCCGACGGCCGGGTGTATGGGTCCCCCCTCCCTACCAACCAAAGGGGGGATTGCGTGAGTGGAGCGGGCGTGCGGGCGCGGGCGGGGTTTACCGCACGCCCGCAGCATAACCCACCCCTGCTAGAGGGGCGGCGGTTTGGGCGGATGTCCCCCCACTCCGCCGCACTGTATTTAGGAGGTAGCTCCACGGAGCCGGGGAGATGCCCTAGGCGTCTCCCGGGCTGATGCCCAAGCTTGGGCCAGGCGCTGGGGGACCCCGGAAGAATCAGCGCGTTTCCCGGGGTCCCCCTTGTCAACGAGCGCCGTGAGGGACATCCGCAGGAGTTTTAGCGGGCAGGGTATGCATGCAGTATCGTGAGCGATGTGCATGCTATACAATCCCACACTTTTCCCGTTATGCCTCTCCCCGGAGGCGGGGAGGTCTTCCCCGAAAGGGGCTATTGGGTAAACCTGGGACTTTCGAGCCCCAGGGATCCCAGTAGTTGAAGATTTCTCCTGCGTCAAAAAAAAAAGGAAGGAATTCGGGGTCAAAAAAAACGTAAGAAGGGTTCAAGTAGTGGGAAAGGAGGGGAGAAAAGTGGTAATAGTGGAAATGGATGATTGGGAGGGGAAGGAGAGAATAATGAAGGAGAAGAGAAAATTACATGGTAGGAGCATATTTATTGATTACGACATGACGGAAGAGGAGAAAGAAGTGCAGAGAAAATTGAGAGAACGGGCAAGAAGAGAGAAAGAGGAAAAAACGTAAAAGTTGGATACAGAAAAATGTACATAGAGGGAAAAAGGTATGTGTGGAATGAAGAAGAAGAGGAAATAGAAGAAAGGAAGAATTTTTAGGAAGCGGCCATGGTGAGAGGAAGGCAGAGCGAACGGTGAGAGGACGGAGGGAAGAGAGGGAAGAGAAGCGGCAGAAGCAGGAAAAGGAGTTCTAAGTTAAGAATGATTTTTTGGAATGTGGCAGGGCTGAAGAAGAAGAACCCCCTCGAGGGTGTGCCACCTTGACGAAGGTACCCAATTCGTTGGGTACCGGGTGAGGGGGCTCCCCTTTGATCCGTTGACCCACGGGGGTAGTACCGGCGGTCTACGACCGTCGGGAGAGCCCGGTGGCGAGGATCGGGGTCCAAGAGCACACCACAGACCGTAATCTCCGTCAGCCGTGAGGCTGCGAAGACCGGGGGGCCTTTTTCAGGGCCCGCGAGGTGGGCGGCCTCTATAAAAGTCGCCCGGTCGGCCGGGACCGTTAGGGGGATGTTTTTACACCTCCCGCCGGCATAGAGGAAAGTCACCTCGATAAAAAACCACGGGGTGGGGTTGGGGAGGGTGGTCCCCGTTCCCGAGGCGGGCAGGGATGCCGTCTCGCCGAGGGAATGGGTAGACCCCTTCCTTCTTTCCTCCATTGGCACGCCGGTGCTCCGGCAGGAGGGGGAGGGGGGGTATCCCTCTTTCAACCCGGCCCAGGACGTGGTCCTGGGCTGGTTGGAGGAGAGGCCCACACTCGGTGGTTGCACACCAGGGACGTTGTCCCACGGTCTGCCGAGTGTGGAGGGTCGTCTGGGCCGCTCGGACGTATTCCGGGGTCGGGGCCAGGCGACCTGGGTGGGTAACCGCCCGGGCCACTCGGACTTATTCCGAGGTTGGGGCCGGGCGATTTTTTTTGAAGGAGACCCGTCGGGCCGCTCGGACATATTCCGAGGTCGGGGCCGGCGGGTCTGGTCGCCGGGTGAAATAGACCGGCGGCGAGCAAGGTAACTCCGATGGTCGGGGATCGCATCCCTCCCGAACCCGGCCATCGGAGTAGAAGGTTAGCCAGGGTGCGGAGGTTACCTCGGCCCTGGTTAAGGATTACATGCCGGTCGCCGCGGCGGGCAGGACCTTTGGTGGGGTGCGACACCCTTCGGTACCTGTCTGTCCGTGGGGCCCCCCGCGTGGCGGCGCCCGTCACGGTGCCCACCGGGTCGGAGCGGTGGGAGCCCCGAAAGCCTATGGGGAGCTGGGCTTTGATGCCCTCTCCTCATGGGTGAGTAAGGGCCTGGAGTCCCAGTCGCCCTGCTGTTGGCAGGGGGCTGGGGCATAGGGGGCAACCCCGAGCCGTGACGGGTAGCGGGATAAACCCAAAATGAATGTTAAAAAATCTGATGTAGATAGTGGGAAGGAGGGGGTTTCCAAGAACCCCTCTAGGAAGCCTGGTGGACCGAGGAGTGCGCGGGAGTTAAAAAACCCTCTAGGGGGGTTGCTCCCGATACTCGTGCCCCATCGACGAGCGGAGACGGAGACGTAGTCTTCGCCACCCCCGCTTCCGTGGTGAGATTGTTGAGGATCGCTGATGATCTATCGAAGGGCCCGGAAAAGGCCCTGAAGAGGGCTGTCTCCGAACTGACGGGGCCTACTTTGGCAAGGTTTGAGTCCTCGGACACCCTGGCGGATTTGGACTCCCTCGAGGTGGACGACTCCGATGAGCCGGACGCCTCGGTCGATCTCGACCAGGACGTGAAGGCGAAAACGGGGCAAACCGACCGCAAGAGAGGGGGAACTGCGACAACCGGCGATCGGGAGGTTAGAAGGGCCGTCCTCGCCAGAAAGGAGCGGGAGAAGGAGGAGCAGAGACTTCGGGAGCTTGCCGACCCGTCGGTGCCGGCCAGCTTCTCGAGGAATAGGAAGGTCAAGGAACTGGAGATGCTGGACGAGCTAAAAATGGCTCCCACTCTTGACTTTCCTAGCAGGATACTGGACGCAATTCGCACCGTAGACAAGGTCTGCACCAGGGCGAAGAGCCTCCGAGGGACTGACCAAAAGTGCCTAAACGAGGCGGCCGCGACGATTACCGCGGCCGTAACGCACTTGGTCAGTCGCATGGGTCAGGAGAGCCTGCTCGCCAGGAATGTGGATATGGAGGAGCTCCGCTCACAGGTGACTTCGCTCCGAGCGGATAACGTCCGATTGCGAGAGCTCGTAGAGAGGGTGCTGCCTCAGAGGGAGGTAGAGCGCATGGAGGTGGAGGTGCTTTGTGACGGCCCCCCTCCTGATTCCCCAATACCTGCCGGGCGAACGAGGGGGAAGGGGAAGGCGAAGCGATACGCCATTCCGGATTCCTCGGACGAGGAGGACCCGGCCGAGAGGAGGGAGAGAGAGGCTGCCGAGGAGAATAGGCAGCGGATCCTCGCGCAGATTGACAACGAAGGCATGCCTGAGGTTGTCAGGCCTGCAATCCTGGGAAGAACGAGAGTTTTAGAGGGGGCTGTTCCGCCGCGGAACACCTCGCCTGCACCCGCGGAGCGGTTCCCGTACGACGACGCGGTGAACCGCCGGTTTGAGAGGATCGAGGGGATGCTCGCCAGGGTGTTGAATGGCCTGGCGGCCAACGCCGCTGGACCGACGGCTGAGAAGGCTTCCCTTCCTCTAAACAAGAGCGGTGCAGCAGCCAAGCTTGACAGCAGCAAGAGCCAGGCTGCAAAGAGTAAGGGCAAAGCATCGACAATGCCAATGCCGATGCCAAAGCCTGCAGTCGCAGAGGTGAAAAAAGGACTGCCAATAGAGGCAAGCCCCCGGGTAAGAAGGCTCTCGGTCCTGCCGCAAAGAAGCAGGCCGGCAAAGCTGCCCCTGCTACTCCGGAGTCATCAAAGGACGCTGTCAGGGCCTCGGAACAAGAGGCCTGGACGACGGTCGTGAGGAGGGAGAGCTGGGAAGCAGCAGGCCGTCGGCGTGGGCGGAGGTGCTGGTGGGGCCCCTCCAACTAAGGGGTTACCCGCGATATCGAGGCCCGCGCCGGCTAAGCCGGTAAATAAGCCAGGCCCACGAAAACGGGTGAGCTCAGGATCCTCGATCTCGAGGATTCTGTAGCGGATCACGAGGTGGCGGCAGTCGTCGCAAGCATGGGGGACTGTGCGCCGTCGCAGGTCAATGTCGGGCCGTTACGTAGGGGACCCAATGGTCTAAATACGGCCTGGGTGAGATGCCCGCTTGCAGCCGTAAACGCCATTCTCAAGACGGGCGGCAAGCTGCGGGTGGGCTGGTTCATGGCCCGAGTGCAGGCGCTGGAGACTAGGCCCCTCCAGTGCTTCCGATGCCTGGAGGGGGGACATGTTCGCGCCCAGTGCACGAGCACGACGGATCGCAGCTCCCGGTGCTACAGGTGCGGCAGTGACGGCCACCTGGCCCGGGACTGCAAAGCGGTCCCCAGGTGCCCCGTGTGCACCGACCTTGGGAGGCCGGCGGGACACCGAGCCGGGGGCAAGGCGTGCACTTCCGCCAAGAAAAGGGCTAAGCCCGGGAAGGCGGTAGGTGCCGCCAAGCCAAAGCCCTCCACAGCGGGAGGAACGGAGGAAATGGAAATCGACGACGAGGCTTTGGAGTCCTCCCGCTCACTGCCGACTGTCGCGAAGGTGCAGACGGTGAACATCCCGATCATCGGCAGGCTGCCGGTCAAAAGGTCGGCCTCGGCCGCGGAAAGGGACGGGGTCGTGGATGGGAGCCCCTTGGCCCAACGAAAGAGGAGGAACAGGAGCAAGGATGCCGATGGGCAGCTGGCTCGGCGGCACCAGCCACAGCAGCCGCTACCACCGGCCCCTATTCCAGAGCCTGAAAAGGTGCAGGCCAACAACGAGGAGGACGAAGCGCAGATGGCGCTGCGGTTGACCCCGCCGCAGAAGCCAGCCATAAATGCGTCGCCCGCTCTTGATGGGGCAAAAGAGAAGAGGTCGCGATCAGTGACCCGGCCCAACGATGAGCAAAGAGAGGAGAAGGAGGAGGAGGCCTCCAGTGACGAGCTATAACAATGCCCCTACACCGCCTCCTCCAAGCCAATTTGAACCACGCCCGTGCCTCGCAAGATGTGTTCCTGCACACAATGGCGGAGCGCGGGTGTGGCTTGGGAGTTGCTGCCGAGCCGTACCGGGTGCCGCAAAACCACTCGTTGTGGGCGGGCAGTAGGTTCGGCTTGGTGGCAATCACGTGGAGGCAGACGGACGAGCCAGTTGCCGGCTCTCGCGTTGAGGCGGGCGACGGGTTTGTCGTCGTAAAATGGGGTCGTGTATACGTCGCGGGGGTCTACGTGTCCCCCAACGTGGGCGACGCCGCTTTCGAGCGGGTCTTGGAAGACCTTCGGGTCTGCCTGGAAAGGATCCTGCCGCAACAGCAAGTCATGGTGGCCGGGGATTTCAACGCCAAATCGGAATTGTGGGGCTACCCGGCCACGAGCAGTAGAGGCAGGATCCTCGAGGATTAGACGGCGGGCCTGGGACTAGTTCTGTTGAACACCGGGAACGTGCAGACCTGTGTGAGGCACCGGGGGGGGGGGGGGTCCATAATAGATTTAACGCGGGCCACCCCTGCTATTGCCCGCCGGGTGGAGGGATGGAGGATGGCCGAGGAGATTGAGTCCTTGTCAGACCATCTCTTTATAGAGATGAGTCTCCCGGTCACCCTCCCGGAAGCCCGGGCCCGCCGAAGGAAGGCGGAGCTACGCTTCCCTCGTTGGGTCCTCAGAAGGATGGATGGGGACATGTTCAGAGCCTCCATCCATACCTCACTGTGGGCGGATGACGTGCTAACGTCGTCTGACGACGTGGAGGAGATGGCAACGCGGATCGGGGGAATTATGAAGGCGGCATGTGACGCCAGTATGCCCCGATCCCGCCCTCATCCACGCAAGGCTGCGTACTGGTGGACGGAGGAGATCGCCGAGCTAAGGCGCTCCTCCGTCCGCGCCAGGCGTCGTTGGCTGCGGGCCAGAAGGGTCCAACGACAACAGCCAAGACGCTTTGAGGAGGCGGGGGTAGAGTATCGCTCCGCCAGGCGGCTGTACTCCTGGGCCATCAAGCGGGCCAAGGACCGATCGTGGCAGGAGCTCCTGCTGGACCTGGACCGGGATCCGTGGGGGCGCCCATACAAAATGGTCCTCGACAAGTTGAGGACCTGGGCGCCTCCGGCGACGGAGTCCAAGGAGCCCGAGTTCCTAGAGGAAGTGGTAAACACCCTCTTCCCCGACGATCCGGTGGAGAGGGTGAACGGAGGCCCCGCTCCACCTGCCGTGGAATGGGACGGGGAACTCGAGGTCTCCATGGACGAAATGAGGAAAGCCTTTAAACGGTTGAAAGCTGGGAAGGCTCCGGGTCCGGATGGAGTTCCGGGTAAAGCCTGGTCCTTGGCCATGGGGGGGCTGGCCGAGCACTTAAGAGCACTATACTCCAAGTGTCTCGAGAAAGGCCGGTTCCCCCACGCTTGGAAGATGGCGCGATTGGTGCTCCTCCCTAAACCGAGGAAGCCCGCCGACCAGCCGTCGGCGTATAGGCCGATCTGCCTGCTGGACGAGGTCGGCAAAATATTCGAGAGAATTCTCGCCGACCGAATCGTCCAGCACTTGTCCCGGACTGGGCCTGACTTGTCACAGGCCCAGTACGGCTTTCGAAAGGGGAGATCCACGGTGGACGCGATCTCCCGCGTCATGGCCCTCTCGAAAGCCGCGGCGGAGGCCGGCAGGGTAGTGCTGGGCGTTGGCTTTGACGTGGCTAACGCCTTTAACTCCCTGCCATGGCCGTAATAAGGGGGGCGCTGCAACATCATGGCGTCCCCCCTTACCTGATGGCCATAATATATGACTATCTCCGGGACAGGCGGTTGGCCTATGCAGACCAAGACGGCAACGTTATGGTCAAACTGGTCGTGCGGGGGGTTCCGCAGGGGTCGGTGCTTGGCCCGCTCCTGTGGAACCTGGGGTACGATTTCGTACTCCGTGTCGCCCTCCTCCCGGGTTGTTGGCTAAATGGGTTTTCCGACGACACATTCCTGGGAGTCGAGGGCGACACATGGGAGGAGGCCGTCGTAAAAACGAACGTCGCAGTGAGGGCGGTCGCGGCCGCGATGCGAGAGGTGGGTCTCAAGGTGGCTCCCCAGAAGACACAAGCTGTCTTCTTTTACGAGAAGTCCATGGGGAAGCCGCCGAGTGCTAGCATTGTTGTGGAGGGAACGCGTGTCCCCGTGGAGGCCCACATGAAAATTCTGGGCCTCTGGTTGGATGGCACTTGGAGCTTTGGCGAGCACTTTGCTCGTCTAACTCCCAGAGCCAAGGGCGTGGCAAAAAGCCTCGCTAGGCTAATGCCCAATCTGGGAGGGGCGAGCGGTCGTGCTCGCCGGCTATATGCCGCGACCGTGCAGGCCGTGACGTTATACGGCGCCCCGATCTGGGCGTCGGCAGCGGAGGGCTCGCGGCGCATTCAGGCGCAGCTGCGACAAGTGCAGCGCGCCATTGCGCTGCGAGTGTCACGTGCCTACTGCACGGTCTCGCACGCGGCGGCGACGGTCCTGGCGGATCTCCCCCCGTTGGAGCTTGCGGCTCGACAGTACGCCGAAGTTCATCGGCGTACAAGGGAGCTGCAGGCTGGGGGAGCGCAAATCCTGCCAGGGGCCCGTCGGCGGATAAGGCTCCAGGAGAAGGCGGCCCTGGTCGGACGTTGGCGGGACTATCTCGCCAACGTCAAGTATGGAAGAAGGACCGTTGATGCCATCCAGCCCTGTCTGGCGGAATGGTTGAACATTCGGGGATACGGACTATCGTTCCACGCTGTGCAGGTGCTCACCGGACACGGATGTTTCGGTGTGTACCTGCACAGAATAGGGAAGGAGGCCACGACGGAGTGCCATCACTGCGACGAGGTGAGGGACACGGCGCAGCACACGCTGGAAGAGTGCCCAGCGTGGGCAGAACAGCGCCGTGTCCTACAGGGGGAGGTTGGCAACGACCTCTCCCTCCCGGCCATAGTGGCGGCTATGGTCGGGAACGAAAGGAGGTGGAGGGCCTTCCTGCTATTTTGCGGGAAGGTGATGTCCGCCAAAGAGGAGGCGGAGAGGATCCGCCGCGGGGAAAGAGATCCCCCGGCGGCGGACCTCCCAGATTAGATCTTAGGGGGCCGGGGCTTGACGGATACCCCCGGCCCCCGCCCGCTGGCCCCCTTCAAGGGCCTGCAGGGCAAAAAGCCGCTGCGCTTAATAACACAGCGGCAAGAGCAGGAGCCGTACCTCCGGGTCACCCCCCTCCGACGAAGGGGAACCGCCCGGAGGACGGGAGGTTCGGCGTCCCGGCGGGGACAACGGGGCGCCGAACAGACCTCCCCCCAACAATGGGAGGCGCGGCGGGGTGGGTGGTTGCCACATTTTGTCGCCATTAGATCCAACAGGGCTCTCTGAGCCACGAGCCAAGGCTCGGGAAAGGTAGCCCATCTAGGCTAGGCGTCGGGGGCGCTCCGGATGCAATGATAACCAGTTCCCGGGCGCCCCCAAGCGACGCATCGAAGGACACCCGTGGAGTTTTAGTGGGTAAGAATCCCACACTCCCCTCGCTCTCTACACCCTGAGGAGCAAGGGGGTCTTCCCCCTTCAACCACCAGAGGGGGTCGCCGGGCCATATACCGGGTTTCGGCCCGGGAACCCAGCGGTCGAAGATTTCTCCACGTTAAAAAAAAAAAAAGGGCTGAAAAAGAAAGACAGAGAATTCTGGGAATACTTAGAAAAATTTGACATCATAGGGCTATGCAAAACGTGGATAGAGGAAAGAGAGTGGGAGAGTATAAGGAGAAACGTGTCAAAGAAGTTTGTATGGAAATTTCAATATGCAACTAGAGAAAGAAGTAAGGGTAGGTCGAAGGGGGGAATAATAACAGGAGTAAGAAGGGGGTTAGATGAGATAGGTAGTGTAGATTTAGAATCTGTAAACGGAATACAGGAGAGGAGGTTAAGGGTAGAAGGAAAAACATGGAGAATAATAACTGTATATAATGGGGGGAGAATGAAAGAGATGAGAAGAAAGATAGAGAAAATGGTAGAGGAAAGAGAAGAAATTCTATGTATAGGGGGGGATTTTAATGCAAGAATAGGGAGGAGAGGAAAGAAATATGAAGGAGACAATGATAGGGAAATGTGGAGAAACTCTAAGGATGGGGTAGTAAATAATGAGGGAAAGGAACTGATGGAGATGATGGAGGAGAGAGGATGGGAGGTAGGAAACAGAAATATGAGAAGTGACGAGAAAGGAGAATGGACTTATTCGGGAGGAAGAGGCACGTCGGTAGTAAGGGTAGAGTCGGACCACCAGCCCCTGGAGGTGAAACTAAGAGGAGAAATGGAGAGAGAAGAGGAAGAAGTACAAGGGAAGACGATAAAGGACGATAAGTGGTGCAATGGGACGAAGAAAGTATTAAGAGATATAAGAGTAAAGTAAAAGAAGCAGACATAAGGGGAGGAGAAGTAGAGGATACATGGGAAAACATAAAAAAGGCAATAGAAGAAAGTTTGGAAAGGAAAAAATTCAAGATAAGGAGAAGAAAATTAGGAGAGAAGGACGGGTGAGAAGGTGGGATGTAGAGTGTAAGAGAAAGAAGAGGCAGGTGAAGAGAATTTACAAAAGGTGGAGGATGGGGAAGGAAGGGAAAGAAAGGTATGCGATGCTAAGAAGGGAATTTAGGGAGATGTGTGAAAGAAAGGAAGAAAAAAGGTTTGAGGAGGAGGTGAGAAATGCGAAAACAGAGGAACAGATATGGAAAATAGTAAATAGGGAAAGAAAAAGAGTACCTATTGAGGAAGATATAAATATGAAGGAGTGGGAGAAGCATTTCTCACAACTGCTAGGTGGAAGTAAAAGTGACAGAAGGGATGTGGCAGAAAAAAGAAGTTTGGAAGAAGACGAAGAAATGGAGCTACAAGTTGAAGAAATCGAGAAACAGATCAAGAACTTAAAGAAAGGAAAGGCGGCGGGGATAGATGGAATAGCAAGAGGGGCATGGAAGTTCAGTGATGGGTAGATAAGAAAGAGAAGTATTAGAAAGAATACAAAAAAAGTATGTAAAATAGACCCTAAACACAAAGACAAGGATAGAAAAACTTAGCACAATTGCGGGATGTAAAGCAGTAAACTTTGAGGAAAAGGCAATAAAAGAAGGGGAGAGGAAGCTGGTAATAGAGTGCGTAAGGGAAAAGGAGAAGGAGAGGCAAAATGGTATGGTAGGGGAAGAGAGAGAGCAGTTTTACAGGCAAAACGGGTTCATCTCGGAAGGGGTGAAGATGCTTAGAGAGACAGAGGCGGACACAGTGCAGAGTATAAAGCAGAGAGAGAGAGAGAGAGAGGGAGAGACTAGGGCAGTGGACCGATAGCAAGATAAGAAGCACGAGATATAACGCCAGGTACAAGGACATAATGGTGCAAGGGAGGCCTAAATATCTGAGGAAAAAAGATATAAAGGGAGCCAAAAGATGATTGCGAGATGGAGATGTGGCAATGAGGAGGAAAGAAATAGATTCTGGACAGCAGGAGAAAGAAGAAGATGCCAGATTTGCAAGGAAGAGGAAGGAACAATCGAGTATGTATTGACGCATGTAAACAAGAGGGTAGGGTTAGAGTAAAGAATTTATTAGGGGAGGAAGGAAAGACAGAAACCGTGAAATGTATGAAGGAAATATAGAAAAATTGAGAGAGAATGCGAGAAAAGCAAAAAGAATGAATGAGGGAGTGAATGTGGTAAGGTAAAATTGTAAACCAAGTCTCGGCTTTAGGCCGAAAAGCCGAACTGTAATAAAGATCTATCTATCTATCACATTCCGGCAATTATTCTCGCCCTTTCGGGGGGACGTTTGTCGAGACCACGGACGGACGCCGGTCGCTGGACGGTGTCTCGCGACAACACGGAAGATTCTTTAGACGGACGACCACAAGGATCCCGCTCATCAACGGCCAATTCTCACCAGACTGATTCTCGGATATTGTTATCAACAAAAGGAGAGAGCAGCGGACTGCCCTCGAGGTAACTCGCGTTGTGCGCGAAACCCGCTCGGCGTTTGCGGTCGCCGTGTCGGGAGTTAGTTCTTGTCGGCTGTCCCTCGAAAGCCAGACAGAAAATCTCGCGGCCAGTGTCTCAAACACATGGTATACGCTAAATTTAAGTCTTTGTCGAAAATAATTCAGTATGTACAGGGTGTATCAAGACGATACAGAGCGGTTCGACAGGTCGCGCGTTTGCCGGCGTCAGGGGCACGCTGCGTAGTCGTTAATTATGTAAGCTGACATTACCGACTTATCGAGTAGGTCGCGCGCTTTTCTCTCTTAATTGTGTATAATATTTTAGAATATTTTTATTCTTGCATATATACGAAACAATGATAATCTTGCTACGACATAATTTAATCTTTTTTAAAGAATTTGATAATCTTAAATTTGACTAAAATATTATATTCTTATTTCAATATTATAATAGTCATATCAAGAGTATAATATGATTATTTTGATAATTATATTTTCTATTCGATATTTTTTCCTCTTAACTTAGGAAAAAATTATTATTAAATAATGAGAATATACTTTTCTTGATATAACTATACAAATTTTTCATGTAAGCAAGTTATCTCTGTCTAACACTATGTAATCTTATTTGAACATTTAATATTTCAAAAATAAAGATACTTTTAATACAAGAATGTTTTTTTTTCAGTGTGCATAAGAAGGTATTTTATTGAAAAACTTATTTCATACACGGTCTGTCCGAGATCCAATGAGACTGGTTCCATCAAAGTTCTTAGCGCAGCGACATCTATGATTGAATGATGGTAGGTGAATGTTCAACCCTTCATCTACTTAACCTCAAAATTTGAGCGAATTCGGTTGATATTTCACTGTGGTTTGACATTTTATGTAAAGTCACTTTGTGTACGTCGGTCGAAAAACCAACATGGAACAAAGAGGGAATATTAAATTCTGTTTTAAATTAGGTAAAAGTGGTGCAGAAACGTACGAAACGCTAAAAAATGTGTACGGGGACGAATGCATGTCCCGTGCACAGGTTTTCCGTTGGTTTGGCCGATTCCGTGACGGTCGTGAGGACCTTGCAGACGATGACCGAGCACCGCCGCCAAAAACCACTCGCAATGAAGAAAACATCGAGAAAGTCAAAGAAATTCTTCGAAACGACCGCTGTGTGTCTGCGAGACTCATCGAAGAGGAAACTGGGATACCGAAAAGCACAGTCTATGAAATTTTGACCGAAAATTTGGGCAAACGGAAGGTCTGTGCGCGCTTCGTGCCACACACTCTGACAGACGACCAAAAAGATTGGAGAGTTCATCATTGCAAAGACATGTTAAAAATGTCCCGAAGGAATCCGGCAAGCATGTCAGCCATTGTAACTGGTGACGAAACGTGGTGTTTTCAATACGAGCCGAAAACAAAACGTCAGAGTGCGGCATGGAAGTCACCAGAAAAGCCAAAAGAGAAAAAATTACGCTTTCAGAAGAGCAAAATCAAGACAATGCTGACCGTTTTCTTCGATTCAAAGGGAATTGTTCACAGTGAATTCGTCCCAACAGGTCAGACGGTGAACGCAGAATATTATCTGGGAGTTCTACAACGATTGTGGTCCAGAATTCGATGAGTTCGACCGGAATATCGAGAGCCAGGCAGTTGGTTTTTGTTGCACGATAATGCACCATCGCACAAAGCCATCATGGTACGTGAATTCTTGAAAAAAAGGCATCATTGCTATCGATCATCCACCGTATTCACCTGATTTGGCTCCAAAAAAGGCATCATTGCTATCGATCATCCACCGTATTCACCTGATTTGGCTCCGTGCGACTTCTGGCTATTCCCCAAACTGAAATTGGCGATGAAAGGAAATAGTTTCGATACCATCCCGGTCATCCAAAAGACTTCGACCGCCATATTAAAAGCCATTCCAGCCAATGAGTATAAAAAATGTTTCGAAAAATTCGTTGAACGTTTCCAGCGCTGTATTGACTCAGAAGGAGACTATTTTGAATAAACAAGAATAAAAAATCAAAATAATAAACGCTTTGTACTTTTTTTGAGACCAGTCTCATTGGATCTCGGACAGACCGTGTATCTATATGTAAATAATTATTTAAATGTATATTATTTAAAATGTAAAATTCTTTTCTTCGTCAGTAAAAATTAACAAGCAGAATTATTTGACCAAACTGACGTTTATTGTCGTAGTATTACATAAATTCAGTCGACGTTTCGACACTGGTTTTGTGTCCTTATCAAGAGTTTGCTATAACAACGAAATCATGTTACACGAAAAATAACGCACAAGGAACAAAGAGCGGAGAAAAACAATATATACCTGTCACATATTAAAAATTAGCTGCTCATAGAGCACAAAAACTTTCTTGCAGTTTTAGCACATTGTCAAATTTCGAAGTAAAGGAACCGCGTCCCTCCTTAATTAATCGTGCAATATAGCCCGAAAAACGACATAGTCAGCACAAAAAAATGTAAGAGTCGCCGATCCAAGTCGAAGGTCGGGGTTGAACTAATTTAAAAATACAGGCTAAGCGAGTGGGTCACAGAAAGAAAAACATAAGCACGAAGAGAAAAACAGTTATGTAGATCTTATAATTCGGTCATATAACGGATTCAGATTTTCCGTGTCTTTTTTTAGATTGATCGTGTTATTGTGTTTTTTAATGTAAAACATCTCCGCTATTTCTCTCTTCCTCACATTTCTCTCCCTATGCAACACTTCAGGAGTGGACCATTTAAAATCATGCCCGTGTATCAATCGGTGCTTGCTGACTACCGAGCGCTTACTCTCGTCTTTTTTGATGTCACTAAGATGTTCCTTCACACGAGTTTCCAGATGTCTTAATGTTTGTCCTATATAGGATACATTACAGTCGTTACAATCAATTTTATAAACTACACCCGTTTCTTTCATGTTGTCCAGTTATATGACCGAATTATAAGATCTACATAACTGTTTTTCTCTTCGTGCTTATGTTTTTCTTTCTGTGACCCACTCGCTTAGCCTGTATTTTTAAATTAGTTCAACCCCGACCTTCGACTTGGATCGGCGACTCTTACATTTCTTTGTGCTGACTATGTCGTTTTTCGGGCTATATTGCACGATTAATTAAGGAGGGACGCGGTTCCTTTACTTCGAAATTTGACAATGTGCTAAAACTGCAAGAAAGTTTTTGTGCTCTATGAGCAGCTAATTTTTAATATGTGACAGGTATATATTGTTTTTCTCCGCTCTTTGTTCCTTGTGCGTTATTTTTCGTGTAACATGATTTCGTTGTTATAGCAAACTCTTGATAAGGACACAAAACCAGTGTCGAAACGTCGACTGAATTTATGTAATACTACGACAATAAACGTCAGTTTGGTCAAATAATTCTGCTTGTATATTATTTAAATTTCTGTAAATGTATATTATTTAAATTTCTGTAAAATGTATTCATTTTACAGAACATGTTCTACATGTCCACCATTGTTCTCCAAACACAATGCGACTCTCTGCATCACGCTATTTTGCAATATATCGGATATCGCTCCGTACGCGGGATCCGCGGTGGTATAGAGAGACGTGTTAACAGCTCGCGCTCTCCCGACAGACTCCACGAACGCTCGCTCGTCGCTGGTTACATCCCCTCTTGGGCGGTACCCCCACTCATGTTATTGCATCAGTGATCACGTGATCATCGTCTGATCGCAACTACGCATGAAACAAACAAGTCTAACAAACACGTAGGAATGTTCCAGAACTTTCTCCGATGTTCCACGCTCACCGGAAATTGCTCGCATATACATCTCGAGAATTTCGATATGAAATACATGGTTTTATGTAATTTCGCAGATTTGCATCTCACGGCGGAATTTCTTATTCTAGCTACGCATAATGATAGCTCGGTATATCGTGTCTCTTGGGACCTAGTAAACTCATCCCCATCGGTTGTTCCAGGAGAAGATGTTCGTGCAGGGTTTTCGCTGCACGCCGATCGGACTCGGACGGGCCCGCGATATTCGTGCCTTATGGCACCTCGGAAGACCGTTGCTATCGCTCGTTTCGCCATCGAATGGCCGTGCAGTGATTTTGCTGCACAACGACCGGACTTCAACGGGAACGTTATCTCTATGTTCCTTGACACCCAATGAACGTATTGCTATCGACGGTTCTCGCGTACGACGCCTGTGCAGCATTTTCGGTGCACACGCATCGGACTTTAGCGAGGACGTGATTTTCGTGTCCGCCGACACTCAATTAATACCTCAAGAGTTATTTCCCCCAGGAGAGGAGGTCCGTGCAGAGCTTTTGTTGCACACTCATTGAATCTCAACGAGACCACGTTAGGCGTGTTTCTCGCCAATCATTACAGCTCACTATATGTTCCTCTCCCGCAGAAGACGCCTGTATTCGACTTTCGGTGCACGTGCAGCCAAGAGCCCGCAGGGTGCTGCAGACCGAGCCAGCACGGAACCTCCCAGGGAGGAACGATCGTTGGCATGGAGACATGCGGCAGGAAGGTGGTCGTCCGTTCACGAGACAGCAGGCCCGAGTAAGTGCGGCGTCGTTCGGCACCAAAATCGCGTCCGATTTTCCTCATTTCATTTTCTTTCGTGTAATGCATGCGTCGCGAGTTGCTCATATTAATTTTCTTTGCTTTGCGCTGTCCATAAGACAAAATTATCGTTTCTGTTGTCCATATGACATATGATTTTCTGATAGCACCTAAGTAGCGTAACGGCGTGACAAGCCGATAGTCATAAGGATAGACTTAAGATTAGGATAAGGATAGTTTGGCCTTGCGCCCGCGTACATACCAGGTACGCACCTGAAGACTGAGCGACCGATTGTCGCCAAAGGACAAATTTTGTTTATTTTGTTTGGATTAAATGCCAGTAATGGCGATTAAAGATAATTTATGTTCCTTTTCTTTTTTCTTTTTTGTTCTTTCACTGATGTGTCGGTTCGATTTAGATTGTGCTAGAGTCTTCCTACCTACTCAATACCGTAAGATAAGGGGATAACCCCGTGATTCAGCGTTATCGCGCATTAGCGTGACTAGCCACATGCGTCCGAGCATGTAGTAATGAGACTGATACGTCGTGCATGAAAGTCGCGTCACATGGAGTTTTCGCGAGAGCTATCGCCGCGATGCGACTTATAAACGCTGATAAAGGGCGAAAATGCGATTTTCATCCTCGACGGTCCGCAGTGCACCAGGAGTCGTGCACAAACGTCATCTACAGGAGAAGACTACTTAGAGTGGCCTAATAGGTCGCGAGAAACACGCCTCACGTATTCTCGCTGTTGTCCAATGGACGTGCAGCAAAAGCTCTGCACGCACCTCTTCTCCTGGAGGAGGCGATTCCGAGGCGTTAGTTAGATGTCGGCGAGCATGATAATCGCGATGCCGATCAAGTTCGATGCCTGTACGGAGATAACACTGCACAGACATGATCCAAATAAACCAACCGTGGCAATGTGTTCTCGGGACGTCAAATAAAACGTATATAGCGCTCAAATAAAATCTCGATCGCTGTGCGGCAAAATCTCGGCACAGACCTCGCACAGCCAAATGACCACTGGAAATGGTCTACTGAGGTCCTAAATAGCGTGAATACCAAGTTTCACCCTGATCCGACCTGGGTGCTGCGAATACCCAGCACGAGCACCTTCCCCTGGAGCAATCTTCTGCGATGAGTTCCCAAGGTCCCCAGGAGTGTGACGCACCAAGTCCCGTCGTCCTGCGAACTCTGTGCGACGAGATCGACGCACAGACCTTCTACAGGAATAGAACCTATATGGATGCATTTCCGAGATCATAATAAGCATAAATGTTGCGATCCCCCTCCGATTCGTCAAGTGTGCGTCAATAAACTGGCACACGGGTGCGATCTTGAAATAAATGTGATAAATGGCTTTACGGCATGCTAAATAGCAATATTATCGCGGTCCCGTTCGAATCCGACGATGGTGCAGCGGAAATCCAGCACGAACGTCCGAGCCGGGAAAACGGCATATAAACGTGTATAGCGAGTAGCGATAATCGCGGATGCAAAGCGCGAGCGATGTCCGTCGCCTAAATATGAAAATCCATCTAGAAATTGGTATCTCTGTAAAATGTGTAAAATCATGATAAAGTGTCATATCGAATGTTCTCGATGCGTAGCTATAGATAATTTCCGGCGAGAGAAAGTCCTGTAACATTCCTGCGTGTTTGTCAGACTTGTTTGTCAGTTGCGAACAGGCGACGATCACGTGATGGCTGATGCAATAACAAGTGTGGGGGTAACCTCCTTAGGAGGGGACGTGCGCCAATGCGAGCGAGCGATCCTAGTCAGTCTGTCGGGAGAGCTCGAAGCGCTAGCTCAATTTTGATACTTAGCCGTGGTTCTCGATACAACCGACGAGACCCGCGTACGGAGCGATATCCGCGAGTTCGCGATACTCAACTTTTGTGCCCGATTTATGCGTAACAGTGGTCAGTCCGCGGGAGATGTAATAGATTCGATACGTTTTCTCGATATAACCCGGGAGACCCGCGTTTGGAGCGATATCCGGAATATCACGCGAAAATCGTAGTGCGTGCGACACTTGTGAATATTTCGAATTTTCACATCCGTATATGAAACAAAGGACAGTCATACGGGAGAATACGTTATATTCTCAGTACGACCGGTGATACCCATGTTGCGGAACGAACTCGAATTAATTCAAGATTCGTCGATTTTACGCGCGATACACGAACTGTGATAAGCGATAGCAATGATACACCGAGAGTGACTGTAAATCATTGTGGATCGAACTGTAATGACTATTTATTCACATTTTACGAATAAATACATTTTTATATTAAGAGATATCCATAGTGTCATAAATAATTCGACGATATCCTGCGACCTATTCTGAGTCACCTTCCAAGCGGGAGAAACTTCGTAAATCGATATTCCTGCGGAAATTAAGTGCGAGTAAATGCACATTGCTTATGATATAAGCATAGTATACGATACTTACCTGAGATTCTGCGATGATCCTGTGGGTCCATCCGAGGCGATTGAGGTCAAGCATCGTTGGTTGAAGCGGCTTCCACGAAGAAGATCCAGCGACGACGAGAGAGCGGCCAGCAGCAGTCCGGGGCACCTGAAACAGAAAAAAGGGGAATTAGTCGACAGATACGGTTAGTAGTATACTTACGTTTCTCGATTTAACGGGTAAAATCGAGTGGCGACCGTGTTTCACGAATCTTTTGAAATTTCGGAGATATTGATGCATCAATCAATGAGTCGTAACGCATTAACCTAAATGTCCGGTCAAACACGGAAATCCGTTAAGGACGGAAATCACCTTGTCGGCATGAACCGACACTAAATAACTCTATCACAGCATCATCTTCCGCGAAAATCATCTATGACGCGATTTTCGTGCACGCTGTGTATATCTTACATTTATATGCTCTGACGCATATGACTAGGTGTATTATCGCATAATCGACGCTAAATCACGGGGTTCTACCCTTGTATCACGATATTGAGTCTGTAGAAAGACTCTGGCAAACATTGTTCGTTATCATGTAAATCGAACCAACTTAAAGTAATAAAAAAAAAAAAAAAAAAAATACGTGTGGCCTCCACGCGCGGCAGAAGTGAAACTTCTTAGCTGTGAGCAATAGGATTGTATCTCGTTTATAGTATCTGAATTAAAGCCTGTGTAATTCAGAAATCAAATTTTAATTATAAATTAAAGCCGATGCAATTTGCAAGTAAAAATTGATTTGTGCAGAATTAAAGTGTATATAAGTCGCAAGTCAAATTATAATTATAAATTAAAGCCGATGCAATTCACAAATGAAAATTGATTTGTGATGTGACGTGGCAGCTCCGCTGCACGTTGCAGCGTCCCCGCCGCCGCCACGGGGCGCGGAATTGTGCTCAGGGGCGAGCCGGAAGAGCAGCGCGAAATCTCCGGGGGGCCTCGTCGTTAATTGATAGCGTATTAATTATTTTTTTTGTTTATTTTATTATTTTCTGTAATCGCGGCACCTCGCCGGAAGCCACCGGCGAGAACATCGTCGACAACGACCTTGCGGGCATCATGGAAGAGGAGCGGCGCTAGGGGCGAAGGACGCTCCGGAATTCGACAGTGCGGAGAGGAAGAATGATCACGGGCCACGCACAGGGGAGCGCGGAGGAGGACTCGACCGCGTGATCCCGGCGTGAAAGCGGGAGCAGTCCCGGCGCTCTGGACGCGGGAGGGCGGAACGACCCCGCCGCGACAGCGTTACGCCGTGAAGCGGCGTAACCGCTAAGACGGTTACGACTCCGACCGGGAAGTCACGGGGAAGGACGTCCCCGCCGCGGAGATGCCGTGAGGCGAACCGGGGCATCCGACCCGCTTTCACCGATCACCCCATCGATCAATTGTCGCGGAGTCGCGAGGCACCCCGCGACGGATCACGCGAGACCACGTTACGCGAAGTGTCGCGGCGTACTTGCGGGATCGATCCCGATTGGCCCGCGCTATCGCGCCACAGACGTACGCACCCCCGGGGTGGGGCGCGTCGTCGATCCGCAATCGAGCGACCGAAGGGACGATCTCTTTCGGTTCGCCCCCTCGCCGAGTTAAGTAGTGCGTGCTCTTGAATTGCGTACTTTCAAAGCGTGAAGAGCCCGGAAGACGTCCCGCGGAGGGTGTACGGAAGTCGAGGAAGCGGCGACGTCGAGGAGACCGAGGCAAATACCGGTGAGGTTGCCCGAATTATTGTTTGTTGTACAGCCACGGGAAAGCCGTCGGGTCGCGTTCGCGTTTCGTTGCCGACTCGCGTGTTTGGTGAATTTGGTGTCAGCTCGCCGTGCACGGCGTAGCATATTAGTGATTTCGCGGTAGCGATCGGCATCGAGCGCGGGGGGCCCCCTTGGCGATCGCGCGAGCTTGTGTGTGCGGGATTAGGGCGTCGCGGATTCGCGTCGCGGAACGACCCCCTTGGAGATCGTGATCGCGGGCGTGTGTGGCGACCTTCGGCGGGGCCGAAGGGCGAGATATCGCGTTCGCGCGGACGGCATACGGGAGTGGCCGCGTATTAAATTCGTGTATGGTGTACGTCCTCGGGTTCGCGTTGAGTGTGGCGTAAATTCGTGTCTGCTCGCGTACCGGGTGAAGTCCGGCGTTTTGACGACCGACTTTGAGTGCGCGTTGAGTGTGGCGTAAACTCGTGTCTGCTCGCGTTCCGTTAGAGTTCGACCCTTTTTGGCGTTTTCGATTGCGTAGTGCCGTCCCGAGTCGTACCCGCGTTCGCGCTCGCGCCTCCGCCGCCGCGCCCCAGCGTGCGAGTCACGTCGCGCCCGCATACCGCGTGTTTTTGCATGTTGTTCGCTGCGTATAGTTTCCGTGCCGCGTTCCTGGGCTTTGTTAGTTGTGCCTCGCGGGATCTATCATTCCCGATATCCTCAGGAGATATTATTTGCGACACTACCCCCTCGTATTACTTGCGATAGCGTTTCGCGACATTATTTTGCGTTATTAGTCGCGATATTATTTCGCGTTATTATTGGTGTTATTATTTTGCGTTATTAGTCGCGATATTATTTCGCGTTATTATTGGTGTTATTATTTTGCGTTATTAGTCGCGATATTATTTCGCGTTATTATTTGTGTTATTATATTGCGTTATTAGTCGCGATATTATTTCGCGTCATTGTTTGTGATATTCTTTTACGTGATTAATCGCTCTGATTCAGCGTTATTAATTAGGATATTATTTTGCGTAATCGTTAGAGATATCAGTTTGCTTTACGAGTTGCGATAATATTCGACGTCATTATTCGTGATAGGATCTCGCGTTATTAGTTGTAACAATTTGACGTTATTGTTTGCCATCGTATTTCGCGATCTTCTCTCGCGTTATTATTTGCGATCTTCCTTCGCGTTATTATTTGCAATATTCTTCCGCGTTACTCTTTGTATCGTTTCTCTAGTTTCTTGCGTTCCTCGCTGCCGCGTATTGTTCGCGTTCGATATTCTCGTGTATCAGAATCGCGTCCGAATATTACCTCGCGGTCCTTGGATTATTTCTGATATTATTGTGTTACTCCTTGCGATATTACTTCGTATTCTTATGTGCGATCTTAATTGCGATAATTATTAATTGCGATATTAACGACATTATGTTTGCGTTGTTCGCTGCCGCGAATTAGTTTTGCGTTATTACTCGCGTTTGGTATTCTGTACTAGATTCGCGTCCTGATATTATTTATTGGCATTTTCTGATTCGGAATCTTAATTTTGCGTTACACTGGTTTATTATTTGCGTTGTTTCGACTGTTGTTCACGTTATCCGAAATCTTTCTTGCGTTATTGTTAAATTACGAAATATTCTGTTGATTCGCGTGCTCTATTGCGCCCGTAATTGCGTCGCGCGTGCGAAGAACTCACGCCGAAACGGCGTAAAAACCACTGACGACAGAACAGAACCAAGTAGACCGGAGTTGAATCTCCAAGTCTAATTGATAGATTTATTGCGATCCCAACGTGATTATCTGTTTCTTGGGCGAGTTGTAATCTCGCAAGATCACGTTGTCGCGCTCCGTTTGGCGCACGCAGACATTATACCTGATCGTCGACATTTGTGGCTTTATTGTTTATAATATTTACAGAATTACGTTTTGATTGCGAGATGTATCGCGAATGTTATTTGGACCTCAGTGTTTAGTTTCTTTGTTCCGTAACGATCCAGAGGTCACGATAATATAGTCAATTGATACTTTCATAAATTCCAGTATATTTTCCGTCTGATCTTACGCTACTCGTGTCGCGCATCATTCACGTTTTGAGCTTGTTTCAATTCATATTCGCGTCGGTTATTACTCCGCTTTAGTATTCATCGTTTCTTTCTTTAGTTTTTGTAAACGAACTTGATTACAGTTCGATAGGCGGAGGCGATTGCCTCACTCAACTTTGTTCTTATTCCACGGCTCACTTTAAAAATTATTATTAAACTTACTATTATTAAACAACTGTTTCCACCCTTTTCATTGCCAAATACTAGCAATAAACGATCAGTTATTTTATTATATTCTACATGTGGCGAATTATTTAGCCGTTATCCCGTCGTCCTCTTGCACTGCCCTGCCTTGCCCTGCCCCTCTACCGTTAGGTCGAGCTGGTCGGCCTTCGCACGAATAATTCCGTTAAGCTTTCGTGATTCAGTAATTGCGTTTGACGAATTTTGAGAATTGAAGCAGTGAGTTGTCGTGACAAATAATTAGGGAATCGTTGTATTTAGTGGACGCGATCTGCCGCGTCTGGCGCCCAATAGTCTATATCGCGAGTCAGGAGATTTCGTGCGAGGGACCAATTTGAGAGGCCTGACACCTGACTCTCTACCGTCCCCTTTTGATCCGGCTTGCGCCCGCGTGCAAAAAGCCGTGACAGTGAATTAAAGCTTATACCGGGTTTTTCAGACCACCCGTCCCACCCATTTAAAACGTAGGGATGCACGTACGAAAAAATGGCTTAGACAAAATTTGCATGGTTTCGAGGGATCTATCTGGCGGTGACCTTGAATTTGACCTTGAGGTCGACCTTGGGCATAAATCGAGGTCAAAGTAGTGTTTTTCAAATGTAAACCTGTATTTATGAGTTCAGAAATGAAAAGAGCGGAAAATTTCACATTCGAATACGTTATTAAGTCAAGGTCAAAAATATCCTCAGAGGTCGTGTGGAGGTCAAGTTTTCAAGACTACCCGTCCCACTCTTTTAAAACGTAGGGATGCACTTGTACAAAAAATGGATCAGACAAAATTTGCATGGTTTCGAGGGATCTATCTGGCGGTGACCTTGAATTTGACCTTGAGGTCGACCTTGGGCATAAATCGAGGTCAAAGTAGTGTTTTTCAAATGTAAACCTGTATTTATGAGCTGTATTTATGTAACCTGTATTAAAAATTAACTTAATTTTATGGTAGGTGATGTAAAAATTCTTTGTCGTGACGTTATTTGATAGCGCGTTCAGTACCTATAACGCGAACCTCAGAAACTCGTCCGAGTCTTCCCAGAAAAATTATTTGCACAAAATTGCTATCGTTCAGCGTCGGTAGAAACTACGAAAATTTGCTGTACTCAGAAGAAGACACAAAGTAATTGTCACGAAAGAGCACCCTTACATACCCTTCCTAAAAGTTAAAGCTTAGAATTGATAGTATTACGCAACTCGTCACAATTTACATTTTTTATAAGCAACACGGTTGTAAGCAGGTCACAAAGTTATCGTACGTCGGTTGTAAGCCAGTCGTCAACAATCACAAGGTGGTCGTAAGATTGTAATAAACGGTCGTAAGTTGGTCGTAAGCGGTCGTAAGAAGAATAAAATTAATCGTTTAACAACGAAAATTTGAAAGGTTGCGCGTTATACCTCGGTACTCGAGTAGTTAGGCATAATAATTAGAGGATTATTATTAATTTGTAAGTATGCCTTACTCGAACGAAGAAGCTGCGTTAATGTTGTCGGTGTTGGGTAGAGCTGGAAGTTTTCGAGCAGCTGAAAGAATGTGGCAAAATGAATATCCCGATCGTACACCACATTCGCGCAAAGTTTTCAGTCGTTTACAACGTCGAATTATTGTAAAAGGTATCGTTCAGCCGGACCACAATAAGAGAAGGCAAATTCATCGACCAGTTCGTTCAGTAAGAGCACCTGATATAATGGCGTCTGCCCTTGTAAATCCGCACGATTCTCTGATGCGTCGAGAAAGAGATAGTGGAGTAAGTATTTCCACTATCAGTCGAATTTTTCGAGAACATTCATTCCACCCATATCGGATGTCACTTCACCAGGCCATGACATTGAACGATCATAGAGAAAGACGGATATTCTGTAATTGGATTACTGAACAATTACCTAATTTCCATAGAAGTATCTTATTTTCTGATGAGTGCACCTTTAAAAGTGACGGCGAAGTGAACACACATAATGTTCGTTATTGGGCACAAGAGAATCCACATTGGTATCGAGAATTGGATCATCAACATCTCTGGAAAGTGAATGTTTGGTGCGGAATTATTGATACGCATATCGTCGGACCATTTTTCTTTCAAGAGAACTTGAACAGTTTGGTATACGTCGATTTACTCGAAAACGAACTTCCACATTTGCTTGAAGATGTTCCACTTCAATTACGTATAAATATGTGGTTTCAACAGGATGGATGTCCCGCCCACACGTCTGTCATTGCTCGTCATCAACTGAACCGTACATTTCCCGGCCGATGGATAGGCAAATACGGTCCACATAATTGGCCACCGCGATCACCGGACCTTACAATTTTAGACTATTATTTATGAGGAAGAATAAAAGACCTCGTATACCGCGAACGACCTACCACTGCAGAAGACATGAGGAACAGAATTCGCCAAGCCATTCAGTCTCTAGATACTGCCGAAATTCGTCGGGCGACGGATGATTTCCAACGCAGGGTAACAGCCTGTATTGATGCAGGTGGTGGACATTTCGAACATCGAGACTGAATAACATGCGTACGCACAAAGGTGACGGCAAGGGGAACCACCTTAAAAAAGCACCCCGACGAGGTGACGGCAAGGGGAACCACCTTAAAAAAGCACCCCGACGAGGTGACGGCAAGGGGAACCACCTTAAAAAAGCACCCCGACGAGGTGACGGCAAGGGGAACCACCTTAAAAAAGCACCCCGACGAGGTGTAAGTCCGACCTTGTGACCTCCTCGTGGTACACCTTGGGTAACGCGAATACAGGCGGCGCTGATTATTTCATTTAGAAATTTGAAAAACACTACTTTGACCTCGATTTATGCCCAAGGTCGACCTCAAGGTCAAATTCAAGGTCACCGCCAGATAGATCCCTCGAAACCATGCAAATTTTGTCTGACCCATTTTTTGTACAAGTGCATCCCTACGTTTTAAAAGGGTGGGACGGGTAGTCTTGAAAACTTGACCTCCACACGACCTCTGAGGATATTTTTGACCTTGACTTAATAACGTATTCGAATGTGAAATTTTCCGCTCTTTTCATTTCTGAACTCATAAATACAGGTTTACATTTGAAAAACACTACTTTGACCTCGATTTATGCCCAAGGTCGACATCAAGGTCAAATTCAAGGTCACCGCCAGATAGATCCCTCGAAACCATGCAAATTTTGTCTGACCCATTTTTTGTACAAATGCATCCCTACGTTTTAAAAGGGTGGGACGGGTAGTCTTGAAAACTTGACCTCCACACGACCTCTGAGGATATTTTTGACCTTGACTTAATAACGTATTCGAATGTGAAATTTTCCGCTCTTTTCATTTCTGAACTCATAAATACAGGTTTACATTTAAAAAACACTACTTTGACCTCGATTTATGCCCAAGGTCGACCTCAAGGTCAAATTCAAGGTCACCGCCAGATAGATCCCTCGAAACCATGCAAATTTTGTCTAAGCCATTTTTTCGTACAAGTGCATCCCTACGTTTTAAAAGGGTGGGACGGGTGGTCTGAAAAACCCGGTATAATTCACAAATCAAATTTTAATTATAAAAGTGAAGTTTCAGGTTAACAGGTGCCAACTGTTGCACTTATACATATGTAATTATATATGGGCAAATTTTTCTCATAACCTGAAACTTCACTTTTATAATTAAAATTTGATTTGTGAATTATATAGGCTTTAATTCACAAATAAATTTTCATTTGTGAATTGCATCGGCTTTAATTTATAATTAAAATTTGACTTGCGACTTATATACGCTTTAATTCTGCACAAATCAATTTTTACTTGCAAATTGCATCGGCTTTAATTTATAACTAAAATTTGATTTCTGAATTACACAGGCTTTAATTCAGATACTATAAACGAGATACAATCCTATTCCTCACAGCTAAGAAGTTTCACTTCTGCCGCGCGTGGAGGCCACACGTATTTTTTCTTTTTTAACACCTTGTATAATATAAAATGTTACATATTTTATAAAAATTCTATATGTATATATACCTATATATATATTTAATCTAAAAAGTATTACATTATTTTAAATTGTTTTAATAATTTGTTTGTGTATATTATACGTGTGTAATCTATACTTTATTTTTGTTTTTTGTTTAAAGCTTGTGTAATTTATAAATCAAATTTTAATTGTAAATTAAAGTTGATGCAAATCACAAATAAAAATTGATTTGTGAATTAAAGCCCACTGTATAATTTTATTTAAAGCTTGTGTAATTCATAAATCAAATTTTAATTATAATTTAAAGTCGATACAATTCACAAATATAAATTGATTTGTGAATTAAAGCCTACTGTAAGTAAGTTTATTGTTTTTCCCCGCAGGTCTTACAAGGCGTTTTTGAAAGGAACGTACCCAAACCTTTTACACGGACCATTTCCCTTCGTGCCCTGGCCATATGCGACCTCAAAATTTTCTTTTTCCCTCCCTCCCCGTATCCCTCTTCGCCCCTCCTCTTCTTCCTCCTCTTCCTCCGAGACTGCATCCCTCTGCCTCCCTCCTTCCTGTCTCGGCTCCTCCCTTTTTGGCTTACCTTACTTTCTTGTTCTCCCTGTCTTCGTCCGATTCCATGAGGAGTTTCTCTTCCATCCCTCTCGATATCTCATCCTCCTCAGATCTCCCTGCACTCCTGTCTTCCTCCATTCTCCTTTCTAATCTCCTTTCTTTCTCCTCTCTCTCTCTATCCCTTTTCTCCACCGATTTGTCTTCATCCATCTTTATACCTATCTTATTCCCAGCCTTTCTCCTTGCCTCAAGCACCCTCCACTTCTCCTCCTCATCCCCCAGCTTCACCAGTATCGTAAGTCAGTCCCCTCTCTGCCCTACCACTCTAACATCTCTTACCTCCGCCTTCACCTTCAAGCTCTTCGTTAAGAGCTCCTTCACCTTCACCCAATTTGATCCCTTACCTTCCCATCTCTTTTTCTCGATCCTTATTATCACGTTCCTCTTTCTCATTTCCTCCTCGTCTCTTTTGCCCTCCCCTGCCTACCATTTCCTCTTCCCAGATCCGCTCTCCTCGCTATCCTCTCTCTTCCTTTTGCCTCCGCTTTGCTCCATTTTTTCGACCTTCCTCTTCAATCTCCCTACTTCCTCCTCCAGTTTCTCTAACCTTTTATCCTCCTCCTTCCTCTCCTTCAGCATCTTCGTTACCTTCTCTTCCACAATCCTTTCCACCGCCTCTGCTATTATTCTCCCCATGCTCTCCATCCTAGAATATCTGAAACATGCACATTCTCTTACTTTCCTCTCCTCTGCTCTCTTTTTTCCTCCCTCCCCCTAATTAAAGCCTACTGTATAATTTTATTTAAAGCCTGTGTAATTCATAAATCAAATTTTAATTATAATTTAAAGTCGATGCAATTCACAAATATAAATTGATTTGTGAATTAAAGCCTACTGTATAATTTACAAATAAAATAAATGTAATTCAACACAGAAAAAAAACGTATAAAAAACTAGCTGTGAGGAATAGGACAGTATTTCGTTTATAGTATCCCGTTGAACATTATATATAAATAAAAGGCTAGAAACGATGATGTCCGAAGCACAGGTACAGTTCAAAATACACTGAGTGAGCCGATACTCGTCTCATATATTCTACATAGACTCCTGTGCATTGTTGTCATTATGATGTTCTCTACATACGACATTCAAACAAAGGGACTCTAGCAAATCTGGGAAATAGACAGACTTGCTGTTGTGCTTCCTTCATTCGAAAGGTTGATCTCGAAGAAGACGGTTCCGAAAAGTGAGTATCTGTTTTCTTTTTTAACAATATTTGATTAAACAATATTATGTTATATATTGATTTTTTTATTAATTGCCATTTAAATTGCTTGTTTTAGAAACTCAATTACAAAATGGGAGGATCCTTCAGAAAAACTGAAGCAAATGAAGTGAGTAATAAATTTCTTTAATATTATAAATAACTAATTAGTTTTCAATAAGTCGAGAAATAAACGCAAAATAAGTGCCGGCTCTGGTTCTCCAGTGTACGATATATATTTTTTTCCGCACTTATATAGGTACATTTTTTAGCTCAACATATTATTTTGTTGTTATTCTTGTTTCGAGCTCATTTTGCCTGACGCATAGGCTTTTTCGCGTGAATTTTTATGTTTATACGTGGATTTCAAAATACTTTTAAGGAACACTTATTGTTATTATGTAAATACTCGGTTCTAAATCAAACCATGTTATCCGCGCTAATCTGACTAACTCGAGCATGATATAATCCATTATACATATAATTATATAATCTTCAAAACTGTTTATTTAAAACCATACATGAATTTGGATTATATTTTTAGTCTCGTTTTTGCAGAGAAATCGACTCTCTACTTCATCTCGGGTGTCTCGTTGCGCGAGGTAAACACCCGGGGAAAAGGGAGAGACAGACCTGTCGACAATAACAGCCGATCGGTTGTCGACCCCGAGATCAGCTGATTCGTTAGACAAAGTCGAATGAGCGAATTTCTCAGGCTGTCGGCAACCGATTGACCTCGGGGATTTTTTGGCGCAATTTATCTTTTTCCTAGCGAAGACTCGACGTGGCTCGCGCGCGCTTGATCTCGCGTCTCTCACCGCGGTTAAGTCCCACCGCGCTCGGACTTAGAATATTCCGTCGCTCACAAAAAAATTCTTCCGTCGCTCGCGGAATCGACTAACTTGCAATTGTTGTAAATTACTGACTTTTAAACATCATAAACTGTACATAATCTGACTCATAAAATTTCGCATTTGATCTTACTCCCAATCTACCTAATCGTCTTCCTAATTCCGCCCATAAAGAATAATTTAAACTATAATTAAAATTTATTTTAATGCATTTTTAATAACAAAAAATTTTATTCTTTTTACTGTCTTTTAAAGTCTGACAAATCGGTTGGCACACAGTTTAGTAGGTTGGAAATTCGTGTACTTGGAAATACACGAATAGGATTTAAAAAATTTATTAGTTTATAATAAATTTCAAATCTTAAAAACGCGTATATCGTGATTGCCAGTTACGTCGATTAAAATTATCAATTTGGTTAATAATCACTGGCGAAGTTAATGTGTTACTCATTCGTTTGAATTTACACCGGTCGACTGAAAAATCGGTGTTCTATCTTATTATTATTACTTAGTCACCTTAATATGTGTTATTGCGATAAATATTATCACAGCCTCAGTGGTCGAATTGGCACGACACCCGCACGGTATACGGGAGGTTCCAGGTTCAAACCCTGGCTGAGGTAATATTTTTCGCAATAATTTCTTTCAATCAGGGGGGTAGGAGATTTTTAATTCTCCAACGAAACTGTGTTTTAAAGTCTGACAAATCGGTTGGCACACAGTTTAGTAGGTTGGAAATTCGTGTACTTGGAAATACACGAATAGGATTTGAAAAATTTATTAGTTTATAATAAATTTCAAATCTTAAAAACGCGTATATCGTGATTGCCAGTTACGTCGATTAAAATTCTCAATTTATTTTTTTTACCTAAAAATTTTTTCAGGCTCACTTTGCCTCGGTCTCCCCTATTGTTAATAAGAAATTGCATTTATTTTATTACCTGACTCAATAGTTTTCTCTGCTTTTGTAGGTTTAAAGTTCATGGTTTTTCTCATTTAAACATCAAATCTTTAAAATATAGCTTTTTTTATGTTATTAAAAGAAGACAACTTTTTACTTCTTCATTATTTAAACATTAATAAATACTTGCTTTATTTCGGTCATTTCGGTGAAAAAGTTAAGGCTTCCATTATTACTTTAATTTAATAAACAATTGCTTTCTTACTTCGATTAAGAGGTTGTGGTATTTATTATTTGAACATTTAATGTTAATTAAAATTTGGTTCCTCCAATTTCTGCTTATTAAAACTTTTAATTTTATTGTCAAGTTGAAAAATTAATAATATTTGTACACAGGAAGAAGAGCAGAAAAAAGAAGAAGAGCGGAAAAAAGAAGAACAAAAAAAGAAAGAAGAACAGTAAGAGGAAGAGGAAAAAAAAGAAAAACAGAAAGAGAAAGAGCAAAAACAAAGAGATGAGCTGATGCACGAAATGCTGAAAGTGCAATTTGCATAATATTCAGCATGGTTGCAACAACAGCAGCAGCTGCAGTCACAACTACAGTTGCGACTCCCTCTGCTGCCAGGTTTGCCTACTACAGCACCACCTGAGCCTCCACAGAACATCATTATAATAGAAGAAGCGTCGACCCCCTTTAGAGGTAAGAAATTAATCCTTAATAAAAGTGGTATAAAAATCGGGAAAAAGTTAGTCCATTCGGTAAGAGATATTGAATTGGATGATTGTGAATTGTAAAAGTTGATATATATGATATATATGTATACAATAATTTAATATGTAATCATGATTCACTTAGTTTTAATTTACAAATTAATATTAATTTGTGAATTGAAGCCTTGTAAATCAGAATTCACTATCAATTTGTGAATTATACCACCTTTAAATCACGAATCATGAATTAAAGCCTGTGTAATTAACTGTTGAAGTATTGAATTTAATTTTTGGTTGAGTTTGCCTATCTAGTTCGATATTTTGTTTTCGGTATGAACGAAGGTAGATCGCGCTCACAAGCACTCCCTACTCCTGTGTGACGAGAAGTTCAGTTGCTATTTGAAATACACGCTGTACGCAAGCATAAAGTCACGCCTCGTAATTTACTCCGAATAAAAGATCCTTAAACCTCCAACAAGTTATGGGCCCAGAGAAACGGGTAAAAATCCGCGAAAATAACGCGAATGAAGTCAGTGAAATACGCGTCAGGAATTTTCGCATATTTGCGTACCGAGAGTATCAGTGATCGGACAATAAATGCTGACTCTAATGCGCATGAAGTTCGTGCGTGACCGTAACGTGTAAGACTATTTCTCGAAGTGTACCGTGCAGTTCAAAATATCAGGACCATGGCAAACCAGGCATCACTGGCAGCCCTTCAGATAGATAAATTGCAAGGGCGCAGTAATTTTAATTCCTGGAAATTTGCGATGCAGGCATACCTTGAGTATGAAGACTTGTGGGGATGCGTGACCGGCGCATCAGAATATGTCGCCGACGCAAAAAAAATGACCCGCGCAAGGTCCAAGATCATACTCTCTGTTGATCCAATAAACTACATACACATTCAGAATAGCACGACTCCCAAGCAAGCGTGGGACAATCTCGAAGCCGCGTTCGAAGATTCAGGATTTACTCGAAGAGTTGGATTGCTCAGGACTTTAGTCACAACGCAATTGCAAAGCTGTGAGTCGACCGAAGAATACGTGAATAAAATCATGACAACAGCGCATAAACTCAACAAGCTCAAATTTGAAGTGAAAGATGAGTGGATTGGCACTCTCCTATTGGCCGGTCTTCCAGAGGAATACAGGCCGATGATAATGGGCCTGGAAAGTTCCGGAATTCCTATATCAGCGGACTCCATAAAAACTAAGCTACTTCAAGACGTGAAGCACAACGCGGAAACGAAACATACAGACAGTGATTCGGCATTTCGTGCTAAGAAGACATACAATAAGTCACGTGGTGTTCGTTGTTATACCTGTAACAAACACGGTCATTTCGCCAAGGACTGCAGAAATAGCGAGAGAAATAAAAATAACAGTGCAAATGATAAGACGAAATCAGAAAGTGCGAAGTATACGAAGAACTCGAGTGATAAAGTGTTTATCTCAGTTAATAAACTTCGAACAAAAGTAAAGACTGGTACATTGATTCGGGCGCGACGAGACACATGAGCTGTCGACGCGATTGGTTCGCGGATATAAGTGAGAGTTTCAAAAATGAAATCGAGATCGCGGACGGTAGAAAAATTTTATCGTGCGAAAAAGGTGATATAAACACCTCGATTGTGATAAAAAACAAGATAGATGAAATAAAAATAAAGGATGTGCTACACGTGCCAGAGCTTGGTGCAAATCTGTTATCGGTCAGTCAGTTAACTGACAAAGGACTAACCGTGAAGTTCAATGACGATAAGTGCTTCATATTAGGAAGAGATAACAGGATCATGGCCACAGCATCCAAGTACAGAGGGCTGTACAAGTTAGATACGCAAAGTGACAGGGCATTTGAAGCAATCATTCCAAGCAACGCCAGATTATGGCACGAACGATTAGGCCATCTTAACCGCAAGGCAATGGCGCTGCTGAACAAGGGTCTGGTGAATGGATATGACTTGCAAGGTATCGACCAAGAAGTTTGTGTCACATGCATTAAAGGTAAACAACACAAATTACCATTCACACACAAAGGTAGGAGAGCTACGACAACTCTCGAGTTAATACACACAGATTTATGCGGCCCCATGGAGACAACGTCTATGGGCGGAGCCAAATATTTCTTAACTTTCATTGATGATTTTTCTAGAAGAGCTACTGTTTACTTCTTAAAAAGTAAAGAAAAAGTACCCAACTATTTCGAAATTTTCAAGAACTTCGCAGAGAATCAGCTAGACAAGAAAATCAAAATAATAAGGTCCAACAACGGCAGGGAATATATCAACAACAAACTCAAGAAGATATTACAAGAATCAGGCATAAGGCATCAGACAACTGTACCCTACACACCACAACAGAACGGTGTTGCAGAGCGGTACAATCGAACAGTCATAGAGAAGGCCAGGAGCATGCTAATAAGTGCAGACCTACCAACCCGTCTCTGGGCGGAAGCAACGTCAACGGCGGTTTATTTACTCAACAGGTCGCCTACAGTAGCATTAAAGTCCAAAACGCCTGAAGAAGCATGGTGTGGAGTGAAACCTGACATATCACACCTCCGCGTATTTGGAAGTAAAACAATGGCACATCCCAAAAGAAAAGAGAAAGAAGTGGGACGCCAAATCAACCGAATGCATCATGCTAGGATATTGTGAAGATTCCAAGGCCTATAGATTGTTGAAGAAAGGGACAAGCGAGATAATCAAGGCACGAGATGTAACTTTTATAGAGCCACACACACACACTCCCTCAACGAAGCCGAAGAAACATATCTAACTGAATCTATCAGAAGACAACATGGAAGAAAAGGAACATGAAGATATCTCAGATAACGAATCAATAATTTCAGTTTCGTCTGCAAGGTCATCTGCAACGCAAGAAGATTTCGATAATTATGAACAAGCTCAGGCAGATATTTTTCAGCAAGACGAGGAAGAACCCCCACCGCAAGTTCAAGAAAAGGCTTTACCGCAACCATCAAGCCAAAATGATAAGAAGCGAAAGGGACAAAGAACAAAGTCAACGGATACAGAAACAGTCACACCACGAAGATCCGCCCGAACAAAAAAGACTAGACAGTTAGACGACCAGGCCACATATCTCACACACGCTGAAGAATCCACAGATTCTTTGAAGGAAGCACTGGAGGACGAGAACGAAAAAGAATGGAGAAAGGCGATGGAGAAAGAGATAAAAAGTCTACGAGAAAACGATACATGGAAATTGGTCGACTTGCCACAAGGAAAAAGAGTAATTAGTACCAAATGGGTATTTAAACGAAAATATGATGAGAATGAAAATCTGGAGCGATACAAGGCACGCTTGGTAGCAAAAGGATGCTCACAAAAATATGGACAAGAATTCGACGAAACGTATGCACCAGTGGCCAGGCTCGCTTCAATTAGATTATTACTCGCCTTAGCAGCAGAAAAGGATCTTCACGTGGACCATCTGGATGTGGACACCGCTTTCCTAAATGGAGAACTCGAAGAAGAAGTCTACATCAGACAACCAGAGGGTTTTGTTGACGTTAATCATCCCAACAAAGTGTGTAAACTTCAAAAGGCAATATATGGCCTTAAGCAAGGCAGTCGTGCCTGGAATATTAAACTAACAGATACACTCAAGCGAATGGGATTTGTACAGTCAAAGGCTGATCAATGTGTCTTCTACAGGAAAGGAGACACAATCACCCACGTGGTCATATATGTTGACGACATATTAATCATAAGCGAGGATAGAAATGAAATGGTAAAAGTCAAGAACGAGTTGAAGAAGAGATTCAACATCAAAGACTTAGGACCAATCAAATATTTCCTAGGCATGCACGTTTATCGCAACAGAAGTCAGAGGAAACTATGGATAGAGCAGCGAAATTACATAGAAACAATTCTTTCAAGATTCAACATGGCTGATTGTAATCCAGTATTGACACCGTTCGACGTTAGTCAGCAACTGATCAAAGACGAGGATTCCAGGACCAATGAAGAGAGGATGGAAATGAAGAAGATCCCATACAGACAAGCGATTGGATCGCTTCTATATTTGAGTCAAACGACTAGACCGGACATCAGTTTCGCAGTTGGCGTTTTAAGCAGATTTACAAGGGATCCGGCCAAAAATCATTGGATGGCTGTAAAGAGAATTTTTAGATACCTCAAAGGAACGGTAAACACATCAATTTGCTACGGATTCAATAAAGACGCAAACTTGGAAATGTTTTGTGATTCCGACTGGGGCAACCAGCTAAACGAAAGACATTCGGTCACAGGATATTTACTACGATTCAATGGTGGACCAGTATCATGGAATTCGAAGAAGCAAACTACGATTGTTCTCTCGACAACAGAGGCAGAGTACATGTCGTTGTCCTCCGCCTGTCAAGAAATTCTTTGGATAAGGAACCTATTACAAGATGTATCAAGGGAATATGTCGCTACTCCAACCAGGGTTTTATGTGATAACAGAGGAAGCATAGACCTTGCTAAAACAGCTGCATATCGCCAAAGGACAAAGCACATTGACGTGAGGCATCACTTCATCAGGGAGCACGTTCAGCGAAAGGACGTAACTATTCAACACATAGAGACCGGTGGAATGATTGCCGACGCGTTGACCAAGGGACTTCCTAAAGAAAGACTAAGACAATGTGCAGTTAAAATGGGTTTATTTTTTGTTTGTTAAGAGACATTAAATTCTAAGGGGGGTGTTGAAGTATTGAATTTAATTTTTGGTTGAGTTTGCCTATCTAGTTCGATATTTTGTTTTCGGTATGAACGAAGGTAGATCGCGCTCACAAGCACTCCCTACTCCTGTGTGACGAGAAGTTCAGTTGCTATTTGAAATACACGCTGTACGCAAGCATAAAGTCACGCCTCGTAATTTACTCCGAATAAAAGATCCTTAAACCTCCAACATTAACAAATCAAATTATAAATTAAAGCCGATGCAGTTTACAAATTAAAATTGATTCATGAATTAAAGTCTGTGTAAACAAATCAAATTTTAATTATAAATTAAAGCCGATGCACATCACAAATCAATTTTGATTTGTGAATTGCACCAGCTTTAATTCATAATAACAAGAAACAAGCTCTCCAGATACACAATCAAAGACACGATATAAGGCAAATGAGAGCTATACGCTGATATTAAAGCGAGATTTAAAATTTGTTTAATAAATTTTAAATCTTTCGTGTATTTCCAAGTACACGAATTTCCAACATACTAAACCGCGCGCCGATTTTTTGTCGGACTGAAAACACAGTTTTCGTTGGAGCATTAAAATTCCTTACCCCCCCCCCCCCCACCTCCCCCCCACCCAAACGAATCATTTGATGCTAATTTAAGCATCATAAATTAATATAAAGAATTTATTGCGAAAAATATTACCTCAGCCAGGGTTTGAACCTGGAATCTCCCGTATTCCGTTCGGGCGTCTTACCAATTCGACCACCGAGGCATATGGTAATATTTATCGCAATAACAAAATCGAAAAAATCGTCATTAGCATCTTGTGATTGTGAAGTGGCTGGTTGTTCCTTTTCGGCGGGTCTCATAATATTATGTGCCAACTGTATCCTTTTAATACAATAATTGTGTTGCTAAAATATAAAATAAAATTTCGAATTAGTAAGACATTTCGACTGAAAAATGACATATTAATCTATTTCCATTTGTTGTGACTTTAAAAACGAAATAATAGGTTTGTGATAACTGAAATACGAAATAAAAATTTTAGACTTAAAGTTGTTTAGAAATCTCGTGAATACTGCATCTATAGTTGTCCCAGATCTTGTCGTTGCCTCTTTTGGATCATTTGTCATGTTCAGTTGTAATTTTTCTCGTAAAAATTCGATCAATGGCGGCGATTCCTCTGAGGCAAAGTTAACGTTGCGTTGAGGATCATAGGTATTTTGTCCAAATCGGAATGAAGTAGCGCAGCACCCTCAACCGTGTATGCCAGTAAAGATTGGTGGATGAATTTTATAATATCTTCGATTTTCTGATTGGGTGAAATATAAATAACCACCATCATTATTGATTGTTTATCCTCCGTAATGCAGTGAGCAGCACATAATTCACCGATGGCCGATGTATTCACGTTTAAGAAATGTGTTTGGCGAAAACTCAAATCCATATGGGCTGTGACAATGGTTGTTCTGTCATTAATGTTATGATAAATTGCAACTCCTCCAGCCCGAACGTTTGGACGTTTGAAGTGGACGACACAATCGAAGTTTGGTATATCCACGTTATCCTCATTATTGAGCCAAGTGTCCGAGAGAAGCAATATCGTTGACTGTTGAACCACTGCACCTGTGAGATCTGCGGAGTGAGCGCGAAGACTTTGACAATTCAAGGATAACATTGATAATCCTCTTCTGCTGTCAATGAAGTCTATCATTAGTCTATCTATTGTCTGTAGTCGATTTAGAGACAATCTACGAAATTCCTCTTGCAAAGAGACCATCGATATTGATGCTCTTCGTCCGTGATAAAACGTTGAATCGTTATGTCGCGACACGATGTAGAGTCCTTCGATATTTGTCACCCGTGACAGCGCCACGTATAGTAATTGCTACGAGTGCGTTTTATCGTACTCGTAGACTATCTCGTTGAACGTGCCTCCTTGAGATTTGTGAATCGTAATTGCACAAGCAGAAACTAAAGGGAAATGATTGCGTTTTGCGACAATAGTTTTGTTGTTATTTAGCGGAATGGTCGATGTTCTTCGTTGTGTTGGAACAGCGGTGTGACTAATGTTGTTGGCCACCATGTATGCAGCTGCTTGTTTTCTTATTTTTTGACCAGTTTTCGATAAGTCGGGAAAGTCCAGCCACACACGGGTAACTTCTCCATCTTCATTATGTTCAATGTGAATTAACTTTCCCACAGCACCATTTGCCAACCCATCTGATACGTCAATATTTGTTGTTATAATGTATGATTTATTCATAACAAATATAATTTCATACGGTAATCCGCCAGTATCGATTGTCGACATTTTATGAAGTTTTTGCTTCACGAAGGCTTCTTGTTCTGCGTTGCGACAACCGACGTAGACGTCCTTTGCTATGGACGAAAGTTTGTTTTCTGCACTGTTTAAAACTAAGTTGTACTCAGTGACAGAGTTGTTCCTGAGGAAAAGACGTATTCCATGCGGACATAGTTGGTCAGCTTCTTCTTTTGTGAAGAATCGTGCTTCGATAAGTTGCAATTCGAGATTGTCCAATGCTGTGCCATTGCCAATTTTAGTCAGTATTGACGCAAAGACTTTATTTGATTGTCGCATCACTTGAGTCAATTCATAAAATTGTAATCCCCGCCACAAAATTGGACCTACCATCCGTTGTCTTGGCTGTTTGTAGATTGGTGTAGCCCGAACTGGTGGCAATTGGCGCAAGTCACCAATTAAAATTACATCCAATCCTCCGAAATTTGTTTCAAAATTGCCAGTGATTTGTTTTAGCCTTAAATCGATTTGTAACAATAGTTCAACACCGATCATACTGATTTCATCAATGATCAAGACTTGAACATATTTGAAAAGTGTTCGGTATTGTTGAACAACCTCAATGGACAAAGGCAATAGCTTTGAAAGAGATATTTTCAAAGCAGTGTGAACAGTGGTCCCATCAATCGCCACAGCAGCTTTTCCGGTTGAAGCACAAGTTATGTAAGCGTTGCAGTATGAATCAGTGTTGGTGAAGCGGTAATAAATTTCCATGAGAAGTTTGATGACAAAAGTTTTACCGCATCCAGCTGGACCAGTGAAGAATATTTGTAGCGGTGAGCGATTTGCAGACAGAATGTTAGAGATGACATGAAGCAAAAGTCCTTCTTGTTTTTTGTTTACTTTTCTTATTAGTTCACAGAATTGTTTATGAGGTATAACATTCTCTCTTTTCTTTGCAATCGCGCCAAGTTTATTCAATGTTGCAAGACGAAGATCGCTGTTAATGTCGGAATGTGGATTGTTGTATAACTGTTCGAACGGGTTGGGTTCCGGATACCTGTTGGCTACGTCTTGTATCTCTTCTTCGTCGTTAGGGACTCCATCGTCACGACATAACTGTCGACAAATCTCAATAATTTTGTTAATGTCCAAGTTCGACTCAAATTCTTTACACCGTTGTAAAATCAAGTCTTGATTTTCATCGTAAATGTTTATGAATTTCATATCCGCCAGAATATCCTCTTCTTCGTTCCTAAATGCTATGTGTAAAGTAACCATTTCACGTTTGTACTCATTGTAATCTGTTGCCATATCATAATTTCGATAACGAATCACTCGCGGATCTTTTCGTTCAGTGTACATCCCTTCCGAAATTTTTGTATATTTTGAGACAAACTGCGAGAGTGTGACATTTTCCATATTTTCGGGTCTTTTTTCATATTTGTCGAACCAATTTTCTTTCCAAATGTTTGTTGAATCAGCGTCGCAATCCATTTCTTCTAATTCTTTCTGGGTTTTTTTAATTCGTTGTCGTTCAATAGGCCAAACCGTCGGAATGTAGACTGAGTGCGACAGAGCTTTTCGACATGGGTTCACGCAGCAAGTACCAGGCAGCTTCTTGGCTCGTCATTTCGACATTGTTGAGCATGTCGACACTCATTTTCCTTGTAATTTCTACGACGTCGAACTCAGGGTGTTCGTCCATGATTTGAATAATTTGACGCTGCAAGTTACTTACGCCTCTGTTGGTTTTATTTACATACTCCACGACATAAGCTGCACAAGAGTACTCTTCAATGATGAACTGGATGTCCATGTTTGACTTCACAACGCTGAGCAAGAATGGATTGAATGGATTGTGCCACCTTTCGCTCGGTGTACGTTTGTAGAAAACTCTTGGCCTTGTAATTCCAGCCCGAAGTATATTTAGATAATCTTCATCGGAAGTTATGTCGTTTCTCTCGTAGAACGTGTCAAAATCGGGATAGTCTTCATTTTCGAAATTCACCCTGAGGTCTTTGTAGCGTTGAGCATAACTTGCAAATGCAGGATCCGCTTTCGGCATAGGCGTTAATATAGTTGTCGATCGGCATGGCATAAAAGGTGCTTCAAATCGGCATTTTTGTTGTTTATTTGCGACAATTTTTTTATAGCAGGTAAATGAATGCCTATGGGTTTGCAGTTTAATATTTCCAGATGATTCTGATGATGAAACCGAGATCAAACTATCAATCAATGCTATAGCATCTTGATAATTATCACCATGTGCGTCGCGTGGAGTATTCTCCAGCCACAGTAGAATGTGCGCGTGCGGACTACCACGATGCTGAAATTCAATGCGCTTGAAGTAATGGGTCACTCGATACTGTCCAAACGGTGAAGATTTCTTTGATTGCAGAATCGTCATTATAACATTGACCAATTTATTGAAGTAAATAGCACAAGTTACTGCATCTTCATTTATAAGCGTACTTTTTTCGATGAAATTTAACAGCGATGCTTCATCTTCAGAAATCTCGATTCCATTGTTCTTCAATTTGTATAACAGTCGTAATAAACCAGGCCATCCAATTTCATTAGCACTTATAGTCAGGAACAATGTCGGTTTTCCTAGCTGCCTGATCATGGCAAAAAGATCCCTTTTTCGTTCTGCCCAGTACCAAGTAGAATTTGGTATAGTTCGGAGGAAGGCAAGATTGCTTTCAATGCAATTGTTGATATATTCTTCCGATTCTATTTGTTGCCGAGTAATATTTGTATTTTTACCAACGTGTTTGAAAGCAACAGTGAGAGCATCACGAACTCGTAATCTCAAAATTTTCATCGCCATGTGTAGCAGATGATAAGGAGTTACTCCGCGTCGGTCTGAACGCCTTAGTTCACTTGAAGCCATCATGAATGGTGTCACTCGCACGCCCTCTCTAAATGTTCGAAATTGACCAATATAAATTGCAGGGAAAGAAAGTTCCTCGGCATGCTCGTCGAACAGTAAACTTTGGGGGACGTTATTTTCTCCTGGTGCGATCCGTAAATATTTCTCATCGTTCCATAGTAGTGTTTGTTGTTGAGCAATGAGGCTTTCTTCAATTGGTATACCTTCGCTCATCTAATCTCGAGGAACTTGTTGGAGGTTGAGATCGGTGTTGAAGAATGATACATCTATTGTAACGTCGTACAAGGCATAAAGGGGAGTGGTCACTAAATGTTGCAACCATGCCTTTATCGAACGTTTGTTAACCAAGCCGTGTAAATAACTAGATGTGTGAATTTTTTTTCGTTTGATATGAACGTTAATACAGTGGTTATCGTCAATGTCTCTTGGTAATCGATTGACCATTGTATTCACAGAAACTGGTACATTAATAATTTGTCCATAAATACCATATTGCCCGTGAACGTGTCGCAGTCGCCTGATTTGCATGAATGGAATCCGCGGAGAAATAAGTCTCTCTGACACCAAATCCAATGGAGGTAAATGCGCCGGTATTTCCGGATATTTGAAACCGTTGTACGTAGACATTGCAGGGATGTTTTGTTTGTCCAGCGACAGTTTGCAAGAGGAGCATATCGCTATATTTCCCATATCGACGTTTGGAAGGAATGTTTTTAGTATTTCTTCATTTTGTGCCGTCAGTTTTTTTAAATCGTCCTTGAACCACAATCTGTCACAAACCGAGCACGCATGACCGAAAGTATTATTTATATTACACGTGCGTGGAAAGTGGCCTGTGGGGAATTGCTACCGCCATTTCTCCCTAGCGTAGAGTGGGGGAATCGAGAGCCTTTTTCTTGTCAGCGTGCTGCCTGCGTGCAGCGGTAGATAGTGAGACCTTGTTCAGCGCTCGACCGAGAAGGTTCTTAACGTTCGTAATAAACCTGTTCTTTTCCAACCATTAATTCTGTGTGGCCTATCAATTACCTCCATCACGTCTACAAAGGATTGTGGATCCGTCCTGGGATCAGACGAGAGTCAATATCCCACATTGGTGACCCCGATGTGATCGGCGAGAAGGAAGTTGCCGGATCTCTGCCGGCAGCTGATTGGGCATTACCGCACAGCGAGCAGGGAGGAATCTGGACACCTTCATCAAGGAAAACGAGGCGATTCACAGCCAGGCTTTGGCAAGAACGAGCGTTCCCGCGAGCCCACGACGTTATCATCGAAAGCAGGCACCGGCGCGCAGGACAGCGCGCGGCGGGCATTAGCACGGCATAGCGCACCGCTGCAGAGGACGTCGCCACGCAGGTACGTGGCCATCCACCAGCACGGGAGTGCTGCATCGCTGCCTAGAACGCCGCTACGAAAGATACGTAGCCATCCACCACGGGCACGCCGTATCGTAGCTGAGATCGTCGCATCGACGGTGCCAGCAGCAGTGGGCGCACGCGAGGACATCGTCGTCATCGGCAGCCGTAGATCCATTGTCTGCAACGGTCGAGGTACCACCGGGAGGTTCGGTCCGTGAACAGTCTAAAAGAACATTTTTGTTTGGCGCGTCGCGCGTACCGCCATTGCGTCTCAGAATTTTCGAACCATCTTATGTTCGCGCGTGTTGGTGCAAGTCCGCGCATGTCAGTAGCCGCCCAGGCAACGCTCTCGTTCTAGTTCGCGCGTCCAACGTCGCTAAAACAATAGAACGCAGCGCAACGCGACGCGATCGTCTTTTCAAGCAAAATAACATCGCGCAACGCGACGCCGTTATCGTCACTACCGAGTCCTATCGAAAATATTGACCTCGCGAGCGATAAATTTGAGAACAAACCACACTTCGCGTACTCAACACAATGCCGCCCCCCACGATCGAAGAATTGCAGGAGCAAGTGGTGCAAATGCGGGCCGCGCTTCAAGACGTGCAAGGGCAAGCCGGTGTAGGGCCTCCGCGCGTCGATGCGTATCGGATTCCAAAAATTCCACCGTTCTTAATCAAAGACCCGGTTATATGGTTTATTCAAGTCGAAGCTACGTTCGAAACTACGCGTATAACCGATCAAAAAACTAAGGCACATTACGTTATTATGTCACTGGATGCGGAAGCTATCGCTTGTTGTAGAGATCTCATCGCAGAGCCTGATGAACATGAACCGTATGACAAATTAAAGGCGCGTATAATAGACAACTTCTCAGCGTCAGCCGAAAGTCAACTTCGTCAGCTAATTAAGGGGCAGGTCTTGACCTCTGGAAAACCGTCGCACATTCTCGGCAGACTACGTAATCTGAATCCGGACAAACGCTGTGACGACGCGGTTTTGAAAACAATTTTTTTTTGAGTATCTCACTCCTTACACGCGCGGAATTTTAGCAACCTCCAAGTGTACAGACTTGGACAAGCTAGCCAAAATGGCCGACAAGATAGCTGAAACATCCAGCGAGTCTACCTACTGCGCGGCTGCGTCCACTAATGAATCGATATTGTCCGTTAAAAAATCACAATCATCTGATTTAGAAAGCAAGGTCGACCGCCTTGCTACCGAACTCGCAGCTCTCTCGACATTAGTCAAGCGATCGAGCAGGTCACGTACCGACAGCGGTTCGAATCAAAATCGCGCGCGTTCCAAAAGCAGATCCAGACTCTGTTGGCCTCACAGGACCTTCGGAGATAAGGCGCGCGCATGCAAGGGCACCGATAAGTCCCCGTGTTCGTGGCCGAAGTGCAAGGCCATTACAAATGAGAAAGGAAATGAGAAGGGGGAATAGTCGGGTCTGCCCTAATGAAGGCGAATGAAGCAGACCCCAATTCATTGGTACGCCTCCACATTCGCGATCGTCGCACTGGGGAACAATTTCTTATTGACACGGGCGCAGAAATCTCATTGCTTCCGGTCGGTAACGCCGTCAAGCAAACTCCCAGTAATTTTAAATTATACGCAGCAAACGACACTCTAATCAATACGTATGGGCAGTCATTTCGAACCTTGCACCTCGGTATACGTCCACTCACGTGGAAATTTTGTGTAGCATCAGTACCGTATCTAATCATTGGGGCCGATCTGATCAAACACTACGGTCTCTTGCCTGATCTTAAGCATCGCAGGCTTATCGACCCAATAAATAACGCGTTTACTCGAGGCGTCGTTAAGATGGTTTCAAGCTCACCTATCAGCATGATCAACCCTACCATAAAATTCGCGCGATTTTTAGCTGAATTTCCGGAGGTTATCGGGCCTAAGCAATCGGTTCGAACTAACAAAGGTGATTTTATGCATCACATAATTACAACGGGTCCACCCGTTGCCGAGCGTCCGCGTAGACTATGCCCAGAGAAATTAAGAATCGCGAAAGCAGAATTCAAGCGGTTGATCGAGCTCGGTATTTGTGCACCGTCCAGTAGCCCCTGGGCTAGTCCCATCCATATGGTTAAAAAGAAAGACGGTTCGTGGAGAATTTGCGGAGATTATCGTCGTCTCAACGCGGTTACCGATCCGGACAGGTTTTCCGTTCCGCATTTGCACGACTGCTCCTCCAACCTTCGTGGAAAAACTATATTCTCCAAGCTCGATCTCTACCAAGCATACAACCAAATTCCGGTCGCGCCAGTAGACGTTCCCAAGACGGCAGTCATCACGCCGTTCGGACTCTTTGAGTATAAATTTATGACATATGGCCTTAGAAACGCCAGTCAAACATTCCAGCGTAAAATTTACGGTGCGCTTGGCGACCTGGAATTTGTGTTCGCTTTTATCGATGACATTCTCATAGCATCCTCAACACCGGAGGAGCATGAGAAGCATCTGCGAATTGTATTACAGCGGCTGCAGGAATATCAACTACGACTCAACGTCGAAAAGTGTCGGTTTGGAGAGCCTGAAATGGAGTTTTTCGGTTACATTGTTAATAGTGAAAGATGTGCACCATCCCCCGAGAAGGTTCAAGCCATTCTTAACGCTCCCAAACCCCGCACTATTCTTGAATTGCGCCGCTTTCTCGGTAGTATTAACTTCTACCGCTGACTCTTGCGCGACGCGGCCAGTTTTCAAGCGCCACTTAATGAGTATCTTCGAGACTCGCGCAAGAACGATAAACGATTGGTCGCGTGGACTCCTGTCACGGAGGAAGCTTTTGCTAAATGCAAGGAGAACTTAGCCAACGCAGCTATGCTGGCACACCCGGCGGAAGCGGCAGAAACTCGTCTTGTTTGCGACGCGTCTGACTACGCCATGGGAGCAGTTCTCGAACAGCGCCTCGACAAATTATGGAAACTTCTTGGGTTTTTCTCGCGCAAATTTTGTCCAGCGCAACTAAAGTATAGCGCCTACGATCGCGAATTAACAGCTATTTATGAAGCGTCTAAGTATTTCCGATACTTTTTGGAGGGTCGTGACTTCAAAATAGTTACGGACCACAAACCGCTCATTTACGCGTTTTTACAACGTTCCGATAAAGCCTCGCCGCGGCAGCAAAGACAACTCTCCTTCATTTCACAATTTACCACGCGTATCGAGCACATATCTGGTAGCGACAAAGTCGTCGCCGATTTTCTTTCTCGCGTTGAAACCATTCGCTTGCCAACCGAAATCGAATTAAACGAGCTCGCCGAGCAGCAGGAACGCGACGAAGAACTACAAGTTATCCGCGAGACTCCGGACTTTCCGCTAACAATGAAACGGATTCAGTGGGGCCCAACCCATACCACGCTTTATTGTGAGATGACCGGAGAAGCCATCCGACCGTACATACCGGCATCTCTTCGCAAACGCGTATTCCATTTATTTCATGACTCGGCTCATCCAGGTGCCAAAGCCACAGATCGCGTTATTCGCCAACGTTACGTGTGGCCCAACATGCATCGTGACATCGTGAAATGGTGCAAAAATTGCATTGACTGTCAACAGTCAAAAATCTCTCGGCACGTGCAAACGATTCCAGATAAATTCGTCGCACCGGACGCCCGTTTCGAACATATACATATAGATATAATAGGTCCCTTGTACGAGTCGGACGGGTACAAATATTGCCTTAGGCTCACCGATCGATTTTCGCGTTGGCCTGTAGCGGTCCCTCTAAGAAATATCGAGACTACAACAATCGTGCGAGCGTTTTACGATAATTGGATCGCAAACTTCGGTGCGTCTAAAACATTGACCACCGACCAGGGCAGTCAGTTCGAATCGCAACTATTTACAGCGCTTTTACAGCTAATCGGCTGTCAGCGCATTCGCACTACAGCGTATCATCCTGCCTCGAACGGTCTAATAGAGCGATGGCACAGAACCTTTAAAGCCGCAATTATGTGTCACGCAAACGAAAAGTGGACAAATGTGCTTTCAACCGTATTACTGGGTTTACGCACTCACGTCCGTCTCGACACCGGAGCGTCGCCCGCGGAATTTGTGTACGGAACAACCCTGCGTATTCCGGGTGAATTCGTACTTCCAGACGATTTCACTCCTAACCCGCACGCATTTATCGAAGAATTTCGCGAACACATGCGTAAGGTCAAACCAGTTCCAATAGAACACAAACTTAAAAAACGTGAATTCTATTTCAAGGACTTACAATCTTGTATACATGTTTTTCTTCGCGTAGGAGGCACTAAAAAAGCTCTCGAACGTCCGTACACAGGGCCACATCGTATTATTAAGCGAGTTGCCGACCGCGTTTTCGATATAAATGTAAACGGCACCAAGCGCAGCGTGTCTGTAGAAAATTTAAAACCGGCATACTTTGTACACGACGACTTAGCTAATCCGACGCCAACGTGCAATCAAGCACTCAATCCGTCCGTCGTTGCACAACCAGCGTTAAGGACATACGCGCGTCCTAAAAAGAAAGTTACATTTGCCTCTCAAATAAGTACCCAAAAAGTTTATGTTCCTCACGAAGCAATGTACACCAAAGTTTAAGTTAAGAGTATATTTAGTATAACAAGCAAGCTATTCAAATAGTAGCATTAATTCGTTGTCACTCGGGGGGGAGTATGTGGGGAATTGCTACCGCCATTTCTCCCTAGCGTAGAGTGGGAGAATCGAGAGCCTTTTTCTTGTCAGCGTGCTGCCTGCGTGCAGCGGTAGATAGTGAGACCTTGTTCAGCGCCCGACCGAGAAGGTTCTTAACGTTTGTAATAAACCTGTTCTTTTCCAACCATTAATTCTGTGTGGCCTATCAATTACCTCCATCACGTCTACAACGGATTGTGGATCCGTCCTGGGATCAGACGAGAGTCAATATCCCACAGGCCCATTCCGCGCGCGCCATCTGTGCGGAAAATAGTCAATTCCATACACGAGAAATTTCTCACTATATTCCCGCACTGAGTGCGGGAATATAGTGAGAAATTTCATTCCTGCACGACTCATTGACCACACTCTCCTTATTTTCCCCAATCATCCTGTATGTCTTTTCCACTAGAATCCTCTTATTTCTCACATGTTCTTAACGACATCTCGCGGCGCGCGGAAACACTCGCGAATTACCACAGCGATAATCAGACATAACCTTCCCAAATCACTGAAACGTACATAGTAAAGTCATTGTGAACATACACAGTAAAGTAACAAAAAATAAAAAAGAATTCGCTCCAGAGTCTGTTAGCAGCGTGGCAGAAGTGCGACGAAAGGTGTGGCCAGTATAAGAATGAGGATTTGCTAATTGTAGATATGATGCGATAATTGATGGAATCTTTCCGAATTTGTTGATTCCAACTGGTTGAATGGTGCACTTTCCATCTTGATAATTTAGAAAAAATCTTTACTTTCTTGTAATATATAAATATAAAATGTTAAAATGTAAAAAAATATATAAATCTAATTTCTTTTTATGCCTTACAAAAAACGTACAAAGCTTTCTTTCTTTTGCATATATTAATCATGACCGATACTAAATATATTTCTCATCTATTTGCTCCTGTAATAAACGTTGCTTTTAATAGGCGGGGGAGAGACTCCGCCCCTCCCCGCCTGCGCCGCGACTATCGACTCGGGGGGGCTTCGCCCCCCCGAACCCCCCCGTATGTTCCCATTTCTCTCAATTCGGGGGGGCTTCGCCCCCCCTCGCCCCCCGCAAGTCCTTTAAACTTTAAACGCACTTGTAATATAAAATAGTGTGTGTAACATGTGCGGGTTGAAAATTGGACACTCGTGCGGGTGATCGCACTCGCCTTCGGCTCGTGCGTCCACTCCGCATTCGTGTCCAATTTTCAACTTCCCGCACTTGTTACACAAATAACTTTTTTTAATTTTTTATTGAATTCATTATGAGCAATTTTATGTTGACGATAACCACGGTATGACGGAATAGACTCTGCACACGGAGCATCTAGATTTTGTAATTCCTCCGCGTGTAATTGAGCAACATTGGCGAGTAATGGTTTTTCCCGAACTCTGTATTCCCGTATACATTCCGCCGCACTTTGAGCCGGAGTTGTGGTGGCAGCAGTAGCGCTGTCGTCAAGCAACGCCATTTTTCGAGCTCTATGGTGCACGTTCCGCCGCACTTTTCGCCGAACTTGTGGTGGCAGCAGTAGCGCTGTCGTCAAGTAATGTTTTCGTCCGAGCTCTATATTCTCGCATACGTTCCGCCGCACTTTTAGCCGGAGTTTTCGTGGCAGCAGTAGCGCTGTCGTCAAGTAATGTTTTCTTCTGAGCTCTATATTTTCGCATACATTCCGCCGCACTTTTAGCCGGAGTTTTTGTGGCAGCAGTAGCGCTGTCGTCAAGCAATGTTTTCTTCCGAGCTCTATATTCCCGTGCACGTTCTGCAGCACTCTTTGCCCGAGTTTTTGTTGTATTGGCTGTAGTACGGTTTTTCTTGCGCAATTCTCGTTCTTGGTCCACATTCAATTTTGCCATTTTGATTAATTAGCACTGGCTAACACTACGAAATGCACTAATTGCTCAGCCTCGCCTAAAAACACAAAACTGAATGTCAAAAAATCATTTTCTTACATTAAATTAAAAACAATTTTGAAAAAATGCGGATAAATTTTTCTCAAAATTAACGCAAAACTCAATGTCAAAAATCATTTTTTTACATTTTTAAACAACATATTTACTTATGTTTCAATTTTAAACAAATTAATAAACAAATTTTTGACATGGGGTTAGTGCTATTTAAAATCTTATATTTTTATAAATCATTCCCGTGCTTCAAGTTTGTTTGCGCGCGGTTTAGAGTTTTTCACGACGAACTGAGATAGCCAGTATCGCTCAGAAAGAGCGAGAGGTAAGGCTGGCGGAAGTGCATGACAGAGAAAGTGACAGTTCGGAGCGAACCCAATAAACACATGATGGTATATTAAACATTTATTAAATTTATAGTTAGTATAAAAGTGATATAAGTATACCAGATAAACGTTTTAATTGTAATGGTTTATATACCGTCGTATAATATACGATAATAATATCCGTTTTTATTATGTTTATATAATACAAAACGGATTTTATGCGTTGAAAAATAGTATATGTGTATACAAAATATTTGTTTATATAAAGTCGTATGATATACATTATACAGTAAAAATATCCGTTTTTATTATGTTTATATAATACAAAATGGATTTTATGCGTTGAACTCGTTGTAGAATGGTATATGAGTATACGAAATATTTGTTTATATAAAGTCGTGTAATATACGGTAGTGATATCCGTTTTTATTATGTTTATATAATACGAAACGGATTTTATGCATTGAAGAATGGTATATGAGTACCTATACGAAATATTTGTTTACATGTATAGAATCGTATAATATACAATAATAATATCCGTTTTTATTATGTTTGTATAATACAAAACGGATTTTATACGTTGAAAAATAGTTTACGAGTATACGAAAATGTGCACTCGCAATCGGGTTTCGTTCGTTGAGCGCGGTCGGCTGGTATAGCCTTGTAAAAGACTCGGCAATCAAGGTACTTAGGAGTGGTTGGATAGAGAAACGACGTATCTTCGGATGTGCGGTATGTACAGTCGCGGACAGAAAGGTTGTCTGAGTTTTCGTGATAGGTTTTGGAACGCACTCTAACCTGTGAGCGATGATAGCCTCTGCTGACAGACTTGCGCAGCGACGCATTATTAGAGCATACAGATCATGTATACGAGGTGTCAAATAAGTAAGAATAGCAGCTAGCAAGAAAGGTAAGATAATAATTAATACATACATAAGGAAGTAAATAGGTAAGAGTAAATTTAATACAAGTGTAAAAGAGAGAAAGTATAGAAAATCTACCTAGTATATTCCAACAAATATAAAATTATTGTAAATTATTGTAAATTATTATAAATTATTATCTACAAGTTATTATAAATTTTTATAAATTAATATAAATTATTATAAGTATTTTATAAACGTAAGTATTAATTAATATGTATTATGTTATCTGTATATATATTCTTCAGATAATGGAACATTGAAATGATCAGCTTCACGCAAGTCGTCAATGGAATTATACGAGCACTTTTAGACGTATTATTGAAGAAATCGCTGCCGTCAGGTCGCAAATTGTTGATTCTGTGCCCTTCTAGTCGCAGGTAAAATTAGAGAGAACTTTCTTTTTTTAGGAAGTAAAATTAATTTAATTTAATTTAATTTATTTTTATTATATTATATTAAATTATAATATATATAGTCTTATATTCTATATATTTACTAATTTATATATCACTTTTTCTACAGGCAGATAACTGTATAAAAGCCAATGCGTGTAATAAGTTGTGTAATATTTTGCTGGAGGCGGAACGTAATGCTAAGATACATCATGTGGCCTGTAACTTTGTGAAGCAACCTGGTCACATCTATCACTTGTATCAACGGGAATCAGGACAGCTTTATTTTTCCATGCTTAGTCAAGAGGTAAATGCTTTCGATACCTTCAAAGCATCAATATAAACCTTGGAATTATAATATATTATCTATTTTGTGTAATATATATAACATTACGTTTCTATAGGCAGTAAATAGATTTGTGTTGGTTGACTTTTACTCTTTAAAAAGTATTTGGAATAAGACTGAATAAGACTTCAATAAGCAAAATGAATACATCTCAGTGCAACCAACGATTAAAACTATTTCATGAGCACTACTGAACATCTATACAGACGTTCACAGGAACGACGAGAACAACGAAGCAAATTCGAATATAAGATAGATATATGCGACGTGACATTGCAGAATGTGGCTTTATATATAGGTACAGACAAATGAGGATTCTTTTAATTAAAATTGTATAACATTATTTTACTATATTATTTTTTATTATTATCTTTTGTTCGTATAATAGTAAAACCTGCATGCTTTGAATGTTACAGACTTACGTTTATTAACGGAAATTCCTGATATGCGATCGCAATCATCAATTCCTGGTCGTCGACATGTCGCAAAATCGCAAAGTCCAGTGCAGTGTTATTAATGTTCGATGTATTAGGTACTACATCTAAACATGTGCATTTTTAATTTGTCATTGCTAATACTTTTTGTAAAAAGTACTGTCTACTGAATATTTATACATATATATATACACCATATAATTATACTAACAATAAGTTATATTACATAATATGCTAAATTACATTTCTACTGTTATAATATTAAATTAAGAGAATTAACAATTTATGCAATACAAATAATTACTTATTGCATTCTAACATCAACGCGGCTATCAATTATTTAAATCAATGTTCACACATATGTGACATATGTCATGATATGATTCGAGCCGCAACTCTAAATGATTTTTATTTTTAAAACACTGCGACATGAATAATACAAATTTATTATAGCTGCCGAAAGATGTGTTCGAGAAGATAATAATCTAGCTGATAGGATACTATTAGCGTTCTTATGTGATTTGTAAGTGTAAGTCTGACGAATAAATGCTCACTCTTTGGAATGCGACGACCTGAATAGGCATGACGCATTCTCACAAAAGGTTTCTTTTTAAAAAGATTCCAAGTTAATGTACTAATAAACATCTGTACAGACATTCACAGGAACGACGAGAACAACGAAGCAAATTCGAATATAACGTAGATATATGCGACGTGACATTGCAGAATGTGGCTTTTATTTCTATTGGAGACAGTCAATTTGTCTAATATTGCACCGCATCAAAAGTGATTTCAAAGGAGCAACGGATATGGCTTTCGCTTTGTTCACCTTTCACTCATTCAACATTTATTCTCCTGATTCACACACGCACACACACTTTTAATCATATTGCAATATGATGAATTCAATCACTCATCGAGAATTATCCATTTTACATTCATGCAACATTCATACATCGCCATTCTTGGAGGGTCACTCAATATCGCGTGACGCCTCCATTATTCTCAATCACGCTATTCAATCTTCGGGGCATTGACTCTACTAAATTTTGAAATAATGCGGGTCTTGCGCGGAGACCCTCCCACTTTTCCAAAACATATTGCGCAAGTGCCTCGCGTGTTCTCTGAATTTGAGGGTCCCACTCTTGTACTATAATGCCCCAAACATTTTCTATTACATTCATATCTGGGGATTTGGCTGGCCAGTTCAACGTCCTGAGGTTGGGTTGCTCAGCCAGCCAATTATGGACAATTCTCGCTCGATGCACTCCTGAATTGTCTTGAACGAAATTTACGTACGGTATGCCAGGAAAAGTCTCCGCTACATATGGCATCATCACGTCAGATAATATGTTGATGTATTCCTCGCTGTTCATATGTGGTGTTGTGCGAACAAGCGGCCCGGGGCCTTGCGAGGTCATACATCCCCAAAATCCTAACGTGATGTGTCCACTTCGTGCACGAAAACGAACATTTTCCTCTGCATACCTCGTTCCTCTCGTTCTCCACAATGTCACTCTACCAGACTCATCTGTTGAAAATACCTTCTCATCTGAGAAGATAGTACTCACCCATTCTTCCTGCCATCCTAAGTGTTCCAACGCGAAAGCCATACGTTGCTCCTTGTGGTTGCCGGTTAATAGTTCTTTCTGCGCGGGAATTCGGTGATGATAGCCGCGCTGATGCAAACGGCGTTGCACGGTACGATCACCGCAGGGCAAATTTAAATTCGTCCTTATTTGCAGCGACGATTGAAAGCCACATTCTGCAATGGCATTTACAATGGCATTATCCTCTTCTGGGCTTGTTTTTCGTGGTCGTCCTGGAATTGGGGATGGATTAGCATGCCCCAGCGCGTCAAATCTACTCGTTATGCGACGAACCGTTCTTTCCTGCAATAAAAACGCATGTTATGTTTTTAAGAGTATAGAACCATTTGTATACACATTTTTTACACTTTGTTTTTTTATTATATATATAATTTTTATTAATATTGTTATACAATTTTTATATATTATTAATATTATTATACAATTGCTATATATTAATATTGTTATAAAATTGTTATCACTGTAATAATGTTATATAAAATATATAATTTATTTATTTTAAAAAAGCACACACGCACGCTTCTTTGCAATTGTGTACTAAATTAGCAATAAGTCATAGAAACGACGTTGTCTCTTGTCAAAAGTTGTCATTTCCAAATTGCATCTGAATGTCGGCATTTATGAGTAACAAAAGCTGAATGTATTGAGTTTAAAATACTTCTTATATTTTATGCATACAATTCACACAATCTCATTTTCTAGATGTTTTGTGTAGAAATGCAATCGGCATTGTTCTCTTATCGTCTGTTGACCTCTGAAAGTTTATAGCACATCCATGAGGTAACATTTGGACATGAAGGACTCAAACGACGTCCTTTTGGCGATTTATTTTTATCTCGGCAATATTACTTACACTTATGTTCAACTGCGATGCTATGTCTCTCGGACTCAAGCCCGTATCCCTTAACGCTATGATTTCTCCTCTTTTGAATTGGCTTGTGGGACCAGGCATCTTGCAATATAATTTTTAAGCAAATAATTATTTAACGATGCGCTTCTCTACGTCGTCACGGTTGCGTAAAGGACGCCACATCAGAACAAATAAATAACAAATGCTATGCAATCATCGATGGTTCTTTTGTTCTTCATTCGTTTTTGGACGTAGAGAAGCGCATCGTTAAATAATTATTTGCTTAAAAATTATATTGCAAGATGCCTGGTCCCACAAGCCAGTTCAAGAGAGAAGAAATAATAGCGTTAAGGGATACGGGCTTGAGTCCGAGAGACATAGCAGCGCAGTTGAACATAAGTGTAAGTAATATTGCCGAGATAAAAATAAATCGCCAAAAGGACGTCGTTTGAGTCCTTCATGTCCAAATGTTACCTCATGGATGCGCTATAAACTTTCAGAGGTCAACAGACGATAAGAGAACAATGCCGATTGCATTTCTAAACAAAACATCTAGAAAATGAGATTGTGTGAATTGTATGCATAAAATATAAGAAGTATTTTAAACTCAATACATTCAGCTTTTGTTACTCATAAATGCCGACATTCAGATGAAATTTGGAAATGACAACTTTTGACAAGAGACGACGTCGTTTCTATGACTTATTGCTAATTTAGTACACAATTGCAAAGAAGCGTGCGTGTGTGCTTTTTTAAAATAAATAAATTATATATTTTATATAACATTATTATAGTGATAACAATTTTATAACAATATTAATATATAGCAATTGTATAATAATATTAATAATATATAAAAATTGTATAACAATATTAATAAAAATTATATATATAATAAAAAAACAAAGTGTAAAAAATGTGTATACAAATTGTTTCAACTCGAAGGACCAGAAACTCATCCGGAGTCAGAAGCCAGATTCGTTTCGAATGCGGTGCGGTGTAGGGAGGTTCGCGCTCCGTTTAGGTACGCGGTAGGATTGTGGAATCGTAGGGCAGGCAATTTCAGTCAGTTTTAGAGTCTTGTTGTTTGTACTATGAGAACGTCTTTATTTGCCAAGGTGTCACAAACATGGTTTCACGTGAACACCAGACTGATGGCACTTGTTTGTCGAATGATCGTGTCGAGCGAGAACATTGACTTTGTACAAAATGGCCGATAACGGTGCACGGCGCACGAGGCGCTTACAGGAATATCGCGGAATGTTCTTCACGCGGTCGAGCGGCCGACCGCGACACCTGACTCGAATATGGCCGATAACGGCGCACGGCGCACGAGGCGCTTACAAAATAATGTCCTTTACACGATCGAAATCTCGAACGCAGCACTTGCACAAATATGGCCGATAACGGCGCACGGCGCACGAGGCGCTTATAGAAAAATCGCGGAATATCATTCACGCGGTAGAGCGGTCGAATGCGGAATGTTATAAAAACAACGTGGTCTTTGAATTCGTCTCACAAGATGTGACGATCGAGACGGTGCAGATCACTCACCGCTTGTGAGACTACACTTTAACTCTCGCGAAGGGTGACGGCCGAGCGCGGCGCAGATCACTCGCAATCCGCGAGATTGCATTTGATTCTTGAACTCTCGCGAGGGGTGACGGCTGAACAGCGCAGATCACTCGCAACCCGCGAGGTTGCATTTAAACTTTGAACTCTCGCGAGGGGTGACGGCTGAGCACAGCGCAGATCACTCGCAACCCGCGAGGTTGCATTTGAACTTTGAACTATCGCGAGGGGTGACGGCCGGAGGCGGCGCAGACCACGCGCAACCCGCGAAACTGAATACTGCCGAACACGGCACTTAACTTTGAACTGATGGCACTTAAAGTGCGTTGAAAAATGTACTGTCCGTCACTGGACTAATGAGACTTTGCAGCGGCACGGTGAACCACGAGGTCGTGCGAAGATATTTTGCTACGACACGCGGGATGACGGAGCTCACGGCGGATATCTTGTCGCGACGCGAGCGGAAAATCTTGTCGCGGTACGAGCGCGGATCTCGTGTCGACGCGAGCCAACCTTGTCGCGGCACGAGCTGAGATCCTGTCGGCGCGAGCGGAGATCTTGTCGCGGAACGAGCGGAGATCTTGTCGCGTGGCTCACAACCCGGTTCGCTCCTGCACGAATTCGCGGGTGTAACACGTGTGGTTCATCGGCCGGCTACAAACGGACTCTCTTGCGCGTATCTGGCGGCGCCGCGACGCGATGAAGAAGAACCATGCTCATCGATCTAGATAGATACGCGGGTCGATGTGCGAATGCTCGCGCAATTTTATTGGTCGCGACGCGCCAATCGGAGCGGGATCGCGTGAGGCTTACTTCACCCGTCGCGAAGGGCTCTCCGTGCGCGTGAAATTCGCCCAATCCTGAACATACCGCCCGCCTCGAAACGTTAGTTTCGAATGCAATTCGACATTTGTTTGAACCACGCTCCGAGGGGTCCGGATGCACGCGGAATGAGGAGAGCGTTCGCTGTAGCGAACGAGAATGCACGGGGTGTCGGCACCACTGTGCCGCCCGCCATGGCATATAACCTTGAGCTATCTTACGCAACTTAAACTTAACGCAATGTCTTAACTTAAACGCAACTTAAATGTAACGCAACTTAATTATCGCAACTTAAACTTAACGCGGCTTAAATTTAACGCACTTATGTCTTAACCCAATTATGTTTCAATGCACATTGAGTTGACACGGCACGAGTGCCACGCGACTAGAATAATGGAACCTTAAAACTAAGCGGAACGTTACAACTAAACGGAACCTTAGAACTAAACGGAACTTTATAACTACGCGGAACGTTACAACTAAACGGAACCTTAAAACTATACGGAACTTTATGAGAGCTTTATAATAAGCGTGACTCAGATCGAGGTTGAGTGACACGATCCGTTGTGGACTCAATCTGGACGGGAAGCAAACACCGCTTTGTAATGGGACGCTTATACTCGGAATGCGCAGTTTTATCCGATACGACGCAGTCGAGACACATCGTCAGCTCCGAACAAGACATCATCGACGTCGTAGATGTCGTCCGTCAATACAGGGACCGCGAGAGGAAATGATTTCCCTTCGTCGATGACGAGTTGATCCTTAACGCGGAGCGCTTGATAGGGCGCTGACGCGGTACCGTATGTGACCGTGAGTAACTGATACTCTCGCGTATTCAAATCTTTATCGATCCATAAGATTCGCTGATAGTTTCGATCGCGAGAGTCGACCCAGATCTGGCGGTACATTTTCGCCACGTCCGCCGTATAAACGTACTTGTGTTGCTGCCATCGCGACAAAACTGACGACAAATTGGTTTGAAGTTTCCAACCGGTGAGGAGGTGAGTGTTTAGAGAGGTGCCATTAGTCGTATGACTCGAAGCGTCGAAGACGACTCTCAATCGCGTGGTGGAGCTCGTTTCTCGAATTACCGGGTGATGCGGTATATAAACGACTTGCGACTGCGAGACGTCTGCGGGGGGCACTTCCTTCATGTGTCCGAGTCTCTCGTATTCCGCGAGAAAATCGGAATACTCGCGTTTTATTTCCGGCTGAGTCTCGAGCCGACGAATCAACGACCTGAGTCGTCTTTCTGCGATATCACGAGATTGCCCGATATTAATCGGCGGACCATCTCGAAAGGGAAGTCGCACCGTATATCGCCCGTCAGCGGCGCGCGAATGCGTCGCCTGAAAGTGCTCCTCGCATCGTCTGTCGTCTGGAGGTAAATAAGACCGGGAGGGAATCTCTTCGACTTCCCAGAATTTTCGCACTTCTTCGTCGAGCGTGCAAGGGAGAGCCACGACGGAATGTAGGCTGCATGAAGAATGCTGAGGCATGGAGGTGGCTCCCGAGAGCACCCACCCGAAATGCGTCGGAATCGCGCCCGGCTGACCGGCTGGTCCATGTTTCGCGTTAACCAGAATTTTATCGTAGAAGTCCGACCCGATAATAAGCTCGATTGGAGACGAGCCCGTTGGATCGTCATCAGCGAGCTTTAAATTCGAGAGATGCTTCCACTCAACGGTAGACGGAGCGTTTCTGGGAGCGTATCGGGTTAATGACTTTAATATGTACGCGACTGTAGTAAACGTCGGATCCATACTATCGCGTGGGGAGATGTGAATTAATGCTACCGATCGAGACATGCCCGTGTCAGCGCAGTTGAGCCCTGACGTCGACGTGTGAGCTCGTATACGCTCCAGACGTAACGTTTGAGCTGTTCTTTCCATAATGAAGGTTAGCTCCGACCCATCATCCAGCAAGGCTCTGACTCTCATCGCGCGCCCAGACGGAGAGCGCACGGTGACTTTCGCGGTGGAGAGTAATACCGGGACCGGTGCGGCGGCGGTTGAGACTGACGATAACGCAGCAACGCTCGAAACCTCGGTGGTTTCTTGCTGCATCTCAGTAGCAACGGTAGCTACGTTAGCTGGTGACGTTGTCGTCGCATCGACGTGGATCATTGTGTGATGCTTCTGCTGGCATTTTTGACATGAATATCGACTTTGACATGCGTTTACTGAGTGCCCGACACTCAAGCAATTAAAACAGCGTTGCGATTGTTTTACAAACTCCCGTCGTTGAAGCGGAGTTTTTGATGAAAACTGAGGGCATCTAAATATAGCGTGCGGTTGATCACACAATGAGCACGGCGAGGTCGTAACTGTATATGCAGTTGCGCTCGCGACTTCGAGCCGCGATTAAGCTTGTTCGGATTATGCGGATGAAGCTCTTCGAGAGCGAGAGCGCGGGAGGACAAAAAACGATCGAGATCCGCATATGCAAGTGGTCTATCGCTTTCACCGATTTTCAGCTTCCACGCTCGACGCGTAGCGGGATCGAGCTTTTGCGTGACAAAATAAATTAACATATCATTCATGATATCCTCAGGAGTTCTGTCAAGATTCATTAACGCTGACACCGATTGTTCCGCCTTGTCGCGCAACGCATGGAGTTCGGAAGCTGATTCGCGACTTATGATCGGGAGATTGTACAGCGCGGCTATGTGAACTTCGACTAAATGTCTTCTATTTTCATATCGCGCCTTTAGAGCTTGCCAAGCGAGGGCGAAATTATCTGCGGTAATTTTAATATGCGCGATGACTTGACTCGCATCTCCGGTTAGACTCGCGACAAGAAAATGCATGCGAGTAAATTCGGATAAATCTCGATTATCTATTATTAAAGCCTGAAAACGATCGCGAAAGGTTTCTCATTCGTCGGGCTTGCCGGAGAACGGCGGTAATTTAATCGGGGGGAGGTGGCGTAGTGAGAACGATGACGTTTCGGGGTGCGCGAGGGTCGAGTTCATCGTTCTGCTTGGACTCACGAATGGCTCCAACTCCTCCAGACAGTCGGCCATGTAGTCGAGCGCTTCCTGGTAGAGGCAGTCATGATCGTTGAGCTGTTGTTCTCGAAAGTAGGCGAAGGTGTCTCTCTGCTCTGCGGGGCACAACTGGAGAAGCACGGCGTTACACTCGAGACACTGCGCCCAGATCTCCTTTAGCGATGCCATGCGTGCCCTTATCGACGCGGGTGTGTACTTCGCCTTGCCCGTCTTCTTAAAGTTGATGAGCGCACGAGACAGCGTAGAAATTTGTTTGTTGCTTCGCGAGCGCGGCGTCCATCGTGATAGGACGATAGCGGACACACCGCGGCACTTCACTAATTGTCACAATGTCCGAGCTCGATGCTCCTTTTCAGCTGATCTGATTCGTATGCAGCTAACTGTCACTGCACTTGTATTCCCGTCGATCCGATACGATCCCCCATCCGGCTCGAAGGACCAAAATGTTTCAACTCGAAGGACCAGAAACTCATCCGGAGTCAGAAGCCAGATTCGTTTCGAATGCGGTGCGGTGTAGGGAGGTTCGCGCTCCGTTTAGGTACGCGGTAGGATCGTGGAATTGTAGGGCAGGCAATTTCAGTCAGTTTTAGAGTCTTGTTGTTTGTACTATAAGAACGTCTTTATTCGCCACGGTGTCACAAACATGGTCTCACGTGAACACCAGACTGATGGCACTTGTTTGTCGAATGATCGTGTCGAGCGAGAACATCGACTTTGTACAAAATGGCCGATAACGGCGCACGGCGCACGAGGCGCTTACAGGAATATCGCGGAATGTTCTTCACGCGGTCGAGCGACCGAACGCGACACCTGACTCAAATATGGCCGATAACGGCGCACGAGGCGCTCACAGAAATAATGTCCTTTTCACGGTCGAAATGTCGAACGCAGCACCTTGCACTAATATGACCGAACGGCGCACAGCGCACGAGGCGCTTATCGAGATATCGCGGAATGTCTTTATGCGATGTAACTGCCGCACACGGCACCTTATACACGCAGCGTAATAATTGAGTTTATATCACGAGATATAACGGTCGATGCTATGCAGATCACTCACCACGTGTGAGATCGCACATGAAATTTGAACTCTCGCGAGGGGTGACGGCCGGAGGCGGCGCAGATCACTCGCAACCCGCGAGGTTGCATTTGCACTTTTAACTTTCGCGAGGGGTGACGGCTGAGCGCAGCGCAGATCACTCGCAACCCGCGAAATTGCACTTGTCTCTCGCGATGGATGACGGCCGAGCGCGGCGCGGATCATTCGCAACTCGCGAGATAGAACACGAGTTCCTCGCGAGGGGTGACGGCCGAAGGCGGCGCAGATCACTCGCAACTCGCGAGATTAAATACTGCCGAACACGGCACTTAATTTTCACAAGGAGAGCACTTAAATGCGTCTCAAAACGTACTGTCCGATGCAGGACGACGGATAAGCTGAGTCGACGCGGTGAACCACGATGTCGTGTGACGATCGGGCGTTCTCTTATGATGCGCGAGATGGTGAGCCTATGGCGGACATCTTATCGCGACGCGAGCGGAAAATCTTGTCGCGGTACGAGCGCGGATCTCGTGTCGAAGCGAGCGGAATCTTGTCGCGGCACGAGCTGAGATCCTGTCGGCGCGAGCGGAGATCTTGTCGCGGAACGAGCGGAGATCTTGTCGCGAGGCTCACTCGGTTCGATACTCGAATTTGCTCAGAGCGAAAAGACACACGTGTGGTTTACCGGCCGGCTTCAGATGTACTCTACTGCGCGTATCCGGCGGCGCCGCGACGCGATGAGGAAGAACCATGCCCATCGATCGAGATAGATACGCGGGTCGATGTGCGAATGCTCGCGCAATTTTGATTGGTCGCGACGCGCCAATCAGAGCGGGATCGCGTGGGGTTCACCTCACCCGCCGCGAAGGGCTCGCCGTACGCGTGATCCGCCCAATCCGAAACACAAATGGTTCTATACTCTTAAAAACATAACATGCGTTTTTATTGCAGGAAAGAACGGTTCGTCGCATAACGAGTAGATTTGACGCGCTGGGGCATGCTAATCCATCCCCAATTTCAGGACGACCACGAAAAACAAGCCCAGAAGAGGATAATGCCATTGTAAATGCCATTGCAGAATGTGGCTTTCAATCGTCGCTGCAAATAAGGACGAATTTAAATTTGCCCTGCAGTGATCGTACCGTGCAACGCCGTTTGCATCAGCGCGGCTATCATCACCGAATTCCCGCGCAGAAAGAACTATTAACCGGCAACCACAAGGAGCAACGTATGGCTTTCGCGTTGGAACACTTAGGATGGCAGGAAGAATGGGTGAGTACTATCTTCTCAGATGAGAAGGTATTTTCAACAGATGAGTCTGGTAGAGTGACATTGTGGAGAACGAGAGGAACGAGGTATGCAGAGGAAAATGTTCGTTTTCGTGCACGAAGTGGACACATCACGTTAGGATTTTGGGGATGTATGACCTCGCAAGGCCCCGGGCCGCTTGTTCGCACAACACCACATATGAACAGCGAGGAATACATCAACATATTATCTGACGTGATGATGCCATATGTAGCGGAGACTTTTCCTGGCATACCGTACGTAAATTTCGTTCAAGACAATTCAGGAGTGCATCGAGCGAGAATTGTCCATAATTGGCTGGCTGAGCAACCCAACCTCAGGACGTTGAACTGGCCAGCCAAATCCCCAGATATGAATGTAATAGAAAATGTTTGGGGCATTATAGTACAAGAGTGGGACCCTCAAATTCAGAGAACACGCGAGGCACTTGCGCAATATGTTTTGGAAAAGTGGGAGGGTCTCCGCGCAAGACCCGCATTATTTCAAAATTTAGTAGAGTCAATGCCCCGAAGATTGAATAGCGTGATTGAGAATAATGGAGGCGTCACGCGATATTGAGTGACCCTCCAAGAATGGCGATGTATGAATGTTGCATGAATGTAAAATGGATAATTCTCGATGAGTGATTGAATTCATCATATTGCAATATGATTAAAAGTGTGTGTGCGTGTGTGAATCAGGAGAATAAATGTTGAATGAGTGAAAGGTGAACAAAGCGAAAGCCATATCCGTTGCTCCTTTGAAATCACTTTTGATGCGGTGCAATATTAGACAAATTGACTGTCTCCAATAGAAATAAAAGCCACATTCTGCAATGTCACGTCGCATATATCTACGTTATATTCGAATTTGCTTCGTTGTTCTCGTCGTTCCTGTGAATGTCTGTACAGATGTTTATTAGTACATTAACTTGGAATCTTTTTAAAAAGAAACCTTTTGTGAGAATGCGTCATGCCTATTCAGGTCGTCGCATTCCAAAGAGTGAGCATTTATTCGTCAGACTTACACTTACAAATCACATAAGAACGCTAATAGTATCCTATCAGCTAGATTATTATCTTCTCGAACACATCTTTCGGCAGCTACAATAAATTTGTATTATTCATGTCGCAGTGTTTTAAAAATAAAAATCATTTAGAGTTGCGGCTCGAATCATATCATGACATATGTCACATATGTGTGAACATTGATTTAAATAATTGATAGCCGCGTTGATGTTAGAATGCAATAAGTAATTATTTGTATTGCATAAATTGTTAATTCTCTTAATTTAATATTATAACAGTAGAAATGTAATTTAGCATATTATGTAATATAACTTATTGTTAGTATAATTATATGGTGTATATATATATGTATAAATATTCAGTAGACAGTACTTTTTACAAAAAGTATTAGCAATGACAAATTAAAAATGCACATGTTTAGATGTAGTACCTAATACATCGAACATTAATAACACTGCACTGGACTTGGCGATTTTGCGACATGTCGACGACCAGGAATTGATGATTGCGATCGCATATCAGGAATTTCCGTTAATAAACGTAAGTCTGTAACATTCAAAGCATGCAGGTTTCACTATTACACGAACAAAAGATAATAATAAAAAATAATATAGTAAAATAATGTTATACAATTTTAATTAAAAGAATCCTCATTTATCTGTACCTATATATAAAGCCACATTCTGCAATGTCACGTCGCATATATCTATCTTATATTCGAATTTGCTTCGTTGTTCTCGTCGTTCCTGTGAACGTCTGTATAGATGTTCAGTAGTGCGCATGAAATAGTTTTAATCGTTGGTTGCACTGATTGTAAGTCCCAATGGTCTTGGTAATACGCCGCCGGCGCCCATAAGCGGCCGTGCGTAGGACCGTGCGTCGCCGACCGCTCGTCCGGCCGGTTGGGTACTATAAGAGGTGCGGTGCGCTCAGCAAGCCGAGCGACACGAGCGATACGTACGGTCGTGCGAACGCGTTTCTTGCGTATCGTACTTTCAGTACGAAATGTTTTATCGCTCTTACGATGAAAACCACGAATGATAGAAGCACGTACGGGATCGTTCTTCGTTCAAAGTCGACTCGTCGCTTCTGGGATATGCGTGCCGTAGAGGCACGCACGGTACTCGTCGGCGGGAACGCTCGTTTGCCCTGACCATGCCGTTCGCTCACGCGCTCGCACCGTCGATCGCACCGTCAACAAATTTTATTTGACGAACACAGCATTGCCACGAGTCGGTGTCGAAAGACCGAATGGCTCATATGTGGCGCGCACATAGTGTTGGACGCGCGATCTTCCCTCGCTCTCAGACGAACGTGATCGGATGTATCGTCGCGCTTACTGAACATCAACTCCACGGATACGAGTGGCGGAAAAAAATCTTCGCGATTTCGCTTCCCACTTACTTGTACGCCTTAGCGAAATTTTTCAACCGGTGATGCCTGAACGGGCTGCCACCGGTTGTGACCAAGTTCCTCGACGTCTCAGCATCGCTTCGTTGATCTAGCGTCAGGGCTAGGCAGCATTACGCCGCCACTATGGGAGAATGAGAACAAATATATATACAGGGTGTCTGAGACCACTCGTAAACCCCTTTTCTTTCAAAAACTATGCATTTTAAAGAGAAACGTTTTAGACAAAAATTGTATGGGGTATTGAGGGGAACATAAGGTGGTGTCATTGATTTGACCTTGGGTGGCATCGTTAAGGTCAGGCCAAGGACACCTTCAGTTTCTTAAATGGAATCCCCGATTTTTTACTGCATGTTCTTATAAATAGCTTATGTCGAGAGCTTTCCAAAACACTATAATTAAGTATTTTCTCATTAAATATTTTTCGAGTTATAAAGCTTGAAAGTTACAGTATTGTGACATTGCAGCCGGGGGCTGCAGAGGCGACGTCGTCAGCGGAGCCGCGCGCCGAGGGCCTGCAGGATGAAGTAGGTCTAATTATTGCGGAACCTCCAAGGGCCAGACCAAGAATCGTAGGCTTGGAGGCATGCGAGAAGAATGTGATCGTCCGTCCACGAGATAGCAAGCCCGAGTAAGTGAGGCGGCGATCAACGCTAAGACGCGTGCGGATGCGAGAGGCCTATGTGGTACAGTTTATTTTCTCTTATTTCGCACCCGGTTTCCTTCATTTTCCTACAAGTTATTTTCTAGTTTTTATTTTATTTTTTCTCATGCGTGCGTCGCGATTAAGTTTATTTTCGTTGTCCATAAGACACATCTTCTGATAGCTTGTAAGTAGCATAGCGGCATGATAAGCCGATAGATTTAAGATTGGGTTAACGATGCGCCCGCGCACATAACACGTGCGCACATGAAGACTGAGCGACCGATTGTCGCCAAAGGACATGTTTGATTTTGTTTTGTTCCATTAAGGGGTAAGGCCACCTTGGGCGTCAAAAAGATAAGGTCAATTTCGGGATTTTTTTTAAAGAGTATAGTAAATGTTATCGAATTTTCGTCAAAAGTACTTTATAAAACTTGCCTTGAGGTACAAAAATACACTTTTTCAAAAATTTTTATTAAAAAATGGCGGCTCCAGAACCAGGCTCCGACGACGCCTGTATATAAACGGGCGGACAGATATCTCCTTCAGATTTGCACCTGGAACAAAAACCCAAAATTTTTCTTTTAATAGATACCATAAACTAGTCAACCACGTAGTGATTTTTCGATATCTTATAAACTTTGTTTTTTATAAACAATTAATGACAAAATTTTTACGTAAAAAAATAAATTTTGGGTTTATATGCTCACCATTTTCCAAAAAAACTGTATTTTCAAATTTCCCTACGTGGTTGACTAGTTTAGGGTATCTATTAAAAGAAAAATTTTGGGTTTTTGTTCCAGGTGCAAATCTGAAGGAGATATCTGTTCGCCCATTTATATACAGGCGTCGTCGGAGCCTGGTTCTGGAGCCGCCATTTTTTAATAAAAATTTTTGAAAAAATTTATTTTTGTACCTCAAGGCAAGTTTTATAAAGTACTTTTGACGAAAATTCGATAACATTTACTATATTCTTTAAAAAAAATCCCGAAATTGACCTTTTCTTTTTTACGCCCAAGGTGGCCTTACCCCTTAAATGCCGAGAGTGGCGATAAACAAGATTTTCCTTTCCTTTTTTTTTTTTTTTTGTTAAGTGAAACTTCTTAGGGCACGGGGGGTGATTTGAACCGGAAGCGTCACGGAAGTCGCGTTACGGAAGTCGCGTTATGGAAGTCCGTCACGAAAAGTCGAACCTTCTACGGGAGTGATTCGATTCGTCGCGTTACGCGTTTGCGTTATGGAAGTACGTCACGAAAAGTCGAACCTTCTACGGGAGTGATTCGATTCGTCGCGTTACGCGTTTGCGTTATGGAAGTCCGTCACGAAAAGTCGAACCTTCTACGGGAGTGATTCGAAGCGTCGCGTTACGCGTTCGCGTTATGGAAGTCCGTCACGAAAAGTCGAACCTTCTACGGGAGTGATTCGGAGCGTCGCGTTACGCGTTCGCGTTATGGAAGTCCGTCACGAAAACCTGTGTGAAGTTAGCCCCCCAATGATAAAATATCCAAAATTTCTTTTTTGCAAACGTTTCCTCATCGTTTGCCCACGAATGCCCCGTTGGAATTTTCGTTTGCCCCCATCTAGTTCAAAAGTTATGGAAAAATCAATTTTGGGGGGGCCAACTTCACATTAGCCCCCCAATGTTGAAAGATCCAAATTTTTTTTTTTGCAAACGTTTGCCCATCGTTTGCCCACGAATGCCCCGTTGGAATTTTTGTTTGCCCCCATCTAGTTCAAAAGTTATGGGAAAATCAATTTTGGGGGGGCCAACTTCACATTAGCCCCCCAATGTTAAAAAATCCAATTTTTTTTTTTGCAAACGTTTGCCCATCGTTTGCCCACGAATGCCCCGTTAAAATTTTCGTTTGCTCCCTACTAATTCAAGTTAGACGCAACTGAATTTGGAGGAGCGGTTATCTTCACTCTGGTCCACAATAATCGTTTGCTCATTTACAGCAAAATCTTCCCGAGTTATGAGCCGTCGAAGTTTATGATACCGCCGGCATTAGCTTTACCCAAGGTGTACAACGTGGATGTTGCTCGGTCGGATTTACACCTCTTGTGTGTGTGTGTGTGTGTGTGTGTGTGTGTGTGTGTGTGTGCGTGTGCGCATGCGTGCACGTATATGTCAGCAGAGATAAGGACCCCACGGTTCGTCAGTCCCGTAGTATTTCATGACTCCAAACCCTCTCTGCTTTGTGTGTGTGTGTGTGTGTGTGTGTGTGTGTTCGTGCGCGTGTGTGTGCGTGCATACAATTTATTTATATATGACTGTTATGTAACAGTGTCTCGTTTTACTTTGATATTTTTACATACCCTATAATTGCTGGTCGAACAAGCGTGCTTGATAAAGATCTATTTGGAATTATATCTTTTTTAAATTTCAGATCATCATGCTCTTTCCATGATCCAGTTACCGTCTTACAAAGAGCAATATAATGGCCAATGCCGTCTTCGATTTCGGGTGGAATAAAATGTACGATGCCGATTAAAACATATTTAATGTTTTTAATCGTAATGGAGTGCGGTATTTCAGATAAAGATATTTCAGACGATGAATGTGGAAATCCGAGATCTATTTCAGGCATACTGATAAAAGGATATTCTGTATCAATTAACAGATGAGGACCTGGCTCTCTAGATTCACACCCGTAACCTTTGCAAGATTCACAGTACACTTTGTTGTTTGTTGTTGAAAAATATGTATTGAGACTTTTCTCTAAACCAGTTTTTAACCCTTCGGTCAATATTGGGTGTGAATCAATTTCTAGAACTGGTTTAATAGTCTTATAGGTAGATTTACATTCTTTACATTTAAATTCGTTAATTGTACTTGGTACACCATGTAATAACTTTAAGATTAAACTCGATATGTTGCATGCACAATCAAGTGTGCTTGCAAGGGGTTTGTTAAGAACTTTAGACAAGCAAAGTGCTCTTTTAATATACCATTTGCTTGTAGGTTTATTCATTACATAGTCAGTAATAAAATGAAAAAATTCGAAATCGGAAAATTCTGTTTCCATCCATCTTTGATATACAATATAATCCGAGTACCCATTGGCCATGAGTTAAATGAGTGAATCGAATGGGCAGGTATTCCTAATTTGAACTTTTGCCTTTTCTATTTTTACAGGAGCAAGTAGATTGCCATTTTGTATTATCATATCCTTCCGTTTGCGTAAAGGACGATCATGCATTAAAGTAACGTTTGGACAAGCCCGTAAATATTTTCCTCTTTTAGAGGGAGTACTTTTGTCATTCTCACTAGTCTGCATTTTTCTTTTGTTCTGTCCGCGCCAGTTTTCTTCTTCCTGTAAATGTCGCTCTGAAAAGTCTGAAGTATCACTTATATTTTCTAATAATTCGACAGCTTTTGTCGCAGAAGTAGAACAATCTGAACTTTCGGCGGCTTTAGATATTTCTGATGAAACTTCACGTGTATTTAATACCGCGTTATAAGCAGCACGTTGAATTTTACATGTGGCTATAATCGAACGAACATGTTTTATAATGAATTTATCGATCCTAAGAGGTTTACTATCGTCGCACAGTATAATGTTCTTGATTTCATTGAAATATGATTCAGATCTCGCTGAAGATGCTATAGCATAATTTGTCTTGCTGCATTCAGACATTACGTTTGTCCACAAAACATAATAATGGCAAAATCGCATGAAAGATTTTGCGAACTCCGGAGCGTAATAGGGATTGGGTCGCATTAATGTACGCGTTTTTTCAGCTATTAATTTAGCGTTATTGTATATTTTTGTTAATTGTGGACAATCGTAATCAAATTTTTCGTCAAGCTCTTCAGTGAATTCTGTACAGGAATTTACACCATCGTCGCTTTCTTCATCTAATTCTATCGAAAATGTTTGAATTGCATTTAAGAGAAAAGTTTCTTGTTTATTACAATCAGTCCCACTGTCATCACATTCACTGAAACAAACTATGAGGACGGCTGACATCATTTTTTCAAAATCTGAACTGCGTTTACAAGTTGTCATAAGACCAATACATCGGACATAGAAATCTTTAATACGCGGAAGCTTATCATTAAAACACTTCCACTTCGTAATTATTTTTATCGTATGAGCTATATCCACACGAATGTAGCACTTTATTGCGGTCTCAATACCTTTGCCGGAAAGATGATGTAGACAGTAGCCTACATAAGTTTTCAAATTGCATTCGTTAAAGGCTAAGGAAATTCCGTTTAGTAAAGCAAATGAAAAATCAGTTACAGTTTCATACGGTGCAGGAGCGCCGGATCGTAGCCATTCTTTTAAAAAATAAGATATAGTATTTGCATCATGCTTCTCTGAAAGAGTCTGGAAAACAGGAAATATTCCTTCTGCAGCTGGAACAACAGCCTGATACAAGAAAATTGCATTGGATTGATTATTAGTAGGTCTTTTTAATTTTCGGACTATTGACCCAGTGGCGTCGATCGATAAAGGTACTTTAGTTTTCATAATGTCTTTACACAAATCGAGCTGCATCGGCGACCAGTACATGCAATAAAATTTGTCCAGTGCAATTTCACGTATTATGCTTGCAAATTCTACATTATATTTCATTTTTTGTAATGACATAAGAGGATCGGGAATCTTGTATAATCCCAAATCTTTATCTTTAGCTTCTTGACGAGCTTTCCTAAGAACACAGCTACTGTATAAATGGCTAGGTTCTGGATCCCCATACGCCATAACTTTCGTTGCTTTACAACGCCAATTAGCAGCCTTTGTAGAAAGCAATTCTTGCTCAATTTTCTGCCTTTCTAATCCTTTAAGCATACGTTTGCGAATATGGGAAACCCCTCGAGTATCTACCGTTTTTACAGAAATTTTAATACCGTGACCAGGAATGGGCTTTTTTAAACAATGTCCTTTGAAAGTTGCGCCACATTCTTTGCATTTGCCAACTATTTCTAGGTATACGCGATTTTCACGATCGAAAATCTTCGCTCTCTTAAAAGAATATGCGCAAGGTAATTTACTTTTTTCCCAGCATGCTTTTTGTATAACATCCGTCCAACCTTGTTTTAACACGGTATAACGACGCTTATTGCCGTATCGGCTTTTCTCTTTGTAAACGACAGAAATAGGCGCAATGCTATTCCATGAAGCATCATCTATATCTAAGTCAAATAATAAATCGGGACAATTATAATTATGTTTGCAGATTCCACTAACATTGCTACTTGCGATGCTTTCTAAAGATCGATCAACTGAATCGTCTTCCGATCTATTTATGCTTACTTTATTTACGTTATTATCATTTGTCGCTATTATATTCATTTGTTGCTTGATTGTAGTTAATACTCCATTTCTATCTTTTTGTACATGCAGGAATAAAGTATCGCGTTTAATTTTATTTCCTAACAATTCACGAACATCGTTCCAAACTTTGTTGGAGCGTGGCTTAAGTGTTCCTTTTGCGTCTTGAAAAATCTCGACTTGTGCGAGAGCATCAATAATCTCGTTTGTGGAGACAGCGGCTGTTGGTGGCATTTTTAAATACGAGAAATTAAATGTAATTATCGCTAAACTTGGACAAACAAATCGCAAAAGTAGCAAAGATAATTACTCAAAATAAATTTGCTTTTATAATATCAAAGAAACTATTTTATTATCGCAAAACGTAGTGTGAGGCAAGAAAAATAGTCAGAAGTGTGCTATGCGGTGACCCGCTGCGTAAGACAACGACGCGTCGGACGACGCGCGCTCGGCTTAATCCTCTCTATAGTCGCAGTGTTGCTGCGATTTCGAGCCCGAGCCCGAGCACACCGGCGTTTTCCCCCTCCACGTACTCGCTCCAGAGACGCTCCGTCTACCGGTGTGACGACGAACTCACCCGAGTAAGTGGAGGGGGAAAACGCCGGTGTGCTCGGGCTCGGGCTCGAAATCGCAGCAACACTGCGACTATAGAGAGGATTAAGATAGAAATACTTTATTCCTGCATGTACAAAAAGATAGAAATGGAGTATTAACTACAATCAAGCAACAAATGAATATAATAGCGACAAATGATAATAACGTAAATAAAGTAAGCATAAATAGATCGGAAGACGATTCAGTTGATCGATCTTTAGAAAGCATCGCAAGTAGCAATGTTAGTGGAATCTGCAAACATAATTATAATTGTCCCGATTTATTATTTGACTTAGATATAGATGATGCTTCATGGAATAGCATTGCGCCTATTTCTGTCGTTTACAAAGAGAAAAGCCGATACGGCAATAAGCGTCGTTATACCGTGTTAAAACAAGGTTGGACGGATGTTATACAAAAAGCATGCTGGGAAAAAAGTAAATTACCTTGCGCATATTCTTTTAAGAGAGCGAAGATTTTCGATCGTGAAAATCGCGTATACCTAGAAATAGTTGGCAAATGCAAAGAATGTGGCGCAACTTTCAAAGGACATTGTTTAAAAAAGCCCATTCCTGGTCACGGTATTAAAATTTCTGTAAAAACGGTAGATACTCGAGGGGTTTCCCATATTCGCAAACGTATGCTTAAAGGATTAGAAAGGCAGAAAATTGAGCAAGAATTGCTTTCTACAAAGGCTGCTAATTGGCGTTGTAAAGCAACGAAAGTTATGGCGTATGGGGATCCAGAACCTAGCCATTTATACAGTAGCTGTGTTCTTAGGAAAGCTCGTCAAGAAGCTAAAGATAAAGATTTGGGATTATACAAGATTCCCGATCCTCTTATGTCATTACAAAAAATGAAATATAATGTAGAATTTGCAAGCATAATACGTGAAATTGCACTGGACAAATTTTATTGCATGTACTGGTCGCCGATGCAGCTCGATTTGTGTAAAGACATTATGAAAACTAAAGTACCTTTATCGATCGACGCCACTGGGTCAATAGTCCGAAAATTAAAAAGACCTACTAATAATCAATCCAATGCAATTTTCTTGTATCAGGCTGTTGTTCCAGCTGCAGAAGGAATATTTCCTGTTTTCCAGACTCTTTCAGAGAAGCATGATGCAAATACTATATCTTATTTTTTAAAAGAATGGCTACGATCCGGCGCTCCTGCACCGTATGAAACTGTAACTGATTTTTTATTTGCTTTACTAAACGGAATTTCCTTAGTCTTTAACGAATGCAATTTGAAAACTTATGTAGGCTACTGTCTACATCATCTTTCCGGCAAAGGTATTGAGACCGCAATAAAGTGCTACATTCGTGTGGATATAGCTCATACGATAAAAATAATTACGAAGTGGAAGTGTTTTAATGATAAGCTTCCGCGTATTAAAGATTTCTATGTCCGATGTATTGGTCTTATGACAACTTGTAAACGCAGTTCAGATTTTGAAAAAATGATGTCAGCCGTCCTCATAGTTTGTTTCAGTGAATGTGATGACAGTGGGACTGATTGTAATAAACAAGAAACTTTTCTCTTAAATGCAATTCAAACATTTTCGATAGAATTAGATGAAGAAAGCGACGATGGTGTAAATTCCTGTACAGAATTCACTGAAGAGCTTGACGAAAAATTTGATTACGATTGTCCACAATTAACAAAAATATACAATAACGCTAAATTAATAGCTGAAAAAACGCGTACATTAATGCGACCCAATCCCTATTACGCTCCGGAGTTCGCAAAATCTTTCATGCGATTTTGCCATTATTATGTTTTGTGGACAAACGTAATGTCTGAATGCAGCAAGACAAATTATGCTATAGCATCTTCAGCGAGATCTGAATCATATTTCAATGAAATCAAGAACATTATACTGTGCGACGATAGTAAACCTCTTAGGATCGATAAATTCATTATAAAACATGTTCGTTCGATTATAGCCACATGTAAAATTCAACGTGCTGCTTATAACGCGGTATTAAATACACGTGAAGTTTCATCAGAAATATCTAAAGCCGCCGAAAGTTCAGATTGTTCTACTTCTGCGACAAAAGCTGTCGAATTATTAGAAAATATAAGTGATACTTCAGACTTTTCAGAGCGACATTTACAGGAAGAAGAAAACTGGCGCGGACAGAACAAAAGAAAAATGCAGACTAGTGAGAATGACAAAAGTATTCCCTCTAAAAGAGGAAAATATTTACGGGCTTGTCCAAACGTTACTTTAATGCATGATCGTCCTTTACGCAAACGGAAGGATATGATAATACAAAATGGCAATCTACTTGCTCCTGTAAAAATAGAAAAGGCAAAAGTTCAAATTAGGAATACCTGCCCATTCGATTCACTCATTTAACTCATGGCCAATGGGTACTCGGATTATATTGTATATCAAAGATGGATGGAAACAGAATTTTCCGATTTCGAATTTTTTCATTTTATTACTGACTATGTAATGAATAAACCTACAAGCAAATGGTATATTAAAAGAGCACTTTGCTTGTCTAAAGTTCTTAACAAACCCCTTGCAAGCACACTTGATTGTGCATGCAACATATCGAGTTTAATCTTAAAGTTATTACATGGTGTACCAAGTACAATTAACGAATTTAAATGTAAAGAATGTAAATCTACCTATAAGACTATTAAACCAGTTCTAGAAATTGATTCACACCCAATATTGACCGAAGGGTTAAAAACTGGTTTAGAGAAAAGTCTCAATACATATTTTTCAACAACAAACAACAAAGTGTACTGTGAATCTTGCAAAGGTTACGGGTGTGAATCTAGAGAGCCAGGTCCTCATCTGTTAATTGATACAGAATATCCTTTTATCAGTATGCCTGAAATAGATCTCGGATTTCCACATTCATCGTCTGAAATATCTTTATCTGAAATACCGCACTCCATTACGATTAAAAACATTAAATATGTTTTAATCGGCATCGTACATTTTATTCCACCCGAAATCGAAGACGGCATTGGCCATTATATTGCTCTTTGTAAGACGGTAACTGGATCATGGAAAGAGCATGATGATCTGAAATTTAAAAAAGATATAATTCCAAATAGATCTTTATCAAGCACGCTTGTTCGACCAGCAATTATAGGGTATGTAAAAATATCAAAGTAAAACGAGACACTGTTACATAACAGTCATATATAAATAAATTGTATGCACGCACACACACGCGCACGAACACACACACACACACACACACAAAGCAGAGAGGGTTTGGAGTCATGAAATACTACGGGACTGACGAACCGTGGGGTCCTTATCTCTGCTGACATATACGTGCACGCATGCGCGCACACACACACACACACACACACACACACAAGAGGTGTAAATCCGACCGAGCAACATCCACGTTGTACACCTTGGGTAAAGCTAATGCCGGCGGTATCATAAACTTCGACGGCTCATAACTCGGGAAGATTTTGCTGTAAATGAGCAAACGATTATTGTGGACCAGAGTGAAGATGACCGCTCCTCCAAATTCAGTTGCGTATAACTTGAATTAGGAGGGAGCAAACGAAAATTTTAACGGGGCATTCGTGGGCAAACGATGGGCAAACGTTTGCAAAAAAAAAAATTGGATTTTTAACATTGGGGGGCTAATGTGAAGTTGGCCCCCCCAAAATTGATTTTCCCATAACTTTTGAACTAGATGGGGGCAAACAAAAATTCTAACGGGGCATTCGTGGGCAAACGATGGGCAAACGTTTGCAAAAAAAAAATTTGGATGTTTCAACATTGGGGGGCTAATGTGAAGTTGGCCCCCCCAAAATTGATTTTTCCATAACTTTTGAACTAGATGGGGGCAAACGAAAATTCCAACGGGGCATTCGTGGGCAAACGATGAGGAAACGTTTGCAAAAAAAAAATTTTGGATATTTTATCATTAGGGGGCTAACTTCACACAGGTGTCACGAAAAGTCGAAACTTATACGGGAGTGATTCGGAGCGTCGCGTTACGCGTTCGCGTTATGGAAGTCCGTCACGAAAAGCCGAACCTTCTACGGGAGTGATTCGGAGCGTTGCGTTACGCGTTCGCGTTATGGAAGTCCGTCACGAAAAGTCAAACCTACGAGAGTGATTCGATGCGTCGCGTTACGCGTTCGCGTTATGGAAGTCCGTCACGAAAAGTCGAACCTTCTACGAGAGCGATTCGGTGCGTCGCGTTACGCGTTCGCGTTATGGAAGTCCGTCACGATAAGTCGAAACTTATACGGGAGTGATCCGGAGCGTCGCGTTACGCGTTCGCGTTATAAAAGTCCGTCGCGAAAAGTCAAAAACTTTCATGGGCGTGATTCGGCGCGGGAGCGTTACGTTAATTCACAAGTTAAATTTTAGCTATAAATTACAGGCAATGCAATTCACAAATAAATAAAAATTGATTTGTGAGTTACACAGGCTTTAATTCACAAATAAATTTTTCACAAATCAATTTTTATACAGTGAATATACACCGTTGACCAAAATATCGGTGTTCTATCTTATGATTGTTTATTTATACGTGTTATTGCGATAAATATTACCACATGCCTCAGTGGTCGAATTAGCACGACGCCTGCACAGAAAGCGGGAAGTTCCAGGTTCGAACCCTGGCTGGGCTAATATTTTTCACAATAAAAATTAAATTATTTAAAATTAAGATGCTTAAATTAAGCGTTGAGATAAAAGGACCAGAATCTTGGTTAAAATGTCCTGACGATTATTACCGTCAGGAACGATTGCCAGTTACGTCGAAGAAATTTAATATGGTAAAAATAATAAAACGCTATTAACGATTCGGTAGGCCCCCTTGAGATTTCGCGGTCGCTCTCCTGGCTCGTCCGCGGGCGCGAACCCGCGCCTTGTGACGGTGGCGAGGCGCTGCCACGTGCGGCGAATCATTACGTCAGTATATATATATACAAATTTTATCGCATATAAAAATGATAAAAAAGACATGTTAAATTCTTTTGATATGCTTGCATTAAAAAATGAGACATATACCTAATACAAAAATAAAGTATGGATTACACACGTATAATATACACAAACAAATTATTAAAACAATTTAAAAAAAATATACGTGTGGCCTCCACGCGCGGTAGAAGTTAAACTTCTTAGCTGTGAAGAATAAGATAGTATCTCGTTTATAATATTTCAATTAATGCCTGTGTAATTCATAAATCAAATTTTAATTATAATTTAAAGTCGATGCAATTCACAAATAAAAATTGATTTGTGAATTAAACCCTACTGTATAATTTACAAATAAAATAAATGACGTAATTTAACACAGAAAAAAAACATGTAAAAAACTAGCTGTGAGGAATAGGACAGTATTTCGTTTATAGTATCTCGTTGAACATTATATATAAATAAAAGGCTAGAAACGATGATGTCCGAAGCACAGCTACAGTTCAAAATACACGTGAGTGAGCCGATACTCGTCACATATATTCTACATAGACTCCTGTGCATTGTTGTTATTATGATGTTCTTTACGTACGACATTCAAACAAAGGGACTCTAGCAAAGCTAGGAAATAGACAGACTTGCTGTTGTGCTTCCTTCATTCAAAAGGTTGATCTCGAAGAAGACGGTTCCGAAAAGTGAGTATCTGTTTTCTTTTTTAACAATATTTGATTAAACAATATTATATTATATATTGATTATGATTGATTATTTCTTATTAATTGCCATTTAAATTGCTTGTTTTAGAAACTCAATTACAAAATAGGAGGATTCTTCAGCAAAACTGAAGCAAATAAAGTGAGTAATAAATTTCTTTAATATTATAAATAACTAATTAGTTTTCAATAAGTCGAGAAATAAACGCCAAACAAGAGCCGGCTCTGGTTCTCCGGTGCGCGATATATATTTTTTTCCAATGTTTATAATGATTACACGAACTTCTTTTTATAGACGTATAAAGATATCGCGTATAGGTACATTTAACGACTTATATAGGTACATTTTTTAGCCCAACATATTATTTTGTTGTTATTCTTGTTTCGAGCTCATTTTGCCTGACGCGTAGGCTTTTTCGCGTGAATTTTTATGTTTATACGTGGATTTCAAAATACTTTTAAGGAAGACTTATTGTTATTATGTAAATACTCGGTTCTAAATCAAACCATGTTATCCGCGCTAATCTGACTAACTCGAGCATGATATAATCCATTATACATATAATTATATAATCTTCAAAACTGTTTATTTAAAACCATACATGAATTTGGATTATATTTTCAGTCTCGTTTTTGCAGAGAAATCGACTCTCTCCTTCATCTCGGGTGTCTCGTTGCGCGAGATAAACACCCGTTTTCATGTATATGTTTTTTAAATGTTATTCTCCAACCAATTACAATCGTATTTGATAAACGGATAAACTATGTTTTATAAATACATACTTTTTACGAATAACGAGTATATATATAAACGTATTGCAACGTATTTAATATACGTTGTCTTTATTATCTTCTTATCTCTTTAAACAATATTACTCGTACTTACCGTTAGACATATATGTATGTATGTATATGTATATGTATATATCAAGAGACACGGTAGTGTCTCGCGCCAAGTACGCGCGGAGCGAGACAGCCGTGGCTCTATATACGCGACGCGACGAGTTGCGAATAACCGAGATTTTTAGATCTCGATAACCAGTGAACGGATCAAGTTCTAACTAGGCTTATCGTAAAGCTTGGACCAAATTTATATAAAAAAAGTGTTTTTATTTTTCCGCTATGTGCCCTACGAGCGGAGATATTACGATGCATAGGATAAAGTGTGAAATTTTCAATTAAGATACGTCATCGTCGTCCCAGATCGTGACTTTCACATCCTCGCCGCGGCGCGCCGTGGTGGTGGGGGTAGCGTTACTTTCATATTCTCGCCACGGTGCGCCGCGACGCTACTGAGATACGTTAGTTCGATCGATCGATCACATGTGAGGTGACAGGAGTAAACATAACCGTAAAGTAGTCCATACACGTCGCGAGTCCGGCTCGGCTCGGTTTCCACTCGTTCGTGGGTGAGATGTTACGAGACGGGCTCGGCGTCCGACGAGCCAAATTTCGGGACTATTCGGGAGTGTGTGTGTGGTGAAAAACGTTTGAGTCCGGCTCGTGAATCAAACGTACGCATGTTATGGGCCGCTTTAGACGTCCGCGTCGCGTCGTCGAGATTAGATCAACGGGATTAACGTTTATAGAATCGAGACTATTCGGGAGTGTGTGTGTGGTGAAAAACGTTTGAGTCCGGCTCGCGACTAAAACGTACGCATGTTAATGGGCCGCTTTAGACGTCCGCGTCGCGTCGTCGAGATTAGATCAACGGGATCAACGTTTATAGAATCGAGACTATTCGGGAGTGTGTGTGTATGGTGAAAAACGGTCGAGTCCTGTTCGCGAATCAAGCTCGCAGAGTCGGACTCGCGAATCAAACTCGTACATGTTATGGGCCGCTTTAGACGTCCGCGTCGTCGAGATGTATGTAAACATAACCATAAAGCGGCCCATACACGTCGCGAGTCCGGCTCGGCTCGGTTTCTGCTCGTTCGTGGGTGCGATGTTACGAGACGGGCTCGGCGTCCGACGAGCCAAATTTCGGGACTATTCGGGAGTGTGTGTGTGGTGAAAAACATTTGAGTCCGGCTCGCGAATCAAACTCGTACATGTTATGGGCCGCTTTAGACGTCCGCGTCGTCGAGAAATATTCCGTCCGCGTCGTCGCGTCCGAACACTCCGAACGAAGTGCAGTGCTGGAGTGACAGAGTTCGCGCCTTGCGGATGGCTGGTTCCTGGGATACACCCTGTGCGAGGGTCGCGAGGTTATATCTATCGTACGTATTGCTCTTTCTCGCGGTCACGCTCGCGTTCCCCGCTCGCGTTCTCTCTCTCTCTCTCTTTTTCTCTAATAATGACTATCAAATATATCTGATAAAATTAAATCTAAATATTTTTTGTATTATAACACAAAAATTATATCTGACAGTGACATCCTTAATTAAATGTGCAGTGTAGTTTGTATTATAAATTATTAATTGCCTTATTTTGTTAACAAACTTTACTATACGTATATTATCTACTATGACGTTCTGCCAATAGCATCGTACATGCCAAATTCTGTATCAAATCTGTTTTTCTTTCGACAAAATTTATTTATAGCAAACACTGCATAATGTGCTCTCGACAAATTTGACTTTGCCTAATATATTCATATTTTGTCTTAATTTTTTTTATAAATTTATACAAACTTCACTGCACATTTAAGGATGTCAAACTCTCAGATATAATTCTTGTAAGTTATAATACAAAAAATATTTACATTTGATTTTATCAGACATAAATGTCGATGTCGATAGACATTATGGCGTTTAATGTATCTATAACAAAAAAGGGTGATATCCGTACAAAATTACCTTTTACAAAAAGGTAAAAAAAAGACGCCAAGCACGCGTGGTGTACCTTGAAAAAATCGAAGTAGTTATCTTTGTACCTCGAAAAAATCTAAGTAATATCTTTACCTTAAAAAAACCAAAGTAATATATTTACCTTGAAAAAATCGAAGTAATATATTTATTACAAAAAAAAGAAATGATATCTTTAAATTATGCGCCAATTAAATATATATTATATCGGAAAATAACTATTGTTCTTTTAAAAAATGTATTCCCATTAAAGTGAAAAAATTAATATAAAATGTGAAAAATTTAAGTGAAAAAAACTTGGCGCTGCCAAATTTTAAAATATTTGAAAGCAATAAATAACTAATTTAAAATATTAAATTAATAATTACAATGTGAATGTAGAGACTTTCACACATTAATTTAAAGTACTTTTTCCATTTATAGAAATTGTTTCATTAATATATATTATTATGTTTAGCAACGCCAAGTTTTTTTCACTAAAATTTTTCACATTTTATATTAATTTTTTCACTTTAATGGGAATACATTTTTTAAAAGAACAATAGTTATTTTCCGATATAATATATATTTAATTGGCGCATAATTTAAAGATCATTTCTTTTTTTTGTAATAAATATATTACTTCGATTTTTTCAAGGTAAATATATTACTTTGGTTTTTTTAAGGTAAAGATATTACTTGGATTTTTTCGAGGTACAAAGATAACTACTTCGATTTTTTCAAGGTACACCACGCGTGCTTGGCGTCTTTTTTTTACCTTTTTGGAAAAGGTAATTTTGTACGGATATGTATATACACTTGAACCAAATCCACTTTTCTTCACAGAAAATAAAATTAACATACGCACTTCCAAATAAACTTACACACATTAAAATGCAATAATTATTTTTGCAATAATTATTAAATACTATAATTAAATTTCAAAATATGTGTCGACATCTATTAGGAATAGTATAACGCGTTGTATAACGCGATATCTTTATACGTCTATAAGAGGAAGTTCGTGTAATCATTATAAACATTGGAAACCTATCTCTATTTAGCTCAATGGTTAAACAGTAAATAATAATAAAATATGTTTATTAATCGTATAATATTTTACTTCTCTACATCATGTGCGTATTTGTGCAAAAATTTATTGACGTTTTAAAGATATAAATTATACCATTTTCACAATGGTATTTTCTAAACATTTATAAATGAGATTTTTTCATAAATTATATACGTTTCTAATAAACGTTTCTTTGATTGCATAAATATACGATTTTAAGAAATAAAATAGACGTAAGTACATTCTGAAAAATAAACTATTGTTCGGGAATCGCGAAACATCTCATCCGTTAAATTGCGGTCGTCGACCCGCATTCCTCTCCGTGTTGTCGTTTCACGTGTTTACGAGCGAGACCTTGTCAGCGCCCGGAGTTCCCCCGAATTTCCGCGAAAGCCAGCTTCGTTTCTCGAAAATGATCGCGTTATCCGTCGAACTATTTTTCCCCTCCTCGCGCGCTCTAGCGACCGCTCCGAAATTCAGCATACATACCGCTCGCTCTCAAAATCCTTTGTACCATTGTCACGAGTAAATAAAATTCGATACTGTACAGTCGCGGACAGAAAGGTTGTCCGAGTTTTCGTGATAGGTTTTGGAACGCACTCTAACCTGTGAGCGATGATAGCCTCTGCTGACAGACTTGCGCAGCGACGCATTATTAGAGCATACAGATCATGTATACGAGGTGTCAAATAAGTAAGAATAGCAGCTAGCAAGAAAGGTAAGATAATAATTAATACATACATAAGGAAGTAAATAGGTAAAAGTAAATTTAATACAAGTGTAAAAGAGAGAAAGCATAGAAAATCTACCTAGTGTATTCCAACAAATATAAAATTATTGTAAATTATTAAATATAAATTATTATCTACAAGTTATTATAAATTTTTATAAATTAATATAAATTATTATAAGTATTTTATAAACATAAGTATTAATTAATATGTATTATGTTATCTGTATATATATTCTTCAGATAATGGGACGTTGCATTGAAATGATCAGCTTCACGCAAGTCGTCAATGGAATTATACGAGCACTTTTAGACGTATTATTGAAGAAATCGCCGCCGTCAGGTCGCAAATTGTTGATTCTGTGCCCTTCTAGTCGCAGGTAAAATTAGAGAGAACTTTCTTTTTTTAGGAAATAAAATTAATTTAATTTAATTTATTTTTCAAAGAATGAAAGTTAATCCGCCAATGATTGTTTAAAACAGGAGCTTTTATTAATTCGACGCAATTGGCAATTATCAAATAATTATCGTTTACACAACGTTTCGACCCTGGGGATTGGGTTCTTCTCAAGTGACTAACTGCAATCATTAACATCAGGACAAATTTAATAAAAGATCTAACAGTAAAATCAAGGAAAAACAGAGATGTCGTACCTATAAGCTGGCATAGAATTACGCTCTCCCGTGAACATCTAGATTAGGACGATTTTGACCGAAAAAGTGTCAAGCTAAATTTAAAATCCTTTCCATTAAAAGTATAAAAGAGATATAAGAAAAAGTATTAAAAAACAGATAATTACATGTTCAAACTCGCGGAGCACGTTGATGCGAAATTTCATTGTTAAGAAGCACGGCGCATAAAGCGAGCGGAGTAACACAATTAAAAGACGGCGATCGGCCGAGAGCAAGAACGCAACTGTCATAAAATCAGGAACGCTGTAAGGTTATAAGAGTAAACATGACGGGTTCATACACTCGATATGACTTTGTCGTATATAGCATTTAGATTTTCAGTGTCCTTTTGTAGGTTGATGGTATTTACTTGATTTTTAATAAAGAACATTTCTGCTATTTCTCGCTTCCTGACGTTCTTTTCCCTATGCAGTATGTCTACCATTTAAAGTCATGTCCGTAAGACAAACGGTGCTCGCTCACAACCGAACGGCATCCCACATCTTTCCTGATGTCATTCTGGTGCTCATTTATCCGCGTTTTTAGATATCGCTTCGTCTGCCCGATATAAGATGCATCGCAATTACCACAATTTATTCTATAAACAAGTTCGGTTTCGCGGTCCTTATTAAGTTTATCCTTTTCCTTCCTAATTATTACGTCAAGCTTCTTCGGGGTGTACACAGTGTCGAGGCCTACTTTATTTAGTGTGAATTGTATATCCTCGCTGAGACCCTTGACGAAAGGTAAGGCCAAGTATCTCCGAGCATCAAAAACGTTGGTGCGTTCATTATCATCGTTATCGCGTGGGTGACCGAGCTGTTTTAATCTATTATTGATGCGTCTATTGATTAAGTTATCAGGGAAGGAATTATTGAGAAGGATTGTTCTTACTGTCTCAATGTTCTCTCGGTGGAAGCGTTTGTCTGAGAGTAGGACCCAAAAGGACACTGAAAATCTAAATGCTATATACGACAAAGTCATATCGAGTGTTTGTACACTCATGACGAGTGAACCCGTCATGTTTACTCTTATAACCTTACAGCGTTCCTGATTTTATGACAGTTGCGTTCTTGCTCTCGGCCGATCGCCGTCTTTTAATTGTGTTACTCCGCTCGCTTTATGCGCCGTGCTTCTTAACAATGAAATTTCGCATCAACGTGCTCCGCGAGTTTGAACATGTAATTATCTGTTTTTTAATACTTTTTCTTATATCTCTTTTATACTTTTAATGGAAAGAATTTTCAATTTAGCTTGACACGACTTTTTCGGTCAAAATCGTCCTAATCTAGATGTTCACGGGAGAGCGTAATTCTATGCCAGCTTATAGGTACGACATCTCTGTTTTTCCTTGATTTTACTGTTAGATCTTTTATTAAATTTGTCCTGATGTTAATGATTGCAGTTAGTCACTTGAGAAGGACCCAATCCCCAGGGTCGAAACGTTGTGTAAACGATAATTATTTGATAATTGCCAATTGCGTCGAATTAATAAAAGCTCCTGTTTTAATTTATTTTTATTATATTATATTAAATTATAATATATATAGTCTTATACTCTATATATTTACTAATTTATATATCACTAATTAAAGGAAACGCCAAATTCGGTCGGGACTGGATATTGGTTGTCCAATAAATTCGTGAATTTTTTAAGTACAAATCATCACTCTAGTAAACCACTTCACGTGGTAATTCGTGAAAATTCACGAATTTATTGGACAACCAATATCCAGTCCCGACCGAATTTGGCGTTTCCTTTAATTATTGATTATTATCTTATATACGGTCGTACTTTAAATTTGCTTATATATCATTTTTTCTACAGGCAGATAACTGTATAAAAGCCAATGCGTGTAATAAGTTGTGTAATATTTTGCTGGAGGCGGAACGTAATGCTAAGCTACATCATGTGGCCTGTAACTTTGTGAAGCAACCTGGTCACATCTATCACTTGTATCAACGGGAATCAGGACAGCTTTATTTTTCCATGCTTAGTCCAGAGGTAAATGCTTTCGATACCTTCAAAGCATCGATTATTTTTATATGTCATCCGATAATTTTGTCTGTTGTATCTGCCAATACAGGAATGCAGGGGCAGTTCGGCTCCATCGCAGAATTACAAGGGTTCGTTTCGACTGGAACAGGACCGCTCATGGACCCCGCTGTCTCAGTTGAGGATAAAGAATGACGAATTGAACTTATTCAAAAACTTCTTACCTTTTGATACAACTACAAACACCTTTTTACAATCGGTAATGTTAAGTACTAGCACGTATCATAATTATTGAATTTGTTATACTATAATCAAGTTGTAAAAAGTGCAAACTAGGAATGCAGCATGCTAATCGAGAAAAATTTGCCAACACTACCACAAACTAACTTATTTCAATCTGATAAATAAAGCGTCCTCGTCATATAACTCAACAAGCAAATTTATTTTGTGATATAATATCGAGCTACTTATAATCCTTACTTGTAAATGTATACAACATATAAATATATTTCTATATGTATTGTGACGTTGCGGCATCGCCGCGCGTGGCAGCGTCCCCGCCGCCGTCACAAGGCGCGGGGTTCGCGCCTGACGACGGACCGGGAGCGTGTGGGGCGTCGGAGTCTCCAAGGGGCGCTAACGCGGTTATGGAAAATATTAATTACTCGCGTTTATTTATTTGTTTTTTTTTTTTTGTGAACGGCGTCCCACCGAGATCGAGGAGGACGCCGCGTCGGAAACCGGCTATTGACAGAGGATTGCGGCCTGCCCGGTGGAGATTCGGAGGAGCGGACGGGCGAGGGAAGGCACCCCTGCGAGGTACGGCGTTGTGCCGCGAGGATCGAACGATCACGCGCGACGTCGATGACAACCGGACGACGCGCAGAGCGGTCGCGCAACCCCTGCGTGGGGTGAGGCATCGACTCACGATCGAGCGCGGCGCCGCGCTGTCTCTTCTGCGCCGTCTGCCGAGTCGAAAAGTCGCCGGAAAGTTTCGCTGTCGTGGTCGCAATTTTGGCCAAGCGTTGTCGTGAGTGTGTGCCCGTGGAGGACCCCAGGCCCGCAAGAGCTGCCGTTGACCCGGGGAGCAGGAAGCCGAGCTGGCGAGGACGAGGCCCGAGGAACAGCACACCGGTGAGGTCGCCCGTAATAAGTTTTGTAAAGCCACGAACGGACCGCGAAGGGTCGCGCTCCCGCTCTGCTGTCGATTTGCCATATTTCGCGTTTTTCGTTGGCCGTGGCAAGAGACCCGGCGTAAATTTCGTCTTGGTTGGCAGTCGACATCAAGCGCGAGGGACCCCGAGAGCGGTTGTCGCGGTTAGTATCGGAGCGAGCCCCGGAGATTCGCGGTCGGAAAGCGTTGAAGAGCCCCGGATACCGGGTACGCGAAACGCGAGTGACCACGCGGCGTGAGGAAAGTGTTCCGCGAGTGCCGCCATAATCAGCTTGCGCGCGATAGAAGATTCTCGCGGTTTCGGCCTATTTTTCGGCATATTTCGAGTCGTACGTCGCGAGCGGGGTAAAGGGCGAGCGGAGTGTGATCTACGTCGCGTGGTGACCGCAACGTCCAGATTTTCCTTCGGGCGACAGAATCCTTTCGCGGGTGCGGAAAATCCCTTGCGCGCGCCCAGCGGGGCGCGGGACGCCGCATACCTTCGTTTTTGTACTCGATATCGTATCACGTTTCGCGAGCGGCGTAGAGCCACGCCGCCGTATCGATTATTTTTCGCGAGCGGCTTAATTAGCGTGTATCGTGTTGATCGCGATATACTATTGCGTATGGTGTATTCCTCGCGAGTCGTATTATTCGGTATGTTGTAGCTGTCGTTTTGTATTTTGCGAGCGGAATTATATTAATTTATCGCGTGTATTTTGCGGCCTGCGATCGTCGCGGCATTATTTCGTTGATTCAATTTTGTACGTGCTGTCGTTTTATATTACTCGCTGTCGTCACCGTTGTTCCGACGCAATTCTAAGTCACTTCGCCATTTTTGAGAGTCACCGTCAATAAATATTTCTCCGTCGACCGAGAAAAGGAATGTTATGATTCGCACCGTCTTTGTCAACCGACGGGACAAACTGTGTAACATTAGCTGACTGCGATCGGAATAAAGGTAGTTATTATTCATTACATTAACGACTTTCGCGCGACTTATTCACCCGTCCCCCGCATTCCTGAGCGCGGCCCGGCATCTACCCTGCCCCTCCACCGTTAGGTTGAGCTAGCTAGCCCCTCGTGCCGAAGGTATCCTCGATCGTTTCGATTTTTGCGTGTATCGGTAATTATTTCGCGATTCGGTGACGCGTCGTTGTACGTGTCTGGCGCCCAACAAAATTCTTTCGCGATTGATCGACCGCCTTCCGGGTACGAGGGAACCCGTTTTAGAGAGGCCTAACATCCCGCTCTCCCTTTTGATCCGCTATTAGAGAAAATAGCGTAACAGTATATAGAATAGATGGATATATAGATATCTGTTTTATATTATTATAAATTATATACATAATTTTTTTTTGAAGTTATGTATATAAATACATTTTATCGTCTGAAACGATATCTATTTTGTACAAGAGTAAATCGTACGCTAATACTTTAACTTCGGTGTAAGTCCAGTAATCGGTTGTGCAATTAATTAACAAATGTCTCTCTATACGCAGTAATACGCATATGTAGCTATGACTGGTTATTTTTTTTCTCATAATGATCTTCAGATGGCTGCCAAAAGATCAATATAAACCTTGGAATTATAATATATTATCTATTTTGTGTAATATATATAACATTACGTTTCTATAGGCAGTAAATAGATTTGTGTTGGTTGACTTTTACTCTTTAAAAAGTATTTGGAATAAGACTGAATAAGACTTCAATAAGCAAAATGAATACATCTCACAAGGTAGGCGTGAGGGCTGTCAGGTTGAGTAGAAGTGGATAATGAGAGGAAGGTATATAGACGGCCAGAAGAGCGATAAGGTGGAAGGAAAAAGGAGAGGAAGCGAGAAAGGGAAAGAGAGGAGGCAAGGGAGCGAGCGAGATTGGAGGTAGGTCAATTGTAGAGGGATAAACTTATTTTTTTAGGAAAGATAAGGAAAGGAAAAAGAGATTTAGGTTAGGTCGGCGGAGAGAGGCAAGAAGATAGAGTAGGAACAAAGCAACGACACCTGTCGAGTGAGGTAAGAGGCAGGCGGCCGATAAGGAAGGGAGCCTTCTAAGCCGAGAAATTGCAGAGGCAAAGCTGAGGCGGCGGATGGAGACAGAGAGGGATAATATAGTAGAAGGAAGCAAGAAAGGTGATAGAGAGGAGAGGAAAGAGAGCGAGAGTGGAAAGAAAACAAGAGGGAGGCCAACAAGGGCGGAAGAGCTGGGTAGGTTAAGAGCGAGGACAGACAGCGAAAGCTCGATAAAAGATTACATTCAGAAGAGGAAAAGAGAGATAGAAGAGGAAGAAACAGCAAAGATAGAGAAAGAGCTGCTGGAAAGATTCAACGAGGCGAGGAAAGTCAGCAGATCGCCACCGGCAAAGGTTAAAAAGGAAGAGGAAAGAAAAGGAAACATGGCGACAGAGGAAATGCTGAGGGAAATTTTAAAGAAGATGGAGGAGCAAGAAAAAGAGAGAAAAAAAGATAAGGAGGAAATCAAAAGAGAAATAAAAAAAGATAAGGATGAAATTAAGAAAGAATTACAAGAGCTGAAGGAAGAATTTAAGAGGAGAGAAGGAATGTGGGAAGAGCAGAGAAAGTCGCTGGAGGACAGAATGAAAAGTCTGGAGGAGAAAGTAGGAAAGGCTAATCTGAGGGGAATAGAAGAGCAGGAAGGAGGCGAAATAATTGGAAAAATAAAAGAGATAGAAAGAAACATGGAAATGGTAGAGAGAAGAAGGAGGAAGAATAATATAGTAGTTAGGGAGGCAAGTAGAGGAAATGAGAAGGAAAGAAAGGTGAGAAAAGAAAAAATGTTAGATGAATTAAATAAAATGAAGGTAGAAGTCGAAGAGGTACAAGATATAGGACGTAGAGAGGATAAAATGACTCTGATTAAGTGCCACAGCTGGGAAGACAAAAGAAAGATAATGGCAAAAAAAAGGGAGATAGGAAAGAAATATGAGATCTTCATAGATGACGATCTGACTAAAGCAGAAAGAGCAATACAAAAAGAGATAAGGAGAGTGGCAAGAGAGGAAAGAGAGGCCGGAAAAAGAGTCACGATAGGATACCAGAGAATGTGGATAGACAACAAAGAAATGAGATGGAATGAGAATAAAGGAAAAATGGAGGAGAGGAGTGATTTTCGGAAGTAACATAGAAGAAAAGGGAGATAGAGAAAAAGCAGAGGTAATAAACGAAAGAAAAGGAAGAAAAAGAGAAGGTGGAAGACGGGAAAGGAGCGAATTAAATGAAGAAAGAGTAAGCACAATGACAGTAGGATTTTGGAATGTAGCTGGATTAAGAAGGAAAAACGAAGAATTCTGGAAAGAAATAGAGAAGTGGGATATAATAGCCCTGCTAGAAACGTGGGTAGAGCAAAAGGAATGGTGTAAGATCAGGAAAAAGTTACCGGAAGGGTATGTGTGGAAATGTCAAGCAGCTGAGAAAGAAAAGAAGAAAGGAAGAGCAAAAGGAGGAATAATAACAGGCATTAGAAAAGAAATTGCCGTGGACGGAAAGGAAGAGAGAGAAGAGGAAGGAATTGTTGAAAGGAAAGCAAAGACAAAAGAAGGTAGCTGGAGGATAATAACGGTATATGTGAGCAATGATATAGAAAGGAAGATAAAGATTCTAAAAGAGCTCACAAATGATGGTGGCGTAGGGGAACGAATAATAATAGGAGGAGACTTCAACGCAAGAACCGGAGAAGAAGGGGGACTAACAGAGATCATGGGAGAGAAAAGAAAATCAAAAGATAAGGAAATTAACACAGAGGGAAGGAAGCTTCTGGAATTTGTGGAAGAAGAAGGATTAGGGATACTGAACGGAACAAAGGGTGACAAAGATGGAGAATACATGTTTATAGGGGGGAGAGGTGAGACAGTGATAGATTATATAATCGGAAATCAGGAAATTTGGGAGAAAGCTGAGGAAATAAGGATAGGAGATGCTATCGATTCTGATCACCAACCCATATCGATAGCGATAAAGGTAAAGGAAGTTGGAAGAGGAAGGAAAGAGGAGAAAAGGATCAGGAAAGTAATGAACTGGTCCAAGGAAGGAGCGGAGAGATACGGGGAAAGGATGAAGGAGGAAAGAATAGAAGGTACGAAGATGGATGAAATAATGGAGGGAATAAAAAGAGCAGTAAATCAAGCGGCGGAATGGAAGGAAATAAGAAGTGACCAAAGTTTAAGGAGAAAAAACGGATGGGGGGATGAAGAGTGCGTTAGGCTAAGGAGGGAAGCGAGAAGCAGGCTAAACAAATGGAGGAAAGGAGAAGGTGATAAGAAAGAGTATATCACGAAAAAGAGAGAGTACGAGGAAAAAATAAAAGAGAAGAAAGAGAACGAAAAAGAGAGGATAATGAAGGAGGCGAGAGAGGCAACTAATGAAAAGGAGGTATGGAGTTTTATAAATAGAGAGAGAAAAAGTAGAAAAGAGGTATGTGAAGAGATAACAGAAGACCAATGGAACAAGCATTTTATGGAACTACTAGAAGGAGTTAAAGTGAAGCCGCAGGTAAAGAGCAGGAAAGGAGAGGGAGAAAGTAGGGGAAAGGAGGAGCAAGAGGGAATAAGAAAAGAGGAAGTGGAAGAAGTAATTAAGGAGATGAAAGAGAAGAAAGCGGCAGGTACGGATGGATTGCCAAATGAGGTATGGATACACGGAGGCGAGAGCTTAAAAGAAAAAATATGGGAGGTATGCGACACAGCGTGGAGGACAGGAGAGATAGTGGAAGATTGGAAGGAAGGTATAATAATACCAATAGTGAAGAAAGGTGAAGGGAAAGAAGCGCAAGACTACAGAGGGGTGACATTAATGAATACGAGCTACAAAATATACGCAGCAATTTTGGCTAAGAGACTGGAGAAAGAGGTGGAGGAGAGGAGAATCTTACCAGAAACACAGACAGGATTTAGGAAAGGAAAAGGGACAATGGAGAATATATACGCATTGAATTATGTGATTGGAAGAGCTGTGAATAAGAAAAAAAGGTGAGCTAGTGGCGGCGTTTATAGATCGGAAAGCGGCATTCGACTCAGTGGACAGAGAATAAATATGGGATGTCTTGGAGAGAGAAGGAATTAGTGAGCGGCTAAGGACAAGGATAGGAACCCTCTATGAGGAGACGAGATGTGTAGTAAGGATAAAGGGAGAAAAGGGACCGTGCTTCTGGACGGTAAAAGGAGTCAGACAGGGGTGTCCTCTGAGCGCTATGCTATTCATACTTTTGCTGGCGGATATAGAGGAAGCAATGAAGAAAGAGCAGAATGGAGGGATAGTAGTAGGGAAAATAAAATTCTGGACCCTAGCATATGCGGACGACATAGTAGCAATAGCGGAGGATGAAGAGGAGATGAAGAGAATGCTGAAGAGTCTGGAGAGGTATTTCGATAGAAAGAAGCTAAGAGTGAATGTAGGGAAAACAAAGATAATGAGGTTTAGGAAAGGGAAAGGTAGAATGAAAAGAGTGGAGTGGAGATGGAAGGGAGAAGAAGTAGAGGAGGTGAAGGAATTCTGCTATCTTGGTTACACATTCCAAAAGAATGGAGGACAGGAGGCGCATATAAAGGAAAGAGTTAGGAAAGCCGTTATAGCAATGAGACAGGTATGGGGAATAGGGAAAAGGGTATTCGGAGGAGATTGGGTAAGAAGAATAAAGATGTTCGACTCGTTGGTAGCAAGCATTGCATTGTATGGAGCAGAGATATGGGGGTGGAAAGAAAGAGAGAAAATAGAAAGAATACATGAAAGGTACATAAGGTGGACACTAGGCTTAGACTGGTGTACACCTGGATATATGGTGAGAGAGGAAACAAAGAGATATAAGATAAGAATGAATGCCGGAAAAAGGGCGATGAAATACGAAGAGAAATTGGAGAAGGGAGAAGGAAATGAGATAGCAAGAGAATGCTGGAAAGAGATAAAAGGGAATGTTATGAAGGAAAAGCCAAAGTGGGAAGAGGAAAGAAGGAGCTTCTATGAGCGAAGAGGATATGCAGCGGAGGAGATAGAAAGGAAAAGAGGAGAAGGATGGAGCAGTATAGAGGACATAGCAAGAAGAGATAAGGACATACAGATCCAGGAGAGAAACGAAAGGGTAAGAGAGTCTAGATATAACAGATGGTACAGGGAGGTGGCAGAGAACAGAAGACCGGAATACCTGGAAAAAAAAGGGAAGGAGAGGTCCATGATAAGGATAGCGAGATTTAGACTAGGTAATGAGATGAGAGATGGAAAATATTGGGAAACAGTAGAGAAAAGGAACTGTAGGATATGCGGAGCGGAACCAGAGTCTTGGGAGCATGTGTTAGAGTGGTGTTCGAGAGAGGAGGGAGAGGAGAGGGCGGAGGGAATTAGCGAGAGGATTAAAAGAATACTAAACAGTAAAGGTGAAGGAGAAAAATGGATGGCAGATTTGGAAAGAAGAAGAAAACAGGAGAGCTCAACGGTGAGTTAGACAAAGAGAAGTAGAATAAAGTAAATGATTTTTGTTACAGATAGCCGAAAGGAGGGCAAGAGGAAAAAGACGGGAGAAAGAATGGAGTGCAAGGGGAAAATTATAATAGAGAAGGAAGCAATAGAAGGGATCGTAGAAGGAAAGGTGTTGGAGATGATGAAGGAGCTTAAGGAAAATAGTAAGAGAAAGGATAAGGAGATTAAAGAATTAAAGGTGGAGGTGGAGAGGTTAAAGGAAAGGATGTATAGAATGGAACAGAGCAGCGGAAAGAGGAAGAGAGAGGGCAGTGAGGAGAGGAAAGATACGGGAAGTAAGAGAAAATGGTGGGCAGAGGATGGCGAAAGGAGCGATGATGAGAAAAGAAGGAAGAACGTAATAATAAGGGTCGAAAGGGAGAGATGGACAGGAAAGGAATCGAGCTGGGCAAAAGTGAAAGAGCTGTTCTCGGAAGGTTTAGATGTCAAGGTAGAGATGAGAGAAGTAAGTGTGATAGGGCAGAGAGGGGATTGGGTAACGCTGCTAGTAAGGATGGGAAGCGAGGAGGATAAATGGAAAGTTTTGAACGCGAGGAGAAAGAAAGGAGGAAAATTGAAAGTAAAAATAGACGAGGACAAGACGGTGGAGGCGAGAATAAGAGAAAGAGAGGAGAAAGAAGGGAGAAAAGAAAGGAAAGAAGACGAAAGTGGGAGAGCAAAGAGATCGGAGGAGGACGAGATTACGAGGAGAATGGAGGAGAGCCTTCTGATGGACACTGACGAGGACGAGGCTAGCAGGAAGAAAAGGGAGTAAGAAAAGGTAAGATAGAAAAGAGAGATGAGCGGAGGAAGATGGGAGGAAGGAGCAAAGGATAATGGAAGCAGAAATGGTAAGAGATTTGGAAGGGAGAGAGAAGGAGGAGATGGATGAGGAGGGCGGAGAAAGTAGAGGGAGAGGATGGTAAGAATGAGAAGTGGTATAATGTATTTGTATGTTTAGATTAGAAGATGCGATAGGAAGGAGAGCGTAAACATAGGAAGGAGAGAGCCGAGGTGATGGCAGGAGGCCGCAGGAAGGGAGACAAAGGAAGGAGGTGGAAAGGAGTGCAAGGGAGAAGGATGACAGGGACTGACTTGGAAAGGGGAGGGAGGGGAGATAGAAGGAATGTGAGGTCGCACAATGGCCAGGCAGACATGTTAAAGAAATGTAAAGGTTTTTGGGACGTTTTTCCTGGATAAAATGCCTTTCCAGCCCCGGAAGGGGAGTGAAAATAAAGAATTGAATTTGAATTTGAATACATCTCACAATGAGCGGAACGTCATTCAGTGGAAAATCTAGTAATGTTGTCCAACTGTTGAGTCCGCTGAATGCAGTGAATGCCCTCCGTCTCAGTGCACTGCACTCATCATATTCTGTTGCATTGCACTATTATAATACACATTTTATCGTATATTCGATGAGTGTTGCACTGACCTCGTGTAGCACTGATTTTGTATTCGGACACACAAAATAAACTGAACGAGTGCAAAGTTTATTGCACGGTCATATTTGTCAGTGCAGTTCGCTATTACTAGTGAAAAGTTACGGGACATTATAAATAATGAATTCTAAGCGATTTATGTATTTAAATGAAATTTTAGAAAGTAGTAGTAGTGACGATGAGGAAAAAATAAATATTGTTATGCGAGTTTTAAAAACTGAAGAAAGGCCGAAAATAAAGAAATATATAAATATTGTAAATAAATATTTAGATAAAGAGGTAAATTATGTAATAATAAATATTTTTGAGATATATGATGTATATATAGTACAATCAAGAACATAATGCTCTCTCTCTCTCTCTCATCTATATATATATATATATATACATATATATTGTGTATGTACATAGATGACTTCATGTCATCACACTACAATTGTATATAATATTCAGTTTCAGAGAACTTTCGTTTGCGACGGTATACATACATAAAATTAAAAGATTTATATGAAAAATCCGATTTTTGCCAAAATACTACAAATAATAATCTCATTATATCAAATTCAATATAGTTTATTTGTATATACCTTTCGGTTTTACAGAGGCGTTTTTTAAGGAAACGTTCCCAAAACCTTTACAAATCCTTGGTAACCCCTGAACACCGGCCTGGCCATATGCGACCCTTACATACTCTTCCTTCCCTCCCATCCACGAACTCCCTCTCCCCTCTCCCTCCCTTCCCTCTCTACAATCTATTCCTCACTTAGCCGCTGAGAGTGGCCTTCGCCGTCGTGATCTCCGGTCGCGCTAACGCACGGACATGCGAACTGCGACTCCGAGGGCGACGTCGGGATATGACAAGACGTCAAACCGAAGCAAAGCGACAAGTGTATGACCGTTAATTAGGGTACTTGTAATGAGACTCTCAATCACGGTCGTTCCCTCCGGTGCCGCAAGAGCGAAAATTTTCTAAGTCCAGGTGCGGCGTGTTGCTTTCGCCGTCGTGATCTCCGGTCGCGCTTACGCACGGAAACGCGAATCGACACTACGGGGACGACGTCGAGAGATAACAAGACGCCAAACCAAAGCAAAGCGACAAGTGTATGACCGTTGATTAGGGTACTTGTAATGAGACTCTCAATCACGGTCGTTACTTCCGGCGCTGCAAGAACGAAAATTTTCTAAGTCCAGGCGCGGCGTGTTGCTTTCGCCGACGTGATCTCCGGTCGCGCGACAGCACGGAAGCACGAATCGACACTACGGGGACGACGTCGAGAGGTGACAAGACGCCAAACCAAAGCAAAACGACAAGTGTATGATCGTTAATTAAAGTACTTGTAATGAGACTTTCAATCATGGTTGTTACCTCCGGCGCGCCAGGAGCAAAAATTTTCTAAGTTATTGCGCGGTGTGTTGCTTTAGCCGTCTGTATCTCCGGCGTCGGCATGGGTCTGCGAACATCAAAGTCCCCACGCGGCGTGTTGCATTTTCCTGACCAGTCGGAACGGCTAAATTCGCCAGCGGTATGCTGCTTTTGTCGTCGGTACCCCCGCCCTCGCCGGGAAGACGAAAGTTAAAGTCCGACAGCGGCGTGTTGCTTCCACCGTCGGTACCTCCGACCTTGCTGGAGAGACTAAGTCCGCGAGTGGCGTGTTGCTTTGCCGTCGGTACCTCCGGCCCCTCGCTGAAGAGACTAAAAGTCCGATAGCGGCGTGTTGCTTTCGCCGTCGGTACCTCCGACCTTGCTGGAGAGACTAAGTCCGACAGCGGTGTATTGTTTTCGCCGCACACGACTAAGTTAGCGAGCGGCGTGTTGCTTGCGCCGTCGTGGACTCGAGCGAAATTATTCTAAGTCCCACACTGGTCTCGCGCGGCTTGTTGCTTTCGCCGCACACGACTAAGTCCGACAGCGGCGTGTTGCTTTCGCCGCTTCGACGGAACTCTGGCAAAGTCCACCAGCGTCGTGTTGCTTTCGCCGTCTAGTGTGTGTGGGGTCTCGTCTAACCGACAAGACGAATCCCCAAGCCGAGGGCTGAGTCTCAACAGATCGCAGCGTGGTAACTGCTCTACCGTGTACAACACTCCGCCAGGTACCTAAGTCGTCTGCAGACTATTCCGAGGCTCGACATTGAACTCGCGAAACTCATGTTCGACCGTTAGACACCGTGCCGTCGTAGCGGTGAGATCCCGACGACGGGCAAAGGCGCCGTACGGCAAATCGGGCTCGTGCGACGACCGGTCCGTGGACCAGCCGCCTAGCAGTGTCACATTGTTTTGAGCCTTTCGACTCACGAGACTCTTAGAGATATCATTGCCACCTTTAACTAGAGAGGATACGGCCTTAGGGGCGTTCAGGCATAATCCCACGGATGGTAGCTTCGCAACACCGGCCGCTCGACCGAGTGCGTGAACCAAATGTCCGAATCTGCGGTTCCTTTCGTACTGAGCAGGATTACTATCGCAATGACTAATTATCAGTAGGGTAAAACTAACCTGTCTCACGACGGTCTATGCCCAGCCCACGTTCTTTGTTGGCGGGTGAACAATCCGACGCTTGGCGAATTCTGCTTCGCAATGATAGGAAGAGCCGATATCGAAGGATCAAAAAGCGACGTCGCTATGAACGCTTGGCCGCCACAAGCCAGTTATCCCTGTGGTAACTTTTCTGACACCTCTTGCCGAAAACTCTTCAAGCCAAAAGGATCGATAGGCCGTGCTTTCCCAGTCTCTATGCGTACTGAACATCGAGATCAAGCCAGCTTTTGCCCTTTTGCTCGACGCGAGGTTTCTGTCCTCGTTGAGCTGGCCTTAGAACACCTGCGTTATTCTTTGACAGATGTACCGCCCCAGTCAAACTCCCCGTCTGGCAGTGTCCTCGAATCGGATCACGCGGGAGTATTAAAGACGATCGGCCGAAGCCTCACGCCACTCTGACACGCTTGGCTCTAGAACACCGTGACCACAGGGGCACGAAGCCCTCGGGGCACGCGCTCCGCCTAACCGAGTAAGTAAGGAAACGATGAAAGTAGTGGTATTTCACCGGCGATGTTGCCATCTCCCACTTATGCTACACCTCTCATGTCTCCTTACAGTGCCAGACTAGTGTCAAGCTCAACAGGGTTTTCCTTCCCCGCTAATTTTTCCAAGCCCGTTCCCTTGGCAGTGGTTTCGCTAGATAGAAGATAGGGACAGATAATGTCTTTAGATTTAACGTGCAGTACCTGCTCTGAGAGCCTAATCCACACGACCCTCATGGGCGAAAAATTGGGATACGCCAATTCAGCGCGTACCTGCCGATGCGAGGTACTACCAGTTTACCAGTGGATTGTAGGATCCACCGGCACCTACTGGTCGAGGCGAGCGACTATCCGCGCTCTACCAGCTGTGCAGGCTGGCACCCGAGCTGTTGGCACGCAGCTCACCCGCCGAATCTCACTCTTGCAAGGAGACTCTAGCCAGGATGCGGCTATAAACCACTACCACCACGATAGTCCTACCCGTGACCGGCGGGAGCAAGCTCCCTGGGCACCCGGTCCCCGTGGTACCGGTCAAGATCACCGGTAAGATCTTCGTAGCCTAGACTACTTCCAGTTCGGGCTTCCTACATCCCGGCTCTGGTGAGCCAGCGCTTCAGGTATGTGGGGACGCTACTCTCCAAAGGACCGGAACTGGAATCGGCGTAGCCTTCAACCAGCCCAGTCCCCCCTTGCATTTTTCATTCAGCCCATTCACACACTCAATCCATTTCTAACACGTTACTTACATTCACGCTACCATCCTCACGCACCAGCACACCCTACTCATCCAAATTCCTCACATCCTCATACAAGTCGCATTCAGTCATAACATGCTTCCAGTCCTCGCATTCTGTTCCACAAGCACATCTCTCAGACTCAGCCAAACTACGCTTATACAAAAAGCATTCATACTGCCGTGCCCCGTCAGGATGTATCCCAACCACAAGCTCGGCTCAAAATCCCTACATTGCTCCGCGAACCTTACATTCCGTATAAAACTATACGTCACTCTTCCATTCTCACTTTCATTCCATCGCTCTTGCCATACATCGTACAATATCGCACTCACTAAGTCCATACACTCATCCACATCTCTTTTGCTCACCTCACGGTTGCTCACAATATCGTTTTCACTCATCCTCAGTCCATTCTTAATCTTGTAGCACACACCCCCCCCTTCTCACACATTCCAGATCCCACGGAAGACCACCCATCAGAACCTGCATGGCCTCCGCGGAGACCGTTCTACACACATTCAGACAGGCGCTCAGAGCTACTCTCTGGCACCTGTTTATCATTTCTCGCGCATACTTTAATTTCATCACATCATACCATACACTCGCACCAGCCCTCTGACAACTCAGTAGTTCTCGTGTCTACGTAATGTCCGGGGGGCGCTGGTGACATGTGGCCGGTTGATATATATAGGCTGCGTTCCAATATTCAGTGCCAGTACTGAAAATCTATAATTTACGTTACGTATACTATAGATTTTCAGTATTGGCAGCGAATATTGCAACAGCCATGTATATATATATATCAGTTTTGACTATATAAAATCAAAGATATGTAAAGAGAATCATTTAAAGGTGTTACAAGTTAATATTTCAAAAATATTAGCCCCTCCTGGACCGTATATAAGATAATAATCAATAATTAAAGGAAACGCCAAATTCGGTCGGGACTGGATATTGGTTGTCCAATAAATTCGTGAATTTTTAAGTACAAATCATCACTCTAGTAAACCACGCGCCGTTACTTACGGACTTAAACGTAGCCACAACTAAAGCTAGAAAGAGTACCTATTCTCATAATAGCATTGTCTAATTTTTCTTTTAGTTTTAATATAGATGATACTTTTTGACGAGAATCACAATATAGATTTTTTATCTCTGAAATTGAAATTGCAGGTTTACATTTTGTTTCCAAAACCCTGCAGTTTCCATATTTATGTGGTTTGATTATACTGAAAGTACTGAGTATTTTGTAAATTTAAAGAAAAGTAGGTGTCCCTGGATGATCATTCGATCCTGCCGCATATCTCATGGTTCCAAAGAATCTCTAATAATATTAGATGCAGAGAAAATATATATAAAACAAAGTGTAAATGAAAGACAAAATATTATAATTATAGTACACTTAGAAATGATCTGTATGATCAGAGTCTGTTACCTCAAAATCATTACTCTACTATAAAAACATTAAGTAATAAGAGGGAATTTATGATATTGATTGTTACGCATTACTACATTATTGTTACTTAATGTTCACTGGGCACAACGTTAGCCAACTGAGCCAACCTCAAGCGAGTCCTGATTCAAACGTCCCGTCGGAACATAATCAAAACCAGCCTCTAGTGTCAAGTACTGCACTAAATCAAGTGTTGACTTCATGGTTACGCGGAGTCCTTCTGCAGTCTGTTTTGTTAAAAAGTAATTTTGTGGAATAGCACCACTATCGACGTATTGTTCCCAATTATCCAATTTTTTAAGAGATTCTTCTATAATCTAATAAAAATATTGTATTTAGCATTATATTTTTAAACATAAATCAAATAAAAAACGCGTAATTAATAATTATTCAAAATTAAATTAACCTTGTAGCATTTATCTTCAATCTTTAAACCTTCGTTTTGATTTAAAGCGTCAAAGAGATCGTTGATCCAATCACAAAAATTAGCGGTAGAGTCGCAATCTTGTAGTTCAGGTAAAAAATTTTTGTAAAACCTTAGTCCGTAACCCATTGATTTACTGAAAACCTATACAAATAATGGACTTTTATCAATATTTTGCACAAAATTTTATTATATTATAACTAAAATAGTATTAAACAATATTATAATAAAATTTTGTGCAAAATATTGATATATATATATAGAGAGAGAGAGAGAGAAAGAGAGAGATTCTTACTTGAACCGCTAGGAACACTCTCATTTTAACGGCATTACTGAGTTCTAGATGATTTGTTATTATCTTTGGACATACCCGCATTTCACCAGATAATGTTCTGTCTTTATTATGTAAGATTCGGAAGTAATCCCATTTTACTAATTTCTCCTCTGGACTGAGCTAATAATAGAAATAATGCACTAGTAATAAAAATCTTAATTTGTACAAAATTATGACGATTATGACAATTCTTATTTTCAATTTTGAAAATTATAATCTAAACAGTTATAATAAACATAATTGCATAATAATTTAATTAGTTATTTCACCTGTAATGGTGTGGTATATAAACGATTTCTTATCGTTTTAATCACAAATGTGGCGTATCGGAGAAAACATATACATAACGTCCGTTAACTGTTGGGTGATCAAAATAATTTTTAAAATTATTTTTCCTACCGCATACGCCTACTGTAGTCCAAAATTTCCTATTTGTGGCTGCGCCATCAGTAATTACACCATGGATCTTGGCACCAATATTTTCTAATAATGAAATAGCCTGTAAAAAATTAGCATAATAAAAATATTGTATTTGCAATTCCATACAAGTTTTGTTGGATTAAACACATAAAGCATACTTTAATTACAAGCTGTGCAATTATTTCTCCTGATACTGGTCCTCTAGAGGCAAATACTCCGATCGGTTGAGAGTAAGAATCTGCTATTGGATGAAACATTATCACCAATCCATGATTAGCTTTTTCATCAAGATCTGATGGTTGTGGTCCATCAGTGCCAAAATCAATTAATCCAGTATATTTGAGTTTTCTTGAATTAACACAAATACTCTCCCTGAGGTGTATCTCATCAAGCAATATTACACCATGTTTTTGCTTATCTTCTTTTTTATCTAATACTAATTTAAACATTTCGAAAAATTTTTGATCAAAACCACACGAAGTATCTATTAGAGAAAGATATCTAAAAGAAAGAAATAATCATTACTTTGTATTATAGTAATTATACGACATTAAATGAGAATCCATTTACACGAATACGAAATATAAAAAATTATACTTAAAAACAAAAACAATTGCATATAGCTTACAGACTAAAAATTTTATATTATAAAACACTGTTTTAACGTGTTTTGTACTTGCCTTTGTATAGTTCTTACACATGGAAGAGGTAATATCTGATTATCTCGCAAGAAATTATATGTAGAAGGTGACTTCATACGCATTAACATACATAATAGGATCCATTCCTCATTATATTTGTGACTTCTTGAATTTGAATATTTTGTGGCTTGTATTATTTCACGCATTACAGTAAGTTGATTATCAGGAATTCCTTTATTTTTCAATTGAACTTCTATGGTTTCCATAGATGTTCCTCTAACTTTTATCATACAATTCATAAGTTCTTCTTTTAACTTGTCTGCTACATATTTGTTTCTTTTCTTCGCTTTTTCTGTCTTATAATATTTCTTCCGTAATAATAACAATTTCTTTTCATTTTGTGTAGTAGTCGTTGACAACCTAATTCTTTTAATTGATTTAAGCATTTTTGTTCGACGGTGCTTTTGTCTTAACGATTCTTTTATAGTAGAACAAAACTTACATATCTTTAATAAATGTGATATGATTAATGTACATTTCTTGTGTCGCCATGTGCCAGAGATGTCTTTGTAAGCCAGATCATATCCTATATCTTCAATTTCCCTAGTAGTAATATTAACAGCACCCAAGCATACATTAAGATAATTCACAGAAAATAATGTTTCTTGCAATTGTTGCACACTTTCAACAATGTTATGTATTTGTACATCAAATGGAATATCTATAATAGGCTGTTTTAAGACGTTTATTTCCAACAGCATATTTTCTTTGAGTATAACTTCTTTTTGCATATAAGTAATGCATCTGTCTTTATCATTTTTAATTGTACTAACCATTGGTAAATAAAATATGAATAATTTTACGTTATTATTAAAGTGTTTCATGTATGCCCATTGTCGTGGTATATGTAAACGTTTATTGTCAACTATATTGATTATATCATTAAATGATAGTGACGTATCTTTCTTTTCTCCATTATTAATATTTATTATTTCAGTATTTAAAACATCTTCAATATTAGATTCATTTTCTTTCTGAATATTAATTTGCGTTTTTTCTGTCCCTTCTGTCCAAGGAAATTGACTTGGAATTGCACCTTTGCGTAAATGTGGGACTTTAAATTGTGCAGACTAAAGAAACATAAGTATAAAAACTACAATAATACTAATATATAAATTCCTAATTACTAAAATATAGTTACGTAATTAATAATTACGTGACAACCAATGTTACTTACCACACCGAGAATATGTCCTTTATCGTCACAAATAGTACGGTTCCATAATATGTCTGTCGACAAAAAATGCTTTTCGCAAACTGGTTGTCTTGCTTTTACAATGAAGTCTTTTCGTCTTAAAGCGGATTGCCATAGTTTTATCGTATTTTCATCCTTCGGAACACAGAAGAAATGGACTTTTTCTGTATTGGAATCGTACCCAGAGGTACATCCCGGAGCTATACACCGTGGCATTGTATACAAAATCACACTACACTACTCACTTCACTTTTCACTTTTCACGCTTTTTACCTTTTTACGCAGTCGAAAACGTTGAGAAGGTCGAGAAACCCGAGCAACCCGAGCAACCCGAGCAACCCGAGAAACCGACTAACCAGACTAACCTTCATTCAAAACGTAAACAGGTCACATGTCAGGTAGCGCCGCGTAGTGGCCCAGCGGACATTAAGTAGCCATGGATAACAAAGGATTTCAAGAACGTGTCAGGGGGCTGACTCGCACCATACATCACACACGCAGCAAACAGTCCCTTATATACCACACTCAACGCTCTTTTGCGCAGACCCCATTCACACCCCATCACCCGACGCAATTTACCCACCACATTTGCACACTTTTTTCTCAGACACTCCAGGTGCGGTTTAAAGCTCATTCGCTCACCCACCCATACACCCAGATACTTTACACAACACACATACCTTACCAATTTCCCATTAACATAGACACTCGGATGCCTCGCGCCCGAGAGCCTGCCCTTCATGAGCATCATCACCGTTTTGCTCTCGGACACCTTTACTCCCACATTTACACCCCATTCACTCACAAAGCTCATACACTCGGTCCCCTTTCTCTCCAGATCCACTCGGCTCTGTCCCTCGACAGGCACGAATAGATCATCCGCATACACAACCGGATCATATCCGAGTTCACGGAGTCGCCACAGCAGCAGATCCATCAAGAGATCCCATATATCGGGGCCACCGATGGAACCCTTTTTTTTTTTTTTTTTAACGTGGAGAAATCTTCGACCGCTGGGTTCCCTGAGCCGAAGCCCGGTATGTGGCCCAGCGGCCCCCTCTGGTGTTATGAGGGGGAAGACCCCCCCCGCTCCACAATGTGGCACTGAGCGGGGGGAGTGTGGGATTCTTACCCACTAAAACTCCACGGGTGTCCTTCCATGCGCCATTTGTGGGGGCGCTCGGGAACGGTTAGCACGGCATCCGAGCGCCCCCTGCGCTGGGCCTGGCTGGCCCTCTGCTCAGAGCCTTGCGGCTCTGTTGCTCAATGAGCAGTGATATCGTTGCGGCGGGGTGTGACACCACCCACCCCGCCGTTCCTCCCGTTGACTTGTGGGAGGGGTTCATCGACGTCCGGTGCCTGTCGGAACGTCGATCTCCCACCCCGACTGATCCAACCCCGTCGGAGGGTGGACCTCGGGGCGTTTTACTCCTCGCGCTTAACATGCGCCATGCCGCTTCCCTGATCTTGGGAGGGAGCGGTACAGTTCAGATGGCCTGTAGTTCTATCTATCACGGGGGAGGGTCGTCCGGGGGAGGGTCTCTCTCGCCCCGTCGGATCCGCTCCGCCTCCTTTTTGGCGGACATTACCTGGCCGCAAAACGCCAGGAATGCCCGCCACTTCCCCTCGTCCCCGACCGTGGCCGCCACCACGGCCGGGAGGGAGAGATCATTGCCGATCTCCCCCCGCAGGACACGGCGCTGCTCGTCCCAAGCGGGGCACACCTCGAGGGTGTGCTGCGCCGTGTCCCTCTCTTCGTTGCAGTGGTGGCACTGCGGTGATTCCTCCTTTCCTATGCGACACAGGTACTCACCAAAGCACCCATGCCCGGTGAGCACCTGCGTCGCCCTGTAGGACAACCCGTGTCGCCGACTGTCCAGCCACTCTGCCAGACAGGGTCGGACGGCTTCGACGGTCCTCTTCCCCGGCAGCGCGGGATCGGCGAGATACGCGCGCCAGTTGTTTACGAGGACCGTCTTCTCCTGGAGCTTAATTAAGCGACTGGCCCTGTTCCAGACAGGCCCCCTCGGAACCCGCAGCCCCCTGGTACGCCGATAAACTTCGGCGTGTTGGGCAGCCGCGAGCTCTAACGGAGGGAGCCCCGACAGGACCGTCGCCGCCGCGTGCGAGATGGTACGGTAGGCCCGTGACACTCTCAGGGCTACGACGCGCTGCGCACGACGCAAGATCGCTTTGATGCGCGCCGAGCCCCCAGCCCTTTTTGCCCAAATTGGGGCACCGTAAAGTGCCACGGACTGCACCGTCGCGGCGTACAGCCGGCGAGCACGTCCGCTCGCCCCTCCCAGGTTTGGCATTAATCTTGCCAACCTATTTGCCACTCCCATCATCCTGGGAGCTATGCGAGCGAAATGCTCGCCAAAACTCCAGGTACCGTCCAACCAGAGGCCCAGAAGCTTCATCTGGGCCCCCACGGGAACACGGGTCCCCTCAACCCTGATGTGCAAACCGGGTGGACTCCCGCTCGCCTTACCATAAAAGAATACCGCCTGCGTTTTCTCGGGAGCCACCCGGAGCCCCAGACTTTTCACCGCAGCCACCACACTTGCCACCGCAACATTGGCCCTTCGCTGGGCCTCCTCCCAATTGTCCCCCTCTACCCCCAGGAACGTATCATCTGCGAAACCGTTCAACCAGCAGCCCGGGAGGAGGGGGATCGTCAGTGCGGCGTTGTATCCGAGGTTCCACAGGAGTGGCCCTAGGACCGACCCCTGCGGAACCCCCCGCACTACCAGCCGACATGCGACTTCGCCGTCGCGGTTTACGTATAGTAGGCCCCTGTCCCGGAGGTAATCGTGTATCATCGCAGCCAAGTAGGGGGGCACGTCATGCTTGATTAGCGCCCCCCTGATGATTGGCCAGGGCAGGGAGTTGAAGGCATTCCTGATGTCGAATGACACTCCCAACAACACCCTGCCCTTTTCCGCAGCGGCCTCCGAGAGGGTCCTGATGCGACTGATCGCATCCATCGTGGATCTCCCCTCTCGGAAGCCGTACTGGTCCGGTGACAAGTCCGGACCAGTCTGGGACAGGTGCCGGACGAGGCGGTCAGCTATAACCCGCTCAAACAGCTTTCCCACCTCGTCCAGCAGGCACACCGGCCTATAACCCGACGTCTGGTCGGCTGGTTTCCCCGCTTTGGGGAGGAGGACCAGCTTGGCCCTTTTCCATTTTTTGGGGAATCGGCCCTCCCTCAAGCACTTAGTAAAGAGCACCCTAAGGTGCTCGGCCAGTTCCCCCGTGGCCAGGGCCCACGCCCTGCTTGGGACTCCATCCGGCCCTGGAGCCTTTCCCGACTTCATCCTTTTGGCCGCTCTGGCCATCTCCTCCATGGAAACCCCAAGCTCCTCGTCCCACTCCACTGGTGGTGGTGGAGCAGGGGGGCCGCCGGTCCTCTCCCCAGGATCGTCCGGGAAGAGGGTGTCGACGACCCGTGTGAGGAACCCGGGGTCCAATGACTCCGTCGTGGGGGGCGCCCAAGGTCTGAGCTTGTTCAGCACTATCTTGTAAGGGCGCCCCCACGGGTCCTCCTCCAGGGCCTGCAGGAGCTCTTCCCAAGCCCTATCCCTGGCCACTTTTATGGCCACGGAGAGGGCCCGCTTGGCGGAGCGGTATCCCTCTCCAGCCTCCTCCAATCTGTCCGGGTCGCGGCTGCGCCGGGCTCGCAGCCAGATCCTGCGGGCGCGGATGGAGGAGCGCCTTAACTCGGCTATCTCCTCCGTCCACCAATACATTTTCCGACGTGGATTCGGCCTTGATCGGGGCATACCGGCGTTGCACGCCTCGGTCATGACTGCCCCGATCCTTTCGGCCATGTCATCCACGTCGGCCGCTTCGTCGCCGAGCGTGACTTCTCCCCAGAGGGAGGTGCGGATCGCGGCCCGGAATACGTCGCAATCCACCTTCCTCCACTGCCACCTGGGGAATTGCTCGGCGACATTTCTTCGTCGGGCCTGGGCCCCTGGCGCGTCGGCCAGGAGGGAGAACTCAATATACTCATGATCTGACATTGTTTCCACCCCCCCGACCACCGTCCACCCCGACACCCGCCGCGCCGCCGCGGGGTTGGCCCACGTCGTGTCGACTATGGACCCCCCCCCCTCGCCCGCACACACGTCTGCGCAGTGCCGGAGTTTAGCACGCACAGGCCCAGGCCCGCCGCCCATGCCTCGAAGGTTCTCCCTCTAGCATCTGTGGCCGGGGACCCCCACAATGCTGATTTGGCATTGAAGTCCCCGGCCACGATCACAGGAGCCGGGTTGAACCTCTCGCTGCATCTCCCGATGTCGTCGAGGGCCGCCTCGAACTCCGCCAGGCTCCATCTGGGGGGCAAATACACCCCCACCACTATTATCTAGCCCCACCTCACGACGACGAATCCTTCGCCCCCCTCAACCCGAGTGCAGGGCACCGGATCCGTCGTCTGCCTCCATGTTATTGCTACGGAGCCGCACCGACCCGCCGCCCAACATGGGTGACCTTGCGGGATCGAATACGGCTCCGAAATTATGCCCACTCCACTGTCGCGTTCCGCCATGGACTGAAGGAACAAGTCCTGCGCGGCGCGACAGTGGTTCAGGTTGGCCTGCAATATTTTAGGGGGCATTACTTGTGTCCCCCGTTATCGGAGGCCTCCCCCTCCTTCTCCCGCCTTGTCCCTCCTTTCGAGGGGCGATCCTTCCCCGAGGCTTTACCCTTGCCTGGGAGCTTCCTCTTATTTGCGGGTTCCCTCACCGCATTGTCCTACTCGCTTCCCCCTTCCTCCGGCGCCTCCAGCGCTCTCTTAAGGGGGGCCCTTTCCGCGGCCGCTGATGCAGAGGAGGAGTTTTCATCCTCCACCGGTCGCATCTCCACATCATCCTCCTCCCTCTGCGCTGGCGGCGGGGTCTGTGTGGTCGCCCATCCGGGCTTCCCCTTTTTCCTTGCCGCCGCGCACGCCTTACTGCCCGCCCTGTGCGCGGAAAGCTTCTTGAGGTCCGCGCACACGGGACAGTTTGCCCTCTCATTGCATTCCCGAGCGCGGTGACCGTCTGCGCCACATCTATAACACCTTGCGCTACGGTCCACCGCGCTCTTACAGGTCGCCCGGATGTGACCTCCCTCCAAACACCGGAAACACTGGAGGGGGCGGGCCTCCAGCTGTTGCACCCTCGCTGTGAACCATCCCAGAAGGAGCCTGTTGCCCCCCTTCTGGATGGCTGCAACCGCCGCCAGAGGGCACCTGACCCAGGCCGTCAACAGGCCGTTGGGTCCCCGTCTAAATGGGCCCACCTGCACCTGTGCCCTAGCGCAACCGCCCGCGTCAGCCACCGCCTCCGCCACCTCTGCGGGCGATACCGAGTCCTCGATGTCGAGAACCCGGATCTCGCCCGTCTTCACCGGTCGGGACACCGTGACCCCCTCCCGGTCGCGAAACAGCTCGCTCATTTTGTTCGCGAGCCTGTCCGCCTTTCCCCCCCTCCCCCTCCTTGCCGGGGAACTCAATCAACAGCGCCCCGGTTTGGGCCCTCTTTGGCTTTAGCGGGCCTTCGATTCCCAAATCCTTGAGGGTAATCTTGTTTCTCGCCTCCTTCATGAGAAGGTCGTATTCACCCCCAAGGCAGGTCAGAACCACCGCCGCAGTTTTTGGCGGCTTCCTCGCCCCCGCTCTGCCTTTTTCGGCGTCCGCGTTCTTGTTGCCGCCTACGGGTGCCGCTTTCCCCCCTTTGTTGTCGCCAGGGGCTGATTTTTCCCCTGCGCCTTTCTTTGTCGGGGCCTTCTTCTGCTGTTGTTTCAGCTGCCCCCGCTGCGACTGAGCTTGCGATGGCTGCGTCGCCTGTCCGCTCCGGGTCGGCCTTGACGTGGACCGATCACCCCTCTGCTGCGGCTTCCTGCCCCGCTTGACTACCTCCGTCCATGAGTCTTGCGCTGGTTTCGCCGGCTGCTTGCGCGTTCCTGAGGGGGTCCCGCTCTCGCGGCCCTTCCCCTCGGCGGCGGATCCCTTCCCCGGTGCCTCTTTGGCGGCCCTGTCCTTACCGGGATCTCTTCCCTTTTTCTGGGGCCTGCTTCCGCTCCTTCCCCTTCCACCCTCTTTTTGGTTAGAGGGGGCACGGTTAACCGGGGGGGGGGGGGGGGGGGTGGTGGAGGCATGGAGATCCTCTCCATCACTCCCCGGAGCATCTCCTCCATCCTTCGCTCCATTCGGCCCATCTCCGCCTTGAGCCTTTCCTCCAGGCTATCCTCCGCCGGTTGTGCCCTCTTCGGCGGTACTGCAGGGTCGATAATGGCTGGCGGCCCTCCCTGCAGCGACGGTCTCACCGCCGCGGGCATCCCGGTCACCTCAATTTCTTTGAGGATCTCCTCCCTTCGGCATATCACCTCCTCTTCTCCCGAGGAGTCTTCCTCCCTTAGTACGTTCGCCCTCTTCTTCCTCTTCTTCCTTGAAGAGGTCTCACGGTCTCCCTGCGAGGGAGGGGTGGTGCCTGCCTCTACCGCATCCACCTCCATCATCTCCTCCCCCCAGGGCACTCCTTGTCTCTCCTCGAGCTTCTTACGGAGCTCGGCCACTTCCTCCTCCAGCCTGGCCGTCTTCCGCCGGAGATCCTCGATCTCGACGTCCTTGGCCACTGGATCTTCGTCCGTTCGCATGCGGCCGATTAGATGCGCCGCTGCCGCGCTGATGGTAGCCGCCGTCGTGTTAAGGCTACCCTGATCCACCCCTCTCAAGGTCTTACTGGTCCTATTGACCTTATCGACCGTGGCCACCTGTTCCACAATCCTCCGCGCCAGGTCTTCGGTTGGGCAGTACTTCAGCTCCTCAAGGAGCTTATGCTCCTTCACCTTCCTGCTCTTCGACAGGGCTGCTGGGACCAGAGGGTCGGACAGATCCCTCATCCTTTTCTCCTCCTCCCTGCGCTGCTTGTCGGCCCAGTTCCTCTTCTTAATTTCGTATTCCCCGGATGTTACGGGCCTTCCCCTTTTTTTGGACTCCGGTCCATGGACCAGCCCCCCCTCCTCGTTCTCTATTACCGAGCAGTCCGACACGTCCGATCTCGTCGTCGAACCGTCCCTGCTCCCGTCTCTGGCTGCGGTCTTGTCCCAGCTCCGTAGGTACTCGACGAACTCCTCGTCGTCCAAGTCCCCGACACTGCCTCCGTCTTGCACGTTGCCCCTGTGCTTGGAGCCGTGCGGCGAGCCCTGCGAAGAGCTCTGGCTCTTGGCCTGAGCCTCCTTAAAGAACTTCGGTCCTATCTTCCGACCGCTCTTAAGCCCGGGGTCTCCCCTAATGGCTGGAGAGCGAGAGCGCGAACTCCGCTCCCTCTCTTCTGCCGCCTCCACCACCATCTTGTTGTCTTTAGCAAGGTTTATTGTACATTCCATTTCTGAATAAATCCCGCTCCCCGCCACGGCTCGGGGTTACCCCCTATGCCCCGGCCCCCTGCCAATAGCAGGGCGACCGGGACTCCAGGCCCTTACTCACCCATGAGGAGAGGGCATCAAGGCCCAACCCCCCATGGGCTTTCGGGGCTCCCGTCGCTCCGACCCGACGAGCACCGCGGCGGGTGCAGCCACGCGGGGGGCCCCACGGACAGACAGGTACCGCAGGGTGTCGCACCCCACCCAGGGTCCTGCCCGCCGTGGCGACCAGCGTATAGTCCTTAACCGGGGCCGAGGTAATCTCCGCACCCCGGCTAACCGTCTACTCTGATGGCCAGGTTCGGGAGGGATGCGATCCTCGACCATCAGAGTTACCTTGCTCGCCGCCGGTCTATTTCACCCGGCGGCCAAGACCCGCCAGCCCCGACCTCGGAATATGTCCGAGCGGCCCGACGGGTCTCCTTCCACAAACATCGCCCGGCCCCAACCTCGGAATACGTCCGAGTGGCCCGGGCGATCTCCCACCCAGGTCGCTGGCCCCGCCTCGGAATACGTCCGAGCGGCCCAGCAACCTTCCACACTCGGCAGACCGTGGGACCACGTCCCTGGTGTGCAACCGCCGAGTGTGGGCCTCTCCTCCAACCAACCCAGGACCACGTCCTGGGCTGGGTCAGAAGAGGGATACCCCCCCTCCCCCTCCTGCCGGAGCACCGGCGTGCAATGGAGGAAGGAGAGAAGGGGTCTTCCCATTCCCTCGGCGAGACGGCATCCCTGCCCGCCTCGGGAACGGGGACCACCCTCCCCAACCCCACCCCGTGGTTTTTTATCGAGGTAACCTTCCTCTATGCCGGCGGGAGGTGTAAAACATCCCCCTAACGGTCCCGGCCGACCGGGCGTTTGAAGTCAGGGTCGCCATCCCCTACCGGCTATTGGAGCTGGGCAGCCGAAGCTAACCGCAGACTCCTAAGAGGGTAGCCGGGCCCCCGGTTTTCTGTCTGGGTTTTCCTTCCCATATGTCGGTGGGAGAGCAACGGCTCGATCCCTTACGGCCCCGACCGGCCGGGTGACTTTTATAGAGGCCACCCACCTCGCGGGCCCTGAAAAGGGCCCCCCGGTCTCCGCCAGCCTCGCGACTGACGGAGATTACGGTCTGTGGTGTGCTCTTGGACCCCGATCCTCGCCACCGGGCTTTCCCGACGGTCTTAGACCACCGGTACTACCCCAGTGGGTCAACGGATCAAAGGGGAGCCCCCTCACCCGGCACCCAACGAATTGGGTACCTTCGTCAAGGTGGCACACCCTCGAGGGGGTACCGATGGAACCCTGCGGGCAGCCCCGCCCGACCTCCTTCCATACCGTCTCAGTCACACCAGTCATACACACTCGTCTTTCATCAAAATAACTCTCCCACAACCCAATCTCCTCACACCCAACCTCACGCAATCTCTCAAGCACACGCTTCCACTCTAAGTTGTCAAACGCACCCTGGAAATCCACAAATATACCCAACACGTACTTCTTTTCTGATCGGTCCCTCACAAACCCGTGCTTTGCATCACACATTTTGCCATTCATCAACCTACCAAGCCTTTTCACAATCATACGTTCCAGCACCTTCCCAAGCACAGACAACAGGCAGATCGGCCGATACGACCCAGGGTCCGATTTCACCTTCTCCGGGGACTTTAGCAGCACAATCACTCTCGCAGTCTTCCATGCCACAGGAAAACGCATTGTACTCAAATACACGTCATACACTATCTTCAACCATTCTGGAATCGCTCGCCAAACCGCTCATACCATTTCTACACTTATCCCATCCATCCCGGGTGCTTTTCCCACTTTCATCTCTTTCACCGCACTATCCACCTCATCCCAGTCAAACGATCTCTCAATCTCCCTAGATTCATTCGCTACCATTAGCTCAACTTCCATTTCCGTAGCTGGGAAGAAGCGATCCAGTAGTACACATACACTCTCTTTCCACGTACTCGTTGTCCTCTCACCCACCTTCATACCACTCAGCCTAACACGTCCATACTTTCCCATACATACTTTATACACATCACCCCACGGATCCTGATTGCCTTTCTCACGCACAAACTGTCTCCAGTTTTCCTCTTTTACTCTCCACATCTCTCTCTTGTATAGGCTCCCAGCATACCTATATGCATTCAAGCACTTCTCCGCAGACTCTTTGCCTCTCTTCCGCATACGTTGGTAGGCACGCCTACACTTTCTGACATTCTTCTTCATACGCTCCAACTCATTCGTCCACCATACAAGCTTTTTTTATTCCTACACGTATACCTTTTCATTCTTTTATCATTCACCCTCAGGATCCACGATGTTACTCGCTCTGCCAATCTATTCGCATCTTTCTCATCCACCACTGTCGCTCCTTCCTCCGCCGCACACTCTCTCAGATCGCTCATATATCCTTCCCAGTCTACATCCTTACACACCCACTTGCACGCCACCTCATTTGTTTCAACATTCTCACCATACAGTATACGTATCAGCAACACATTGTGATCGCTGATACCCCAGTCACTCTTCACTTCCTATTCAAACTGGCACCCCGCAAACGCATCCTTTACGAGAGTCACATCAATACCACTTTCCCCATTAGGTCCGCTAAACGTGTAACTCTCTCTCGGCTCATTCAGCACAGTCATACCATTCGCAATTATCCACTCCTCAAGCACTCTACCACGCATTTCACTCTCCCTGCCGCCACCGCCACCTTTGCTATACCACAAAGGGGAGATGGCATTCGCATCCATTCCAATCAACACACGTTTTCCCTGGACTACCATTTGCACGCTGTCCATGTAGGCCAGGTACGGTGCGATATCCTCACCAAACCGGCAGTACACGGACACCATATACATCTCACCAAAGTCCCCTTTCAGCCATACACACATACCATACTCATTTGTACACTCTCTTACACACATCACGTCGAGATTGGGATCATTCACCACCACTGCTGCTTTAACATTCTCACTCTCACTCACAATCACATCCATTCTTAGGGGGAGTCCCACTACTCGTCCTCCCCTCACATACGGTTCCTGCAGCAGTGCCACACTCACACGACGCTCACACAACACCTCACCCAGATCACACATCACCGCATACGCTCTTTGATAGTTGCACTGTACAACATTCATACTCGAGACATCCAGAGTGCCTATACTAACCAAAATCAATGGAGCTCTCGTATCTCGCCCTTGCGGCCATGTACGACGGACAGTTCCTGTCATCCAACGCGTGGTTGTGTGGACGTCCACGTTTCCTACACAGCCCACACATCTTGGGCTTGGCCAGGCTCGGGCACTTATCACGCTGATGGCCGCTCAGGCCGCAATGTGAGAAAACCTCCTCCGCGGCCCTGCAATGTCTCGCTATGTGCCCCAGATCGAGGCACTTATAACACCTAGTGAGCGACGTAAAATCGACCACCCTACAGCGCCGCCAGCCGATATACAGGGTGTTACTAAAAGAGCGGACACTAACTACATAGCGGTATTCCTTGTCAAAAACTGAGTCGAAAAGTCCTGAACCACTTTTTTCTATAATGCTTAATAAAGCCGTAATCATTGAGTAAAGTCAGTCCAACCAGCGCCGTTCTTTAGCCGGGCGCACGTCGGTGAGTCGCGCGCCTGATAATGTGCGTGAGCGCTCCGCCGCGCGCGGCGGCACGGCACGGCGGCACGGCCGCAGCGGCCGCGCTGTGCCTTCGCGCGCGTCGCGTGCAATATTCTTACGCATTGTAATAATAGAAATAATTTTTTTGCACTAAAAATTACTTGTTACTTTTGTCAGAAGTACCTCCTTGCAGAAAATTTTGATAATGGATAGAACTTTCGCCAAGACATAACCATTATTAACATATGAAAATTTAAACCAATACAAAAAATTACACTGTATTTTACAATACAAAATTTTACAAAAAAAAAATTATTTTTTAAACAATCCGTTTCGTTAGATATCTTATCGTTAACTTAAATTAAATTATAACGACCTGCCTTCAGATCGACAGCGAACGCGGACTAGCTCGCCGGGGCAGGAGTTCGCTAGGTAGGTCTCGAGACAATAGACGTGAGAGTAGCGTTATAAAGGAAAATAAAATATAATTTATTTTGCTTAAAATATTTTAGCGTATACCGTTACAAAATAATTGACTAGAAATCGCTGCGTGGATTATGCCGCTGAGATCTGCAAATGGTCTGTCTGTATAATATTTGGCGGTATACTATGTGTCTATACTAAAAAAAATTATTTTGAATAAAAATTTATAAAATGACGGCAGTTAAAAGAAAAAAATTAATAGTGAAAATTAAATTTTTTCCTTTTAACTGCCGCCATTTTATGAATTTTTATTCAAAATAATTTTTTTTAGTCTACTCTATAGGGATACTTGTACTGAACAGGAAAATCGATTGATTCGATGTTTCAGACACATTTTACGACCCTGAGGACTTCCGCCATGGAGCAACCTACTCCGCGCCGTTGCCCAGTATCCCGCTTCGCCTAATTATTTAAATGGGCTGAAAAAATTTGTACAACTACTTAAAAGTATCATCAATATAATCCATAAATATTGATTTATTTATTTTGTTTACTTTCTCCACAAAAAATTCACAAAAATCACCTATTTTTTGGACCTACTGAGGGATATGGACCCTTAACCATGCCCCGCGGCCACTTGCGCAGACTCTGTTAGCTCTGTGGCCACATGTGCATGCTCCGTGGCCGCACGCGCATGCAAAAGTGCGCGAATTTAAAACCTATGTATACTTATAATGCATATCGCTTGACTTTCGATGATGAATATGTCGCAGTCACATGGTGTACACACACACGCACACACACGCGCGGGGGTGCAAGTGGGGTTTTTGGCAGGCCATTAGACTGGCCAACGTGGCGGCAGCGTGCGTGGTGCGCGCTATCAGGCAGTTAGGCCTTGTGGTGGCCCCGCAGAAGACGCAAGCCTGCTGGTTTTACAACCGGGCTTTGCGGGGCACACCACCGGAGGGCCTCTGCCTGACGATAGAGGGAGTCCGCGTCCCAATCTCCCCCCAGCTTAAGTACCTGGGGGTTTGGCTGGACGAGGCTAGGAGCTTCGGCGAGCACATTGCCCGCGTGGCTCCGAGGGCTAAAGGCGTTGCCAACAGCCTTGCTAGGCTTTTGCCCAATTTGGGCGGGGTCGGCGGGCGTGTGCGTCGCCTCTACGAGGCGACGGTCCACTCGATGATGCTCTACGGGGCACCCTTATGGGCCGAGAGGGTGGCGGGTAACCCCCGCTTTAGCAGAGAGTTAACGGCCGCCCAACGCATTATTGCGAACCGGGCGGCCAGAGCATATCGGACCGTCTCGCGCGGGGGCGACGATCCTCGCCTGCATCCCTCCGATTGTCTTGGTCTCCAAGGCCCAGGCCTGGGTCTACGGGCGGATCAAAGAGATCAAGTCGGGGGGGGGGGGGGCATAGTCGTGCCTAGGGCGAGGGCCAAGCTGAAGCGCCAGGCCAAAGAAACCCTCCTCAACGAGTGGAGCGAGTGGCTCACAAACCCCCAACTGGGGGGGAGGAGGGTCCGAGAGGCCGTCCAGCCACATTTGCTGGAGTAGGTGGAGAAACAAAGAGGACGCGGGCTGACGTTTCACGCGGCGGACTGACGTTTCAGGTGCTCACCGGGCATGGTTGCTTTGGGGAATATCTGTGCCGCGTGGTGGGCAAAGAGCGCGGTGCCACCACTGCCCGGAGGAGGCGGACACGGCGCAGCATACGCTGGAGTTCTGTCCGGCGTGGGATGAGCTGCGCCGTGTCCTCCGGGCGGCGGTCGGGCAGGATCTCTCTCTCCCGGCGATCATCGCTGCAGCGGTTGGGCCGGGAAGAGAAGAGAAATGGAGGGCGTTTGTCTGCTTCTGCGGCGGCGTGATGTCGCAGAAGGAGGCGGCAGAGCGCATCAGGAGGGGAAAGGTTGCTCCTCCTCCTCTCTCTGAGAGTGGGGGTGACGGGGGGCCGCCGCCGTCGCCACGGCCGCACAGGCGTCGCCGAGTCCGCGGTGGCCTCCCCGTTAGAGCCCTCCCAATGAGAGCGGAGGTAGTTGGGAGGAGGAGGGGGGCGGCTGCCCCTCCTCCCTCCACCAGTGAAGAGGAGGATGGCGGGGGCCGCCGTCGCCGCCGCGGCGCCGACAAATTAGAGATGGGCAAAACGGTTTATCTCAGTGAGCGGTTCGTAGTCGGTTCACTCCCTAAAGTGAGTCGGTTCTTTCGTACGGTTCATCGGTTCTTTTTTCTTGATAAAAATCTTGGTTTATTTATATACACATTATTTTGTTTATTTCGATTTTTTATACAGGAAAAACAAATATTAAATAAATAAATGTTATAGAGGAAAGGATTATAGAGAAAAGGATTATAAAAATAGCAAAATTTTTTCTTTATCTAACATATTTCTTTTTACAAAATACAAAAAAAATTTACATTGGAGCATGTATTTATTACAAACTTTATACTAATTTGAACTTTATTGTTTTGAGTAACTTAATATTATTATATTCATATATAGACTTAACTATAAGTAACCTTATTCATATAGACTTAACTATAGGTAACCTTATTCATATAGACTTAACTATAAGTAACCTTATTAATTACCTTATTATTTACCTTATTAACAGGTCTTGTCTAAAAGATAAAATATTAATATTGTATTCAAAAAAATTATAATAAATCAATATTGTGATTTACGATTATAATTTGGCTTATTTTTTTTGTCGTCAACCTGCTACGTTTTTCATTACAAATTTGCCCTGCTTAGAAAATATTCTTTCACACGGGACTGAAGTTGCAGTGATGCAAAGCCTTTTAACCATTATTTTATATAAATTTGGATACAACATTTTTCTCGTTTCCCACCAAATCAGAGGATCGCTTGTCCTAGTAATGTGCGGTTCAGCCAAATATTTATCAATTTCCACAATTGCTGCAGAAGTGGGATTGTGCGTCCCTTGAAGCTGGTTTATTGAGGCATCAAATTCTTCCCAGACCGAGGTTGTCGAAGAAGATGATGCCAAAATAGGTTGAGGTACGGATTGTGAAGAATCATTGCTACTAATACAGGTTCTAATTCTCGCTAGTAAACTTTGGTATGTTGTATGAAACTTGCTGTCATCCCCGAAACCCTGCTTTTTAAATCTGGGGTCTAGAAAAATCGATTGAGCAATTAAATCACTTTCTTCTCTTCCTCCAAATCGGTTCGCCAAACCTTCTATTAATCCTGCAGCCAAATTTTTTATTATTAATGGTAGCGTGTTATCCTCTAAATATGTTCTTACTTTTCTAATCATTACCCTACAAAGAACAGAAGTTTTTGATAGGGAAACATTTTTTTCTGACGATACTTCTATCGTAATTTCGTTAAATATTTGAAGTATATTTACACAATGCTCCATTAAGTCCCAATCATCTGGCTGCAAAGAGTGCAAAATGTTCTTATACCCTAACAATGCCAAAGCAGAAATAATAGGTTCTTTATTAAGAAGAAAGCGATCTAACATGTCAAAAGTGGAGTTCCACCGGGTTGGCACATCTTGTTTTAATTTTAAATGGTTTTTGTTCATGTTATTTTGCATCTCATGCAATTTTGCTAAAGCGAAACTACTTTGTTTAAAATATTGCACGATAGCTTTAACTTTTTCGACTAGATCTTTAATGTTTTTCTCAATAGCATTTTGCACAATGAGATTTAATGAATGAGCAAAACAAGAAATATGCCTTAGTTTTAAGATATTAACAGCAGATTTCATATTAGATGCATTATCTGTCACGATTGCACAAATCTTATAAGCTATATCGAACTTTTCCAAAACTGTTTGAATCCATTGGGAAATATTTAAACCAGTATGTCTCTCGTTAAATTCTGAACATTCTAACAAATGTGATTTAAGACGTGTATTTGAGTCGAGATAATGAGCAGTAAGAGCATAAAAACTTATATTATTGATATTTGTCCAACCGTCGCACGTTAAGCAGATGGCTTGTGAATCAGCTAATCGACTAATTATTTTACTTATAATTTCGTTGTGTATGGAAGACAATAGAGAATTGGACAATGTTTTGCGACTAGGTATACTATAACTAGGGCACAAAAGTTTGACAAACTTCTTGAATTCTTCGTTTTCTACTATTGAAAATGGCTGATACTCCTTGCACACCGTTCTTAATAATTGAATGTCAATTAATCTGCTTTTATTTAACGGTACGGGTTTAACAATATCAACATATCTACTTATTGAATACTGCTGACAGACTAAGTTTGGATGTGAGGAAGTAGCAGGTCTAATCGGAGATGAAAATTCAGATCCATGCAATCTTGATTGTGAAGGTCCCTGAATGGGACTGTTACGATCAGATAACTCTGATTGAGAAATAATCCGTACCTCAGAATTATCAATTTCAAGTGGATCATCAGGACCATCTCCAGATCCAGTTAAAACTGAGGGAGATCGCGATCGACTGTCTGATGAAGGTGAATCTTCCCGCAAAAACGGCATAGTTGGATGTTTATTCTTCAAATGTCTTTTGAGGTTCCCAGTGGATGATCCTCCAGGCATTGATATCTCCTGTTTGCAATACCGACATCGTCCTTTCTTATTTATCTTGGTAAAATGATACCAAATGTTGCTCGTACCTCGAGGCCAAGACATTTAAATCTAAAAATATTAATTACTAAATAATAAAAAACGTCATCGATCAATACATATTATAATTATCATAAAATTGACTGTTTACATTTAAAAGTTTATTCTAAGGCCGGTATTCATAGTTATATTTAAGTCCGTCTTAAGTTCAATCTTAAGATGTCATGAACCAATCACAGAGCCATATTAGCGTCTTAAGACGTTACTTAAGACGGTCTTGAAGACTATGAATACCGGCCTAAATATTAAAACAATTACATAAATGTAATGATGCACATTATAATAATTCTAACCTAAATATGTCAGTGAAATTAAGTATATGTACTTACTTAGAAAGATTTTATGTGGATTCAAATAATCTGTATTATTTTAGTTTTGTCCAAACAAGACTAACAAGGTGAGAGGGGAGTCCCCTTAGCTGGCGATAGGATAATAGCCGTATAGCTGGCTCTTGGAGACAGCTAAATGCACGCACAAGAAGCCTAAATATTAAAACAATATACATAAATGTAATGATGCACATTATAATAATTCTAACCTAAATATGTCAGTGAAATTAAGTATATGTACTTACTTAGAAAGATTTTATGTGGATTCAAATAATCTGTATTATTTTAGTTTTGTCCAAACAAGACTAACAAGGTGAGAGGGGAGTCCCCTTAGCTGGCGATAGGATAGCCGTATAGCTGGCTCTTGGAGACAGCTAAATGCACGCACAAGAAGCCTAAATATTAAAACAATATACATAAATGTAATGATGCACATTATAATAATTCTAACCTAAATATGTCAGTGAAATTAAGTATATGTACTTACTTAGAAAGATTTTATGTGGATTCAAATAATCTGTATTATTTTAGTTTTGTCGAAACAAGACTAACAAGGTGAGAGGGGAGTCCCCTTAGCTGGCGATAGGATAATAGCCGTATAGCTGGCTCTTGGAGACAGCTAAATGCACGCACAAGAAGCCTAAATATTAAAACAATATACATAAATGTAATGATGCACATTATAATAATTCTAACCTAAATATGTCAGTGAAATTAAGTATATGTACTTACTTAGAAAGATTTTATGTGGATTCAAATAATCTGTATTATTTTAGTTTTGTCCAAACAAGACTAACAAGGTGAGAGGGGAGTCCCCTTAGCTGGCGATAGGATAATAGCCGTATAGCTGGCTCTTGGAGACAGCTAAATGCACGCACAAGAAGCCTAAATATTAAAACAATATACATAAATGTAATGATGCACATTATAATAATTCTAACCTAAATATGTCAGTGAAATTAAGTATATGTACTTACTTAGAAAGATTTTATGTGGATTCAAATAATCTGTACTATTTTAGTTTTGTCCAAACAAGACTAACAAGGTGAGAGGGGAGTCCCCTTAGCTGGCGATAGGATAATCTGGATAATAGCCGTATAGCTGGCTCTTGGAGACAGCTAAATGCACGCACAAGAAGCCTAAATATTAAAACAATATACATAAATGTAATGGTGCACATTATAATAATTCTAACCTAAATATGTCAGTGAAAATAAGTATAGCTGTGTTCGGCAAAGCAAATCTGAGACATCGGAGTGCTCTTTTACCTCGCAAATCATTCGGCAATGCATATCTGTTTGCTCTCAATCGGAGAGTATTTTGGGTATAATAAATTATTAAATGAGAGCTATAATTATTTCTTTCAATAATTTATTATACCCAAAATACTCTCCGATTTAGAGCAAACAGATAGGCATTGCCGAACGATTTGCGAGGTAAAAGAGCACTCCGATGTCTCAGATTTGCATTGCCGAATGCAGCATATATGTACTTACTTAGAATGATTTTATGTGGATTAAAATAATTTGTATTATTTTAATTTTTTATCCAAACAAGACTAACAAGGTGAGAGGAGAGTCCCCTTAGCTGGCGATAGGATAATCTGGATAATACTGATAATAGTCGTATAGCTGGCTCTTGGAGACAGATAAATGCACGCATCAAGAAACCTAAATATTAAAACAATATACATAAATGTATAATGGTGCACATTATAATAATTCTAACCTAATTAAATTGTCAGTAAAAATAAGTATATGTACTTACTTAGAAAGATTTTAGGTGGATTAAAATAATTTGTATTATTTTAATTTTATCCAACCAAGACTAGCAAGGTGAGAGGGGAGTCCCCTTAGCTGGCGATAGGATAATCTGGATAATAGCCGTATAGCTATTAGCTGGCTCTTGGAGACAGCTAAATGCACGCACGCACCAAGAAGCCAAGAACCGATTCTAATTTCTATTATTTCTAAATTTCTAATGGAGGATTCCAATCGCCGATCGCGTGCGATGCCCGATGTACTACGACGTTGTCGACGTTCGATTGTTCGATATTTAATAGAAAAGTTCGTTGTCTAGAATTTCTAGCTAGTGACATTTTTATCTTTGGAGTCTAGACGTTGGGTGCATCGAGGAGCACAACCGCTCACTGAGCTGCTTTAAGTAATTAAGTGTGATTGGTTGGATCCGAAGGTAAGAACCAATCACAATTCATACTGGATGTCGAATCGTTGAATGTAAATCCTCCATAATGCTATAGTGGAGGGAGTAAATGAACCACGGTTCTTTTTTTACGAACCGTTTCTCAAACGTTCCTTGATGTGAACCGGTTCAATTGAACGGTTCGTGAACCATCTGCCCATCTCTACGACAAATGCGCCGCCGCCCGAGTGGCGGCGCCCCTGCTGTGGCCCACTCAAGGGTGGGCAGATGACGGCGGGAGGGGGGGAATGCTTCTTTGGCGCCTGAGCGCTTTATCCTCCCCCCCTCCATGTCGGCCTCGCCAAGGTGAGGTTCCCGCCTCTTCCCTATTTGACGACGCCGTGCTCGGCCCGGCCCCTGCGCCCGCGGGGGGGGGGGGGAATGGTGGGATGTTCTATCCTCCCGAGACCTGTCCTCTCGTGGGCGGCGTGGGTCCGGGGGGGCGCGGTTAGGGAAGAGGTATGTGTTGGGGGCGGGCGTGCGGGCGAGGATAACCGCGCGTCCGCAATTAAAACCCCCAGTATGAGGACAGGCGGGCTGGAGCCGTTGTCCTTCCAACCCGCCACACAGTAGAAAGGCCCATCGGGGCTTGGGAGTTTACTCCCAGGATGGTGCCCAGCTATAGGGCGTGGTGTGGGGGGGGGGGCCTGGAAGAAACATTGCGTTTCCTGGGGCCCTCCCACTTCAACGCGCCGTGAAGGACAACCGTGGAGTTTTAGCTGGTAAAAATCCGGCACTCCGCCTGTCTCTCCCCGGAGGCGGGGGGGTCTTCCCCCTCCTCGTCATAGAGGGGGCTACTGGGTAAACCGGGCTTCGGCTTGGGATCCCAGTAGTCGAAAATTTCTCCACGTTAAAAAAAAAGGGGGGGGGGTGGCCCCCCTCCCGCACCCCCTACGCCGATAGGCAGGGTGGATCTCGCTTTACAACTTAGCATAGGTTAGTGACGCGCTTTACAAGTATGCGCTGTGTAAGTTAAAGCACATACTTGTAAAGCGCGCCACTAACCTATAGGTTAGTGACGCGCTTTATAAGTATGCGCTTTGTAAGTTGAAGCACATACAAAGCACATACTTGTAAAGTGCGTCACTAACCTATGCTAAGTTGTAAAGCGAGGTCCACCCTGCCTACCGGCGGAGGGGGTGCGGGAGGGGGGCCGAAGGCCCCCCTTGCATCCCCCCCTCCCCCGCGTGTGTGTGCGTGTGTGTGTACACCATGTGGCTGCGACATATTCATCATCGAAAGTCAAGCGATACGCATTATAAGTAAACATAGGTTTTCAATTCGCGCACTTTTGCATACGCGTGCGGCTACGGAGCATGCGCATGTGGCCGCAGGGCATGTTCCAGGTCGCTACCAGTCGCTACATCTCGTCGGTATGACAGGTTTCATAACCTGATAGTCGTCAACTTTAACTGTTAATATCTCGTTTCGCGGGGCAGAGCGACACTTTTTTCTGCTAGATTCTTTTGTTTCACGCAAAACGCGTCAATTAAGCCTAAGTTCAACGAAATCGGTAAGGGGGCCACTATTCTGCATATTTACCGACAATTAAATCAATATCTTAATACAAAGGCGCGTACTTCGGAAGCGCGAGTGCCCAGTACAGTTTTCTTAACGCAAGACCATTAAATCAACATCTTAATACAAAGGCGCGTACTTCGGAGACGCGCGAGTGCCCAGTACGGTTTAACACAACAGGAATTTAATAAACGTGACAATACCGGCGCGTGTACTTCGGAGGCGCGAGTGCCCAGTACGGCGTAACTCAATATAAACGCAATAACAGTACCGGCGCGCGTACTTCGGAGGCGCGAGCGCCCAGTACGGTTTCAACGCGAAAATGACACAAACCCGGGTGTTGTTATACACCGGACGCGGTCCGGCCGCGGTCCGGCCACGAGTTAGGCGGAACGTGATATTCTTGGCAGGAAAGGCGGTGTCGGCAACGTCTGGACGTACGGACCAGTTCGTTCCGATTAACCAGGATTCGTATGCGTCGGCGACGAGAGCACTCGACCGAGACGAAGAGCTCTCCACCTCGGTTTTCCGCCTTCGCAGGTATGGAAAGAAAGACGTCGCAGGAGAACAGCGACGAGAGCACTCGATCGTGGACGAAGAGCTCTCGACCACGATTACTGCTTGTGTCTAAGATCGGGACCTGAGTGACAATTTTTATCTCCGATTCGCCGTTTATATACCGCGGAGATAACGGTATTTCACTGTCCCGGTGTGAGGGGTTGACAGCGGCGCGCACGTGCGTCGATGAGCGCGTGGTCGGAGCTGTCAACTCGATTTCGGCACTCGGCCGCATTTGGCGGCGCTCGGGTCCCGCCGGCCTTGTCGGTGTGTCGTTCGGGCCGGCCGCGGGGTCTCGAGCCGTTATCACGTCGAGATCGCGGCTTCGTAATCGCTTAAAAAATGTGTGTGAGCGCATCGCGCCCACGTTTCCGCCCGGCGGATATTCGGCCGGGCGGTGTCCGGCGGGTGTAAGCCGGGACACGATGCGGGTTAGAGGCGCATCGTTACACCACCCCCCCCCCCCATTAAAGGTGCCTGAATCTAGAGGCACTCCGTTATCTTCCTCGGTCTCCTATTACGGCTGGGCGGGTTGTCCGGCCAGATCTGATGTCGTAGCGGAGGACGGCTGCGGGGTCCTTTTACCCACTTGACCCGTCCTGCTCCGTCGAATCGCACGTGCCATCTGCGATTTCCGAGATTCGGCTTGTATTGCCGGCTCACGTGTACCGCGAAATGTGGTGTGTCGACAACGATTCCGGGCTCCACTTCGACCGGAATCGGTGATGGCGGTAAGGGTCCCGTGGGTCGTGCCGGGGTTAGCGTGGGCCGCGGTGGAGTCGGCTCCGTGCGGCGGCGCTTCGGCGGTGGTGGTGGCGGCGCCGTGAGCCAGATCTGCTTGGCGCGGTTGGCAGCATCCGACCGTTGGATTCGCGTGCCGTCTAGCGGCACCGTACGCGGTCGAATCGGTGGCCACACGGACTGGGAAAGCGGTCGTACTGCGGTCCTTGTCCCTCCACCGTAGAGAGTAATCCCTGGTCGCTCGAACCCGGGGCTGGCCAGGTCGTACTCCTCGTCGTTGTCGCCGAGGGGATTGTTGATCGCCTTGACGATGTCGTCGTTCTGCTCGGTTGAAGTCATCTTTGCCATGGTTCGATTCTTTCTGCCGGGCGTCGCGTTCTCGCTCGGAACGAGGGTTAACAATGTTTATTGGAACTAATTGTTTACCGGACGCAAGTTTCTGTTTACAATTATCGACGGCTTTACAATGTTTGGGCCGGCCGAAATGGGCCCGCGTTTTTTGGGAAAGCGCGCCAGTCATCCTCCCCCCCTTTAGTCGGAATCAGACTCGGAAAGTCGGCGGTCGGTCGGTGCGCGCTTCAAGTCTTGCACGTGTACGTGTCTAAACCATTTCCCCGAGCGGCTACGGAGATCTACGATGACGGGCGAAATTATGCGGCAGACTTTGAGCGGTCCTATGAATTTAGGCGCGAGTTTCGCGTTAAACGCGGTTTGTTTACTGGAAAGCGGGCGGTCTCGCTTCCACACCCACTCGCCGATCTGTGGACGCCAGTCTCGGCGGCGCAAATTATAGTGCTTTTCTTGGTGTTGGAACGCGCGGGCGAGTTGTATTCTCACGAGATCGTATGCCTCGGTGAGCCGGCGACGGACGACCGATGGCGGTATCGCGGATTCGGTAAGCGTTTTCTCCCCGGGGCGACGTAGCTCGCAGCCGTGATTAAGGAACGCGGCAGTGTAGCCGGTCGCGTCGTGTTTCGCGGTATTGTACGCGAATTGAAGTTCGAGCAGATGTTCGTCCCACGCTTGGTGCTTCTTTGTGTATTGCCCGATCATCGTTTTTATGACGCGGTTGGTCCGCTCCACTGGGTTGCAGTGGGGCGCATAGGCCGGTGTAAACTGGTGGCGAATCTCGCAATCTTTTAATAGTTTGGCGAGCTGCTTCGATTTTAGTTGCGTGCCATTGTCTGACAGTATTTCATCAGGGCACCCGTGGCGGAGAATAACGGCCTCCATGATGTGCTTTACGATGGCTGGTGCGGTGGCTCGGCGTAAAGGTCGGAGTTCGACCCATTTCGTGAACCGATCCAGCATGTTTAAAAGCCAAATATGACCGGCGGTGGAGCGGGGCAGCGGACCGACGAGATCAATGGTTATTTGCTGCCACGGGTGATCGAGCGCGGTTGGGTGTAGTTGCCTGGCGGGCTTTTCTTGCGCTACTTTGTGCGCGAGGCATGTTGGGCTTTTCCGCACGTATCGGGCGATGTCTTGGAACATGCCTGGCCAGTAGAATTTCGCCGCAATTCTGGCGATGGTTTTCGCGATCCCTAGGTGCCCGGCTGTGGGCGCATCATGGTATTGCTCTAATACCGCGGGCCGCCGTTCTTTCGGCACGCACTTCTTCCACTGTTCCCCCTCCGCGGTTTCTTTGAAATCCAGGCTGTGGAGTATGTGTTTCCATAATCGGCCATGTTCGATTCGGAAATCTGGTATTTCGTGTGGAGTTGATTCGGCGGTGCGCCATACTCTCTGATACCACGTGCATTTCGGCCGCATTACCGCGGCCACTTCCGGCTGTCGGGAGAGCGCGTCGGCGACTTTATTTAGCACGCCCTTCCGGTACTAGACCTCAAAATCGTACTGCTGTAATTCGAAGACCCAGCGACCGAGGCGGCCTGCCGGCGAGTCGATCTTATGTAGCCATTTCAGCGACTGGTGATCGGTGATTACCGTAAATCGGTACCCTTCGAGTTATCCCCGTAGTCGACGGATTCTCCAGACCACGGCCAGACATTCTAATTCCATCGCGCTGTAGTTTCGCTCGGCGTTGTTTAAGGCGCAACTTGCGTATGCTATGACCCGTTCCCCTTCGGGAAAATACTGCGTCAGGACGGCCCCTAGGCCCGTGGTGCTAGCGTCTGTTTGCAAGAAGAATTGTCGGTTAAAATCTGGGCACGCGAGTACCGGCGAGGTCGTCAACGCGGTCTTTAAGGTGTCGAACGCGGCTTGTTCGGCGTCCCTCCAAGTCCAACGGGCGCGTTTGCGTGTAAGTGCGGTCAGCGGCGCGGCGAGAGTCGCGAAATTTTTAACGAACCGACGGTACCAGGACGCGACTCCTAAGAACCGGCGGACGTCGCGTACGGTTTGCGGGGCTTCCCATTTGGCGACGGCGCTAACTTGCTCGGGGTCCGTTCGTACGCCGTCGCGGTCGACAATATGGCCGAGATATTTTAGTCGGTCGACGCAAAAGCGGCATTTCTCCTCGTTGATGCGCAGTTTCGCCTCCCGTAGTCGTCGGAACACTTCCTTGACCAATCTTAAATGCTCTTCAAATGTTTCGCTGATGATTATTGTGGCAACCTCCGTCAGCCACCAGCCTCCAGGAAAACCTCCGCTCCAGCGGCACGCGGTGTCCGCGACAGAAAACCTCTGCTCCGACGGCACGTGGTGATCGCGACAGAAAACCTCTGCTCCGACGGCACGTGGTGTTCGCGACAGAAAAGCGCGGTTAGAATATACGATGCGCGCGGGACAGTTTCATGTCATTCAAAGCGGAGAGTTTCAAGGCGCTGAGAAAGCGAGAGTTTCAAGGCGCGAGTTGACAGATAGGTTTCCTAGCAACCCCGTTGTCAATAGATTTTCGGGTATAAAAGGAGAGCCCGATGCGAGGAAAACTCGGAGTATTTCGAGCAGCCGGCCAGGGCGGACATCCCAGCCTCAAGACGCCGCTCTCGAAGCACACCCGAAGCCCTTCCCGGCTCGCCGGTGAAGAGGTCGTAGCGCGATCCTCGGTTCGCCGGAGGACACAGCCGCTGCCTCTGACGTGCTACACAACCAAACGCAAGGTTGTCCTTAGTGACTGCCTTGCGAACGGCGCTCAGCCGCCTCCTAGCGCGAAGTGCACGACGACTGACCTATTCCCGGTCCCTCCGAGAAAGGTCATCGTCATTGATCCGCTTCCGGGCGCCAGCCCGGATTTTTAACGAACCGACGGTACCAGGACGCGACTCCTAGGAACCGGCGGACGTCGCGTACGGTTTGCGGGGCTTCCCATTTGGCGACGGCGCTAACTTGCTCGGGGTCCGTTCGTACGCCGTCGCGGTCGACAATATGGCCGAGATATTTTAGTCGGTCGACGCAAAAGCGGCATTTCTCCTCGTTGATGCGCAGTTTCGCCTCCCGTAGTCGTCGGAACACTTCCTTGACCAATCTTAAATGCTCTTCAAATGTTTCGCTGATGATTATTGTGGCAACCTCCGTCAGCCACCAGCCTCCAGGAAAACCTCCGCTCCAGCGGCACGCGGTGTCCGCGACAGAAAACCTCTGCTCCGACGGCACGTGGTGATCGCGACAGAAAACCTCTGCTCCGACGGCACGTGGTGTTCGCGACAGAAAAGCGCGGTTAGAATATACGATGCGCGCGGGACAGTTTCATGTCATTCAAAGCGGAGAGTTTCAAGGCGCTGAGAAAGCGAGAGTTTCAAGGCGCGAGTTGATAGGTTTCCTAGCAACCCCGTTGTCAATAGATTTTCGGGTATAAAAGGAGAGCCCGATGCGAGGAAAACTCGGAGTATTTCGAGCAGCCGGCCAGGGCGGACATCCCAGCCTCAAGACGCCGCTCTCGAAGCACACCCGAAGCCCTTCCCGGCTCGCCGGTGAAGAGGTCGTAGCGCGATCCTCGGTTCGCCGGAAGACACAGCCGCTGCCTCTGACGTGCTACACAACCAAACGCAAGGTTGTCCTTAGTGACTGCCTTGCGAACGGCGCTCAGCCGCCTCCTAGCGCGAAGTGCACGACGACTGACCTATTCCCGGTCCCTCCGAGAAAGGTCATCGTCATTGATCCGCTTCCGGGCGCCAGCCGCCGGGAAACTAGCGCTCGCCGCCCCAAGAGCAGGTCGCTCCCTTCGCTGGAGAATTCTCCAGTCGTCGGCGCTCAGTCGCCCGAAAAAGAAGGTAACCTAGCAACTAGCAAAGAGACATTAATAGACGCCAGACGTCTAGGTGAACTCTCACCAATTCTCGGTGCCAGTTGCCCGCCTTTACCGACATCATTCATTTCCCCGAACCTAACCAAGACATTCCTTCCAGCATCCTCTATACCAATCCCGAAGGTTGGAGATATCCTCAAGGAGTTTGAGATACCTCGACCTGTCTCTCCGCTTCCTCCCTCTCCCAAGCCAGGTGACAGGGAATTCCGGTCGGTAAGGTCCCGAGACGCAGCTACGCAGACCTCGGAGTCAAACCAAGCGAGAACAACAGTGAGGAGCGTCGGAACGCAAGCCAAACCTCGGGGTAGAGGAAACAGGAAGAAAAACCAGAATAGAAACTCGAATAGAAACAAAGAGAATTTTATATGTCATAATTGCCACAAATGCACAAAATGTGGAAAGTGTTAAAATGTTGAGTTAAGAATAAAAGTTTAATGTAAAATCAGCCATAATTTCTTTAGCGAATCCCACACAATTAGAATAGGAAAGCGTCTAAACAAATCAAGCGAGCGAAATAATTTGCGAGCGACAAAACGATAGAGAGTAATTCCTAAATTGGTGACCCCGACGTGATTCGCTAAGAAAGCAAAATGGAGGGCGACGGAAGAATTCAGGTAAATGGAGAGAATCAAGTTGGAAGAATATCCATAAGGATACCGCCTTTCTGGAACGATGAACCCGAATTGTGGTTCGCGCAGTTAGAAGGACAATTCGTCCTGAGCGGAATAACGGCGGATTCAACGAAGTACTCTTGCGCCATCTCACAGCTAGATTCGAGACAGATAAAAGAAATCAAAGACGTAATTACACAGCCCCCGGAGGTTGACAAATACGAGACGGTTAAAAAAGCGCTCATACAGAGGCTTACAGTTTCGCAAGAGCAACGGACCCGACAACTCCTCGAGCTTGAGGAGATTGGAGACAGGAAGCCGTCCCAATTTCTTCGGCACTTGCGCACCCTGGCAGGGAGCAATGTCCCAGATTCACTCCTTCGAACGCTTTGGCTCGGGCGACTCCCAACGCAAATGCAGATGGTTCTTGCAACCAGAACTGACGATCCGTTAAATGACGTGCCACAGCAAGCAGACCGCATCCACGAGATGTCAAGTAAAATGGTAATTGCTGCCACATCTGTTGGAGGTCAGAAAAAAACGCTCGAAGAGCAGATCCAGGCTTTAACTAAGCAAGTCGAATCGCTAACGACTCGTCTCTCAAGAGACAAATCAAAGAAAAGATTTGAAGGGAAAAGAGATCGAAGCCGAAGCAGAAGCCAATCGAAGGGTAGGAAATATGATGAGAAAAACTGTTTTTACCACAACAGATTTGGCGAAAAAGCTAAAAAGTGCACGCAGCCGTGCGCTTTCAAATCGGAAAAAGAGCAGGGCAGTCACTGATGGCGGCCAGTGAACCCGCCCCAAGGCCCCGCCGCCTCTTCGTAACATGCCAGGTAACCAAAAGACGATTTCTTATTGATACGGGATCAGACGTCAGTGTCTTTCCAAGATCAATGACAGCAGGGTTCAAAAAACCTACAAATTACGAATTATTTGCAGCAAACGATACGACAATTACAACATACGAATGGGTCACACTTCAGCCAGAGTTCGGATTGCGACGTGCATTTCCTTGGCGATTCGTAGTGGCAAACGTCACACAGCCAATCATAGGAGTTGATTTCCTAGCACATTACCATCTACTTCCCGATTTACAAAATGGAGTACTTCTTGATGGAATGACTCAGATTCATGCTAAAGGATCGGCAAGATCCGAAGCCATCGAGACAGTTAAGGTTCTCGCCGTCGAAAATAAATATCATCGAATTCTGGCTGAATTTCCCGGCATTACCAGGGCAACTCCTGGCGCACGAAAAGCAAAACATTCTACAGAACATTTCATCAAAACGACGCCAGGTCCGCCAGAAGCATGTCGTCCACGAAGGTTGGCCCCTGAAAAACTTAAGGCAGCGAAAGCCGAGTTTAATCTCCTTCTTCAGGAGGGGATTATACAAATTTCAAAAAGTCCTTGGTCTTCGCCATTGCATATGGTTCCCAAAAAGGGTGGCGCATGGAGGCCCTGCGGAGATTATAGAGGGCTCAATAAAAGAACGGTGCCAGATAGCTACCCAGTTCCTCACATCGAAGATTTCTCGCAAAATCTACACGGAAAAAGAATTTTCTCGACACTAGATTTGGTACGGGCATATAACCAGATTCCTGTCCATCCTGATGACATTCAAAAAACAGCCATAACAACTCCTTTTGGGCTTTTCGAATACAAGTTCATGCCATTTGGACTTAGAAATGCAGCTCAAACCTTTCAACGCTTCATGAATGAAGTTTTGAGAGACTTTGATTTCTGCTACGTTTACATTGATGACATTCTGGTCGCATCTTGCAATGAAAAAGAGCATGAAGAGCATTTGCGCAAGGTTTTCAAAAAACTAGAAGAAAATGGCATTCTTTTGAGTCCGGCCAAATGTATCTTTGGAAAAGAAAAAGTCCTTTTTCTCGGATACGAAGTATCAGAAAAAGGCACTCAACCCCCTCAGGAAAGAATTGAGGCAATAAAGAATTTTTCAAAACCAGAGAATGTCCAACAGCTTCGACGGTTCTTAGGAACTTTAAACTTTTACAGAAGGTTTATTCCAGAAGCCGCCAAGGATCAGGCTTTATTAAATGGTCTGCTTGGTGGCCCAAAGACCAAAAAGAAAGCTCCAATTATTTGGAATGCTGAGATTGAAGAAGCCTTTATCAGATGCAAAGAAAGTCTCTCAAGAGCAACTCTTCTTGCACATCCAAGGCCAGAAGCGGAAATTGCTCTAACAACAGATGCATCTGATACAGCTGTCGGTGCCGTCATCCAGCAACGAGATGGAGAAGACTGGCAACCGTTAGCTTTCTTCAGCAAAAAATTAAATCCAGCTCAACAGAAATACAGTCCTTATGATAGAGAGCTTTTGGCTATTTATCTAGCAATCAAACATTATCGACATCTCCTCGAAGGAAGAATTTTCACGGTTTACACTGATCACAAACCGATAATCTTTGCTTTTCAGCAGGCTGCAGAACACAGCTCTCCCAGACAGGCACGTCATCTGCAATATATTGGGCAATTCACAACTAATATTCAACATATCTCGGGAAAAGAGAATGTTGTTGCTGACGCCCTGTCGAGAGTTGAAGGAATTCAAACCGCAGTCAATTTGGAAGATCTGGCGAGAGCACAGGAAGAGGATGCCGAAGTACAAGAGATACTAAAAGGGAACTCTTCACTTAAGCTCGAGAAAGTTCCAATTCCTGGAACCAGCTCTACACTCTACTGTGACACAACAACGCCTTACGCTCGACCTTTTGTGACGCAGGATTTCAGAAAACAAGTTTTTCAATCCCTACATAGTCTGTCACATCCAGGAACAAGAGCAACGACAAAGCTTGTCACACAGAGGTATGTCTGGCCCAGGATTAAGGCGGATTGCCATGAATGGGCAAGAGCTTGTATAGCTTGCCAGAAATCAAAAATTCAAAGGCACAATCGATCGCCTATCGGAAACTTTCACCTTCGAGACGATTTGAGCACATTCATATGGATTTGGTAGGACCATTACCGATTTCCAGAGGTTACAGGTATTGTCTTACCATAATCGATCGATTTACAAGGTGGCCCGAAGCCATCCCTGTTTCAGATATTTCGGCAGAAACCATCGCAGAGAATCTCTTCACGCATTGGATAGCGAGATTCGGCACCCCAGCTCGAGTTACTACGGATCAGGGAAGGCAGTTCGAGGCCGACCTGTTTCGACAACTCACCAAATTAACAGGCACCACTCATATCCGAACAACAGCTTATCACCCCGCAGCTAATGGCATGGTTGAACGTTTGCATCGTCAAATAAAAACGGCAATCAAATGCCACGGGACTGAAGCATGGACGGAGGTGCTGCCTGTCATCATGATGGGAATACGTTCTGCTTTCAAGGAGGATCTCCAAACAACTCCTGCGGAACTTGTTTATGGAGAATCCATAAGACTTCCGGGAGAGTTTCTTCAAGAGAATCCACAAGCAAACGTAATGAGCGAATTTCTACAGAGATTAAAAAAGACAATGAATGATCTGCGTCCTCAACCAGTCAAGAGACACGGAGCGTCTGCAACATTTGAACATAAAGATTTGGAAAAATCAACGCATGTCTTCCTCAGACATGATGCTCCAACACGGGCTCTGCAACCAACTTATGATGGACCTTTCGAAGTTCTCAGCAGAGGCGAAAAAGTCTTTAAGTTACGGATAAACGGTAAAAGTGTTAACGTAACTAAAGATCGATTAAAACCGGCTTATTTCCTAGCAAAACAGGATCAAGCCGAAAAACTTCCTGTGAAGCCACAACAGTCTAAGGATACTGCAACGCCTTCAGAACTCGCCGTCAAAACTCGCAGCGGTAGAGTATCACATAAAACGGTACGTTTTCAGATCGCGACTTTAAATCAACGAAGGGGGTAATGTGGCAACCTCCGTCAGCCACCAGCCTCCAGGAAAACCTCCGCTCCAGCGGCACGCGGTGTCCGCGACAGAAAACCTCTGCTCCGACGGCACGTGGTGATCGCGACAGAAAACCTCTGCTCCGACGGCACGTGGTGTTCGCGACAGAAAAGCGCGGTTAGAATATACGATGCGCGCGGGACAGTTTCATGTCATTCAAAGCGGAGAGTTTCAAGGCGCTGAGAAAGCGAGAGTTTCAAGGCGCGAGTTGACAGATAGGTTTCCTAGCAACCCCGTTGTCAATAGATTTTCGGGTATAAAAGGAGAGCCCGATGCGAGGAAAACTCGGAGTATTTCGAGCAGCCGGCCAGGGCGGACATCCCAGCCTCAAGACGCCGCTCTCGAAGCACACCCGAAGCCCTTCCCGGCTCGCCGGTGAAGAGGTCGTAGCGCGATCCTCGGTTCGCCGGAGGACACAGCCGCTGCCTCTGACGTGCTACACAACCAAACGCAAGGTTGTCCTTAGTGACTGCCTTGCGAACGGCGCTCAGCCGCCTCCTAGCGCGAAGCGCACGACGACTGACCTATTCCCGGTCCCTCCGAGAAAGGTCATCGTCATTGATCCGCTTCCGGGCGCCAGCCGCCGGGAAACTAGCGCTCGCCGCCCCAAGAGCAGGTCGCTCCCTTCGCTGGAGAATTCTCCAGTCGTCGGCGCTCAGTCGCCCGAAAAAGAAGGTAACCTAGCAACTAGCAAAGAGACATTAATAGACGCCAGACGTCTAGGTGAACTCTCACCAATTCTCGGTGCCAGTTGCCCGCCTTTACCGACATCATTCATTTCCCCGAACCTAACCAAGACATTCCTTCCAGCATCCTCTACACCAATCCCGAAGGTTGGAGATATCCTCAAGGAGTTTGAGATACCTCGACCTGTCTCTCCGCTTCCTCCCTCTCCCAAGCCAGGTGGCAGGGAATTCCGGTCGGTAAGGTCCCGAGACGCAGCTACGCAGACCTCGGAGTCAAACCAAGCGAGAACAACAGTGAGGAGCGTCGGAACGCAAGCCAAACCTCGGGGTAGAGGAAACAGGAAGAAAAACCAGAATAGAAACTCGAATAGAAACAAAGAGAATTTTATATGTCATAATTGCCACAAATGCACAAAATGTGGAAAGTGTTAAAATGTTGAGTTAAGAATAAAAGTTTAATGTAAAATCAGCCATAATTTCTTTAGCGAATCCCACACAATTAGAATAGGAAAGCGTCTAAACAAATCAAGCGAGCGAAATAATTTGCGAGCGACAAAACGATAGAGAGTAATTCCTAAAATTATTATATCATCCAGATATACAAAAACGTGCGGTTCTAATTCCGGGCCCAATATGGTGTCGAGGAGCCGTTGAAACGTGGCCGGAGCGAAGTGTAGGCCGAACGGCATTACTCTGAATTGCATGAGCCCCTTCCCGGGGACGGTGAATGCAGTCACGGGGCGGCTTTCCGGGGACAATGGCACTTGCCAATACCCGTGATCCAGGGTGGATAAATATTTAGCCCCTCTGAGCTTGTCGAGCGTGGCGGCGATGTGGGGTAGCGGGTACGCGTCCCTCTCTGTGACCTCGTTTACCCCCCGGAAATCTATGCAAAACCGGGGCTTGCCATCTTTCTTACGTACGATGACCACCGGTGAACTCTACGGGCTGTGGGATGGCTCAATAATGCCCTCCTTGAACATTTTATCGACCTCCTCGTCGATGATCGCCTGCATGGCGGGTTTACGGGAACGATACCGCTGTTTGAAAGGTACATCGGTCTTTACGCGAATTACGTGTTGCGTGCGGTCCGTGGGGCCGTGTACCCCCTCGAATTTCGGCAGTTCGTCGGCTAGGAACTCCTGGAGGCGCTCTTCTTCGGACCGCTTTGTTTCCCTCGTTTGTTCGATGGCGTGTGCCGGTGTGGCACGTGATCCCGCGCTTGGCGAAGGCAGTGGCGGTATCGAAAAGTCCAGTTTGGCCCACAAGTCGATGCCGATCAACATTTCGTTGTCGAGCGTGGGCATAATCTGGAAGTGATGCCAGAATAGTCGTCCTTGGATGTTAACGGGTACCGTCATGTACCCCCGTATGGGCGTGCTCGACCCATCGGCGAGATGCACCTGGCCGCTCTCGGGTTTTATTGCGTAATCCATTGCCTGTATTTTCTCGGCGGTCTGTGTGTTAATAAACGAGGCTTCGGAGCCGGTGTCTAATAAGGCGTCGAACGGTTGTCGGTGTACGAAGGCGGTCAGGTGCGGTCGTGGCTTGTATATTATGCGGAGGACCGGGGCACGGCCGCTTCTTCCCCGGCCCGAGCGGCATTTCCCGGCGGCGGGTGGCAGTCTTTCGTGAAGACACCGTCCCTCCCGCATTGCGAGCAGAAACGCCGGGGCGGTCGTTTGCAGTCGAACCTTGTACGTCCCCGCTGCTTGCACCTCCAGCAACACTCACAGCGGTCATACGCGACGGCGGCCGCCGCAGGTCTCGGTGCCGGGGTTTGGCGAGCACGCGTTTGTTCTTCAATGTGCTCGAATTCTTCCGCCAGTCGCAGGATATCCCTTGTGCGCTTTATCGTGTCTCGACGTACGTATAAATGGTAGCGCGGATGCATATTATTATACAGGTTTTCGACCTGATCTTCCTCGGTAAATCCCGTGGCGCGTCGCATCATGGTGCTTAGCTCTGTCGCAAATTTGCGATACGGTTCGTCTGGCCGCTGCAAGCGCGTCTGTATTTCGCGTACTAGTTGAGCGCGGTATCGGCGCGGGTGGAAATAATCGCGGAAATCGTTACAAAAATCGTCCCAGTTACGCCAGCCGTGGCGGTTGTTCCGGCACCAGAGAAGCGCGTCCCCGCGGAGTAACTCCGGTAACCCCAGTAGCAATTGTAACCCGGAAAATTGATAGCTTTCTTTGAGCTCTTCTAACCGCTCGAGAAACGCTACAGGATCTTTTCCGTCGAAATGACAACCCCACTTCCGAATCTGATTCATTACCTTCGCGGGGGATTCAATCGGGCGCTCGCTCCCCGTGGGGTAAAAAACGTCGCAACCGATCGGGATCGGTGTCGGCGTCGGCGGTCGCACCGTTACGGCGGGCGTGATTGCGGGCTCCGGTATGGTGGCGGTCACCGCGGGCCCGACTCGCGGGTCCTCAATTATCGCGACGGCCGGTTGTGCCATTTCTGGATGGTCGTCGATGTAGAGACTTAAACGGCGCCGTAGATCGTCGATCGTCCCGTCGGTTTCTAACCCTATTATTTCGAGCTCCGTTATGAGCTGACTCTTGGTCAAGCGGTAAATCCACGTTTTCGCCATTGTATCTTTCGTTTACTGTCTCTCGGAACGTAACGGTCGCTGTTCGGGCGCCATATAACGACCTGCCTTCAGATCGACAGCGAACGCGGACTAGCTCGCCGGGGCAGGTGTTCGCTAGGTAGGCCTCGAGACAATAGACGTGAGAGTGGCGTTATAAAGGAAAATAAAATATAATTTATTTTGCTTAAAGTATTTGAGCGTATACCGATACAAAATTATTGACTAGAAATCGCTGCGTGGATTATGCCGCTGAGATCTGCAGATGGTCTGCCTGTATAATATTCGGCGGTATACTATCGGCGTGCGTACTTCGGAGGCGCGAATGCCCAGTACGGTTTTCTTAACGCAAGACAATTAAATCAATATCTTAATACAAAGGCGCGTACTTCGGAGGCGCGAGTGCCCAGTACGGTTTTCTTAACGCAAGACCATTAAATCAACATCTTAATACAAAGGCGCGTACTTTGGAGGCGCGCGAGTGCCCAGTACGGTTTAACACAACAGGAATTTAATAAACGTGACAATACCGGCGCGTGTACTTCGGAGGCGCGAGTGCCCAGTACATAGTAACTCAATATAAACGCAATAACAGTACCGGCGCGCGTACTTCGGAGGCGCAAGCGCCCAGTACGGTTTCAACGCAAAAATGACACAAACCCTAGTGTCGTTATACACCGGACGCGGTCCGGCCGCGAGTTAGGCGGAACGTGATATTCCTGGCTGGAGAGGCGGTGTCGGCAACGTCTGGACGTATGGACCAGTTTGTTCCGATTAACCAGGATTCGTATGCGTCGGCGACGAGAGCACTCGACCGAGACGGAGAGCTCTCCACCTCGGTTTTCCGCCTTCGCAGGTATGGAAAGAAAGACGTCGCAGGAGAAGCAGCGACGAGAGCACTCGATCGTGGACGGAGAGCTCTCGACCACGATTACTGCTTGTGTCTAGGATCGGGACCTGAGTGACAATTTTTATCTCCGATTCGCCGTTTATATACCGTGTAAGACGCTTGCGGTCAGCCACAGGTTAAGATCCGCGGCGTTGACCAGGTTTTAGGGTGGTGTCGGGATGGAAGCGGTGGCCGGGAACAAAGTGAACAGACCCTCGGTTAACAGAACAAAGACTCTTTATTCGCGCTCTCGTACAGAGATGTTACCGCGACTGTGGTCGGTGACAAAAGACCTGCGTAGCCGTTGCTACCGGTACGCACTTAAGATACGCGCGCTGCGATATTACGAATCGGCCAATGGCCGCTCAGGGCGTCGCTGGTGTTGTTACGCGAAGCGCTGGGGTCGATCGGGCGCGAGGCGCGCAAGCGCGGAGCGCCGCGGTGGCGTTACACTCGCTAACGTAGGAAGCGCGGGAGATTTGAATGCTGGGCGCGTCCTACTCTTACGTTTACAACCGCGGAGATAACGGTATTTTACTGTCCCGGTGTAGGGGGTTGACAGTGGCACGCACGTGCGTCGATGAGGGCGTGGTCGGAGCTGTCAACTCTATTTCGGCGCTCGGCCGCGTTCGGCGGCGCTCGGGTCCCGCCGGCCTTGTCGGTGTGTCGTTCGGGCCGGCCGCGGTGTCTCGAGCCGTTATCACGGCGAGATCGCGGCTTCGTAATCGCTTAAAAAATGTGTGTGGGCGCATCGCGCCCACGTTTCCGTCCGGCGGATGTTTGGCCGGGCGGTGTCGTCCGGCGGGTGTAAGCCGGGACACGATGCGGGTTAGGGGCGCATCGTTACAAAATTATAAGACAAAGCACTTATTAAATCTTTCTACAAGTTTTGCCCAGTTACTCAGAAGTAATAAATTTTTTGGGAGGAATTTACTGTAATAATTAAATGTTTAAATAATCTCGTACTTAAAGAAAATACATTAAAAATATTAAAAAATTAAAAACATTTCTTCTTTTATGAGAAAATGATTTATCCTAAGTCATGAATAACTCTGTTCAGATGTGCAATCTTTTTGAAACAGGAGGTAAATAAGAGTAAAACGCCGAGCAAACAATATTAATTCTTATAGCGAATAATAAATAATAACACGTTTAATAACTTAACGAAATACAATACAAACGTTTCTGTCTTAGTTTAGACCCTCTTGTGTGTAACATTTCGCAATAATTTTAAATCTAATCGTCAATAACGCATAAATAAAAGTGAACTGTTATTGTATTCGTAAAACATTGGTCAGCGGTAAAGTTGTTAGAAAAGGTAAAGGTTGAATATATGGTAAATCACTAACTGCTGCCTTTTAAATAAAATAATATCACAAAAATTAGCTACAATTCGTATAAGTTTTTTCATGAAGATGTAAATTTACTTGCCAGACTGTTTAGCGTATCGCCCTGTATATATATGTAAAGATATTTCTCTTTTCTTTATTTGGTAGTTGTCAATAATTAATTTACTTTTTTTTGCCTTTGTTCAGTTCCTCTTGATTGTTGCAACTGCTTGATTAAGCTCGCGTAGTATTAATTAGTTTTATTAGTTAAAATAGCCACATTTAGTTTATTGTTTATGAATTAACGCGAGACGTCGGTGGATCGCGATCGGTAATTTTGTGAATTTATGCGACTCATCAATTGGTCCTGCCATCGTTTATCCACCGACGGCAGCGATTACCCCCAAAAAGGGAGCAAATACTCGCTCGCGGCTCACGTTGCAGAACCGCGAGCCGGCACTCATCGTTAAGAAGCTCTCGAACGCGCACGAAGTTTCGGGACGTCCGATCGCGATCTCCCCCCTCTCTTGGGGACCGATCTTTCGCCTGCCTCGCCTGCTTGCGCTTTTGCCTGCTTTGTGCCTGCTTTGTTCCTGCCTTTGTGCCTGCTTGCCGTCCCGCGGATCCTGCTGCATTCGCCTGCACGCTGGACCGGCAGAATCTGACCACTAGGGGACGGAGCGGAGGGACAGGACGAGAATCGGCGGAGCCTACCGGGAGACGACGGGCGCCCAAACGGTGAGTCGCTTAGTTTTTTGCATGCGCTTTTCGCTTTCTCGTATTTCTCGCTATCTTAGTCGTGAGGGGATTGTAATTGCCCCCCTCTGGTCCTTCGAGCAATCACTAGAAAATATCGCCTCCGGGGATAGTTGATACCCCCCCCGTTCATATAATATAATATCTAATAAATAAAATAATAATATATTAATTTTAGTAGTTAAAAAAAAAGTGTACGTGGAAGTTTGCAAGAGGTTATTTCCGAAAAAACATTGGATAAATTAATAGGGGTGATATTAACAAACTCCAGAGATTGGGAGAAAGGACGATCTATCAAAAATATTATTAACAATGCAGAAGAAAGAGAAACAGAACTTGTTGAAGAAATTGAAGAAAGAGATACAGAACAGTTTGAAGAAATTGAAGAAAATATGTACGACGAATACGAAGAAATATAAGCAAGTAAGTAGGTGTACAGCCGACACTTTGAAGTGATGGGAGCTCCATCCGGGGGGTCGGGACGGGCCGCAGCGAGTTGTGGGGATTGCCGTGAGAGGTGGGCGAGAGACAGGTGGGCGACGAGGGGAAAATTTCTTTCCTCTTACCGCAGCGGACCTCCCCGCGCCCAGGGGCGGATCGTCGAGATCATCCCCCTGGGCTCGGTCAGGGTCGGCGCGGTGAGATTTTTTTTCCCCGGGGCGAGATTTTATTTCTCTCGCGGGGCGGCGGGCGCAGAGGTCGCCACCGTTTTTTTTTTCGTCCCTCGCGGGGCGGCGGGCGCAGAGGTCGCCGCCGCGGACTCTCCTCGCGAGGTGCGAGCAGTCGCGCGATGGCTCGCGACTCTCGGGGACGAGGGTGCGGTGGCCCCCGGCGCGCGTGGACGCCGGGGGTGCGCGAGGGTGACGGATGCGGTCGGGGCGATAGCGGGGCGTTCTCGAGTCGGGTTTTATCGGGGCGATAACGCGCATCCTTCTCCAGCGGAAGTCTGAAGGTGCCCTCTCGTTTTATCGGGCGATAACGGTGTTTTCTAGCGCGCGTCTCACCCTCGGAGTTTCCGGGGCAGATCCCTCGCGTAGTATAAATGCGGGGTGTCTCGACGCTCGAACGACTCGCTCGAGACGCGCGACGCCTCGCGGTTCGATGGACGACGGTCCTCGCTCTGCTCGGACGAGGTAACAATTTTTTTCGCTACGAAAAACTGTCCAACGTGAAAATTACACTACTAACCGATTAATTTTTATCGCGATCAGTCATAGCGAGGCGATCGACGATGTCTATTGCGAGGAGATAATACCGGACAGCGACTCCAGCGACGACTCTCTCCTCCGTTCCACTCCACCGGCGGAGATCTTTCGTTTTCGAGCGGTCCCCGTACGAGAGAACGCTCGATGGAATCCAACAACGTACGTTCTGAGGAGAGAGATCGGTTTTCGGTGTCCCCGAGAGGAACTGTGGATAGAGACGATGCTGGCCTGCAGCAACAGAGCGTGGGTCTACGAGAATAAAATTCCGAGACGTTCGAGAAGGAGCGAGACGGGCGGTGAGAGTCGCGGAGAGATTCGTCGAAGAGTCAGATTAGACGTACCCGTGGACAGTCGTGGTTGGACCGTGTGGTTGACCACCGAGCTGAGCCGCCTGACGAGACAGGCATGACGGAGGACGATCGCGATCTCGTCAAACGCGCGAGAGGCGTCGACTCGTCGGACGCGTATCGCGCGTGGGAACGACGGTGCGACGAGCTTCTCGAGTCTCTGCGCGAGAGGTGTCGAGACAGGCGAGAGCCTAGGCCCACCGGAACCGTGACCTCTCTGGCCACGCGAATCGCTCTTCTGGAGGGCGCGAGAGACGCCCTGCGACGGCGTTTCGCGCGCGTGAGTGCCGGTCACGGCGACGCGAGAGGGTTCTCGTGGGCGGAGATCGAAACGGCCTTCGAGAGTCCCGTGCTGACGGGCGCGGTGATGAACTCGAGTTATCTGGAACCTCGACGATTTCTCGAGGACGCGAGAGACACCGTGCTCGATCGGGTGCGCGTCAATCTCGAGAGACACGTGTGCCTGAAGGTCAACACCGTTTTCAACGGCGAGTTCGTCGCGGGCGGCCGAACCGCCGTCAAGAGCGTCGCCACGAGGAATCGTCAGCTCTTTCTCGCGTCCGATCTGCGAGAGTGGTACGACAGATACGTGATCGACAAGACTCTGGCCGATCTGGACGAGTTTCAGGAGCGGGACAGCGGTTGGGCGTTGTCGCGCGTGTTGAATCTGATGGTGAACGTGAACAGGTGCAATCCAATGCGCGTGGGATGTTGGGTTGAGATACCGCGACGCGTGAGAGGGAAACACGCGGTGGTCAACGCTCCAACGACAACGCGTGTTTCGCGTGGGCCGTGGTCGCCTCTCTGTACCCCGCTAAGAGGTACGTGAACCGACCTTCCGCGTATCCCCACTACTCGACGAAACTGAATCTCGACGGGATCGAGTTTCCCGTTACTCTGAGACAGATCTCGAGGTTCGAGCGACTCAACGACGTGTCCGTCAACGTCTTCAGCGAGAGAGAGGAAGGGCGGAAGGGCAACGTGATCGTTCCTCTGCGGCTCACCGACGACAAGAGGGACAGACACGTCAATCTGCTTTATCTGCCGGATTCACGCAACCGCGCGAACGTTGGTCATTTTGCGTGCATAAGGAATCTGTCGCGATTGGTGGGATGTCAGTTGAACAGGACCCACAGGAGGAAGCACGTGTGCGATCGGTAGGTATCGCGCGAGAATCGCGCGGAGGAACGCGGGGTGTTCACGCGAGCGTTTCTTTTCGCAGATGTCTGCACTACTTCTACACGAGCGAGAAACTGGCCGCTCACAGCGTCGACTGCGGAAGGATGAACGACTGCGCCATCGTTCTCCCGAGCGACGACGAAAAGTGGCTCTTTTTTCGCAACCACAACGGAAAGGAGCGACTTCCCTTCGCGGTGTACGCCGATCTCGAGTGCGTGCTGGAAAAGGAAGGAGACATGGACGCGGCTAACGTCAACAGCTACGCCTATCAGCGTCACAGATCCTTCAGCGTGGGATACTATCTGCGCTCCGCGCACGAGGAGATCCCGTCCGCGTACAGATCTCGTCGCGGCGAGGACTGTCTGTCGTGGTTCGTCGGCGAGCTCAACGATATCGCGCGTCGAGCGAAGACGTTTCTCTCCACCAACGTGGCCATGGCGGAACTGACTCCGGAAGAGTTGCGCGATTTTTGGAGCGCGCCGCGTTGCCACGTGTGCGAGAGACCGTTCGGACCGGAGGATCAGCGCGCGCGCGATCACAGTCATCTCACCGGGCGTTACAGAGGTCCCGCGCATCCGCGCTGCAACTTGAATTACAGAGATTTGTACGTCATTCCCGTGTTTTTTCACAATCTGTCGGGTTACGACGCTCACTTCATCATCAGAGATCTGGCCAATGGCTTCGAGGGTAGAATAGATCTGCTGCCGATCACCAAGGAGACGTACATATCGTTCACGAAGAACGTGAAGGACGCGTCGGGCGACGGATGGAGAAAGTGCGCGAAGCTGCGATTCGTGGACTCGTTCAGATTTCTCGGCGAGAGTCTCGATAGACTGGCGTCGTATCTCGACAAGAGCGAGATGCGAATCGCGCGGTCGGAGTTTTCGGGGCTCGACGAGGAGGAATTCGACCTGCTCACGCGCAAAGGCGTGTTTCCGTACGAGTACTTTGACAGTCTCGACAAGCTGCTGGAGACGGAGTTACCGCCGCAAAAGTCCTTCTACAGTTCGTTGACCGGCGAGACCGCGACCGATAGCGATTACGAGCGCGCGCGCAACGTCTGGCGGCGTTTCCGCGTCGAGAGTCTCGACGAGTACAGCGATCTGTACCTGAAGACCGACGTGCTTCTTCTGGCGGACGTGTTCGAAAATTTTCGCGACACCTGTATCGAGAGTTACGGGTTGGATCCGGCGCATTATTACACTCTACCGGGATACACGCGTGGGACGCTATGCTGAGATACACCGGCGTGCGATTGGAACTGCTGACCGACATCGATATGGCGTTGTTCGTGGAGCGCGGCGTGCGCGGCGGTCTCAGCCAATGTTCGAACAGGTACGCGCGGGCCAACAACAGGTACGCGCCGTCGCACGACCCGTCGCGACCGTCGACGTACCTCATGTACTTCGACGTGAACAATCTGTACGGCTGGGCGATGCGCGAGCCGTTGCCGCGCGCGGAGTTTCAGTGGGTCGACGACCCGGAGAGCTTCGACGTGACTTCCGTGACGTCAGACTCCGCTATCGGCTACATCCTTGAGGTCAACCTTGCGTATCCGCGAGAGCTCCACGACGCTCACAGGGACCTTCCGTTCTGCCCGACGCGCGATAAGCCTCCCGGAAAACGGTGCGATAAGCTCCTCGCCACGCTGCTCGACAAGTCGCGTTACGTGTTGCACTACCGTAATCTGCAGCAATGCGTTCGACACGGATTGCTCGTCACGAGGATTCACCGCGTTCTGCGGTTCGCGCAATCCGCGTGGCTTCGCGGGTACATCGAGCTCAACACGGGATTCAGAACTCGCGCGAGCAACGACTTCGAGAGGAATCTGTACAAGTTGATGAACAACGCGGTCTTCGGTAGGACCATGAAGAACGTGCGAGATCACGTCGACGTGCGCCTCGTGACGCGCTGGGACGGGAGATACGGCGCGGAGGCTCTGATCGCGAGACCGAGCTTTCACAGCCGAAGCGTCTTCGCGGAGGACCTCGTCGCCGTCGAGCTGCGCAGGCTCGAGGTAAAGCTCTGCAAGCCGATCTACGTCGGGATGTGCGTTCTCGAGATATCGAAGACGCGCGTGTACGATTTTCACTACGACTACATGGTGCCGTTGCACGGCGGGGGATGCAAGATAATGTACACGGACACCGACAGTCTCGTGTACCTCCTCGAGTGCGACGACGCGTACGAGGACATGAAGCGCGACATCGCCAGGTTCGACACGAGCGGTTACCCCGAGGCCAACGCGTACGGCATGCCGCGCGCGAACGAGAAGATACCGGGCCTCATGAAGGACGAGAACGACGGCGCCGTCATGACCGAGTTCGTGGGGCTCAGGTCGAAGATGTACGCCACGAGGGTAGCGGGTAGGAGCGACACGAAGAGGGTGAAGGGCGTCAAGAGAAACGTGGTCGCGAGAACGATAGCGTTCGAGGACTACATGCGGTGTCTCAACGACCAGATGGAGCAGTCGAGGCGCCAGTCGTGCATCCGCTCGAGATTGCACCAGGTGCGCACCGTGTCAGAGCTGAAGCTCGCGCTCAGCCCCCACGACGACAAGCGATTCGTCGTTCCCGGCTCGTTCGACACTCTTCCGTGGGGACATTACGGGATACCGCGCGAGGAGGAGTGAAGAATTTATTATTATTATTATTATTATTGTTATCATCGTAGTTTTACAGGGGTCCTTGGAGGTGGATATACGAATAATGCCATAGAGAATCGCCGAGATACGCGCAAAGACGGGGATCGGTTTTCGAGAGATGTTTTTTGGAAGCGCTGGAATCCCCTCTCTACTTTTTTGTTTTTGGTGACACGAGGTTTATTGTTTCGAAAAACTGAAGAAGCCTTACACAATTGTTTAGAAGACGCTAAATCAAATATATTAAAGGTTGCGTCAAAACACGCGCGAACCTTTAGCATGTTTGATTTAGTGTCTTCTAAAGAATTGAGTAAAGCTTGTTCAGTTTTTCGAGACATAAACCTCGTGTCAAAGACAAAAAAAATGGAAAGGATTCCAGCGTTCCTGAGGATATCTCTCGAAAGTTGATTCCTGCCTTTGCGCGTACCTCGACGATTCTCCGTAGCGTTATTCGTATATCTTGAAACGCGAAAAGGTTCGCTCGCGTCAACGGGGAAACTTGTCTCGCTTCGCGGGAGATCGTTGGAGAGGTCCGAATCGCATGAATTTTTTTGCCAGCGAGGGTGGGGACGACGCGGAAAACCGTATTTGATACGGTCGAAAAAATACGCGCGTCCGACTTATCGCCGCCTCTCTTCAATTTTTTCTAGGCTATCGTTGAGTCTGTTTTCGCGGATACGCAGAATCCGCTCGACCGATCGTCCTATCCGCCGATGAAGCAACCGTGTTTCGCGTTCGCCAAAAAGTTCATTGCCTTTCGGGATGAGTTAAAGTCCTATGTACATTGTCCGTTGTTTGGTCTAACCAACGTTCACTTTTGATATGGACTGTGCGACGCGTATATTTTTTGCCGCAATCTGGAGAGTTAGGAAATAGCTATGTATAAATATTTTGTATAGGACACGTCGCCAGTAGAAGCTGGATCGGAAAATTAGAAAGAAAAACCTCCACGTGCGCCATCGCGTTACACTCGAATCTGTCTCGCGGGGATTCTTCAGCTGAGTATTTTGAACGAGTGTTATAGACGTTTAAACACGTCGAAATCGGATAACTCGCGAGAAAAAAGTTTATCGCCGTTTGAGCGAGTTGGTCGTCGTGGGTACTTCGAATCTAACCTGACCGCTCGGGAAAACACGTCCGTAACACTCGTCCAAAATATCTAGTCGAAGAATCGTGCGACACAGACTCGAGTGTAGCGCGATCGCTCGTCGCGGTTTTCCGTTCCGACCTTTTGTTCTAGCTTCCGTTTCGTCGTATCGCGTCCTATACGAGATGTTTTGAATCTCTGCTTCCCAACTCCCGATTGCCGCGAAAAACATGCGTGTCGCACGGTGCGTACCGAGATTGAATTTTGGAGGATCGGACAACGGACAATTTACATAGGACCTTAACTCGCCCGAAAAGGCAACAAACTTTTTTCATAGACGGATCGAAGGATCTGTTGAGTAGGTCGTGCGTATGCGCGAAACGAGATCGGCGATAGCCTCGAGAGGATCGACGAGAGGCGACGATTGCACGGACGCGCGTATTTTTTCGCTCGGTGTCGAAAAAACTGTTTTCTGCGTTTTCCTCATTCTCTCTGGCGAAAGAGTTCAACGATTCGGACCCCTCCGACGAATTTTCGACGAATCTAGGCAGGTTCCCCGTTGCCGCCCGCGAACTTTTCGCGCCTCGACGCGAGGTT